>SRHC01003642.1:0-241428 GCA_004794325.1 Pomacea maculata | reverse complement strand
GGGGGGGGGGGGGGGGGGGGGGGGGGGGGGGTGCGGCGATGAAAGTGTAGGGAGGAAAAAAAAACTGAACACCAAGCAGTTTTCTGTCTCCCCCTCTCGCCTTCTTCTTGCTATAAGTGGCAGCTCGGCGTCCCTCCGCAGGCATGACTAATACAACTACAATGTCTGTGTCAGCACTCACGCGCTGTCCTACTTCTCCTGCTACTGCTACTGAGATGGTCATGTCAAAGGTTACTTGTCACGTGTCTCCCCTACCTCCACAACCTTTACACCTACCTTGCTCCCTTGTGTGAGGGTATCATGCGTGCACATTTATGTTAGTGTTCGTGTGCGTCCGTCAGTGTGTGTGCGCGCGTACACGTGCGCTTGAAAATTGATCCGCTACTCTCCAACCCAAAACGCGGCTGCGGAAAGCGCGTATAGCATCAACAGGTTACCGTACCGCCGGCCACACAGCGCGCCTGTTGCTAACCGCAACTTTGACCCCCGCCATGACCGCATGCGGTCACAGCGAGGCAGCCAATGAGAAGGCAGCGATGTTGCCTCACTCTGGACGAACTGCCTGTTACCTACCGGCGAGACTAAATACAAGACTGACCTATCGATTATGTTGCCTTCTCATATGGGCACCCCACCCTACCCCACCCCACCTACCCCGCCTCTCTCCACCCTGCCCGCAAGCAAGCTTTTCCCGCCACTCGCCTGCGCATACAGATAACTGCGTCAAGGAGAGAAGGGTGTAATGAGGCCAGGGGAGTGAGAAGAGAGAGAGAAGGAGACAGGCAATGGTAGTAGCATCATTTTCCTCACGTAGACACGTTGAGCCACTTCCCTCATCACTCTCTCTCTCTCACTCTCTTTCTTGTCCTTTAGTGTGGCGGCGGGAAAATGACCAAAACAGGAATGGAAAGACTACCAAGCTGTTGCTAGGGCGATGTTGTTGTTGCTACCATACCTATGCCAGCACGCATGCGCAGTGGGACGCGATGATGCCATGCGTTTGGTCGCCAGACGTCGGCGCTGGCGCGCGGGCTATTTTTAGCACCATGACGTAATGGTTCGTCTTGAGCGGTGAACTCTGCCTCCTAACGGCCCAAAATCTGCTCCGAAAGCAGAAACTGTCCTACGGGGGGCAGCAGGTCTCGTTATTCGCGATTAGTCTGCGTTTTAACCCCGGGTATGAATACTGAGATTGATGGCGTCCAGGTTTTCCTGTGCTTTTGATGCAGATGACTGAAGTAAATACTGATTTCTCTCTCTCTTTCTCTGCGTAATCTGGATAACCGTCTGTGTGTGAGATGCAGACGGGATTATTTACCATTTTAGTACCAGTCTATTGGATGAAGATGGAATAAAGTCAGTCTCCATCAAAGCCACATCACTTGATGTTGTGGTTTGCTACCTCAGTCTGATTGCAGTTGACAGCAAAATCAATCAACGGTTAATATTTATGATGCGCTCTTTGTTCTTGGTTCAAAAGGTCACGTGATGTGTATCGTCTCATCACAAAATAACCAATGTTAGACAACTCCAAACATTTCAACTACTGTCACTATCCGTACTCGACCATCTCTCTAGTTTGGACTAAGCATCCTCTTACTGGACTAGTACCCATCCCTCCACTTTATCTACCCCACACCCTCACGTCTGCATGCACGTATAAACGGACACGTGTATGAATGGCACGGGTGTGTTGCAAGATTCACACAAAGAGTCTTTGATTCTTTTAATTTCTGAAAGCCTCTCTCTGTGTGCGCACGTGTGTATTTTGTGTGCGTAAATGTGTAGATGCATGTGCGAGCGTGGTGTATGGAAGTGTTTGCGAGGGAGAGAATGGGGAAGGTGCTTGTGTTGTGTACAAAAACACTTTGTTTCACGACCGGAAGCAGACCCACCCTGTTTGCTTCACGCAGGACACTCTGACCTTGTTCAATGCATCCGGGTGTGTCACAAACACAAGTTGCGGGTGGCATGGGGATGGCGGCTGGGTGGGCAGCTCTATCGCTGATCAAGTCGTTGCCGAGCAAACAATACATCGCCAGGTCGACTCCCCGCTGGTCGCCATCACAGGCCGCCATCTCTCCGTGACGCAGCCTCGGTCTGAGTGTCGGTCGATCGAGTCTCGGTGTGTCACCTCGTGTGCACGTCGCTGTTTCTTTTTCTCCGTGATTGTGTCTGGTGGTTCCTCTCTCTTCTAGACAGGTGACTGATCTAGCCAACCTTGCAAGCGCCTAGCGGCATGCGCACCTTGTTCCAGCCTTCCGGGTACAGCGGGGTTGGTGACCTTATGATCGTGAATAGTAAATGAAGGTGAAGGCCGTCAATGAAAAATTAAGAAGATAATTTCCAGTCGTCTGATGTGCTTGGGGTTTTATTTACGGACTTTTGAAAGCAGTTTAGTCGTTAATAATGAATATCGGGAACATTGTGATGAAAGACGAGTTTGAATGAGGGTGTTCCGAGAGATGGCAACATCCAATAAGAATTTAGCAGTTTAGTTAGTGCCGTGCGCAAACTGACAAGAGCGCATGCGCGTGGCTTAGATTTTATCATTCTCTCACTGCGACTGTCTTTAGGGAACTTTTTCAGCTTCACTGATATGGATGAAGAGTGATTTCAATCAAAGAGAGGTTCTGTGTCTGACAAAATTGCTTTCACAGTTCTCTGCTCTTGCGGAAGTAATAATTAAGTAATAATCGTGGGTAGCAAACAAAGCAAAACGACGAAAGCAAATAGCGACAGTCCTTCTATATCTGCCTGGTCCACCTTTGATATGCAGGGGACGACACTCCGCGGCAAAACATCGTAAGAACAATAAAGGCTTGTCCCGGCGCAGGACACACAACAGCCGCAAACATCTCTCCTCTCTCTCTCAGCCCTAATCTTCACAATTTATTCTCGTGGAGCCTCTCAATGATGCCATTACACACATGAAAGAAAAAGGGGGCCGTTATGAGACACCCGCACCCACACCACCCACACACCCACACCACCCACACACCCACACCACCCTCACACCCTGACACCCACACCAACCACACCACCAACGCACCCACACACCTACGCAAATCTCTCGCCTTTTCCGTTTCCTGTCCATCCAAATGATTAAAAAAGATAGCGACACCTTACATACTTTTTCAAAACTTGAGCACGCACACAATATTACAGAGAGCATGCAAACTGTGGCACAACATCCACACACTCTTTTTGGTTTTGAAAGATGATCAACACACGAACGTTCCAGTGCATCCTGCTGCTTGTTTATAATTGTAATTGCAGTTTATGACCGAACAGAAGGTTCGCCCATCACGTTGGCGCTTCTGCTCTGGTCCATAGCTAAAACTGTTACAACTGTTAAAACTGAGATACACATCGGGTACACTGCTGGTCTACAAACGGAAGTCCCCTTCATTAAACTATTTTTAGTAACACGTGTGGCTGCCTCCAGCTAATGGCTTCTATGAACATGGAAACCCGTGTATAGAGTCATCTGCATCATACAGGAGGGGCAGCCACTGGTTACAGCACAGCCTTCCAACACCAACTGGCAGTCGGACATCCGACACCCGTTTGATGCAGGATGCTTCTCGACCTGACCCATCTGGGAAGTGGATACCGGGTGGGTGGGACAGGTACACCCGAACCTGCCTAGAATGTCCAGTAGCGCCAGGGGACAGTGGTGACGATGGCCAGGTGACATTAGTCAGATGACGATGGCCTTCATTCAAACCTTCACAGATAAAAGGTCAAAGTCATGATGTCACCAAGGTCCACCCGAAAGCTTAATAAACTTACGATTTTCATAATGTCTGTAGCCATGACAACGTGAATGGCATCCACGCAGGCATCCCTGTCACTTATTTTGTTCCAGGACTCACCGCATGCGCAAAAATTATCACGTGATTTGACTGAGCCAATCAGCGTTTACTATACCAGCCCTGTCGCTGGCGCCACCTAGGACATAATCCCACTTTCCATTCCCATCAAACCTTGCGTGAGTTAAATGTGGGGATGGGAGAGGGGGGTGACTCGAGGTTGTAGGATGACAGGAGAGAAAAAAGACTTGCGCACCTTCTGGACGCTACTGCGCATGTCAGGAGTACCTGCATGAACTTCCGCTGGAGTGGAGTTATCTTTGCTTAGCATTACATGGGCATTAAGAAAGTAATGGGGCCACGGGACGCCGGGAATGTTCGACCGCTCGGGTCGCCACCTCACCCGAAGACAAAGACAAACATGGAAATTTCACCTGAGCTGGGTTTTCCCAACGAGTGGCCAATCCTTCTTCCGTCAGTCATTCCCAACCTCGTCCTGTTTCCATCATTGGCAAAGCTATTAGAGCGCCGTTGACTGCAGAGTGGTGCTCGTGTTTGCTCTTCCTTTCATTCCTTTTCTCTTTCTTTCTTTTGTGAAGGCTATTTTGAAACCTCTACAGCAATAAAAAATAGCTGTTCACAAAAAAGATATTTAATCTAAAAACACGAAGCGAAACATTCCTTCCTTATCAGCGAGGTTGCAGCTAATAAAATATTGGTGAAATAAATAAATAATGAAATGTTTCACATTATAATATTCTCTGGTGAAAAGGTGGCCAGGCGTTTGAATTCCTCATAAGCTAACATTTCAAAAGCAACAGGACAGGCTCTTCATCCTCCCTTGCAACACTTGCAACACTTCCCTTGCGGTCCAACACAGAGGATTGCACTTGTGATACAAGATTCACCTGTTTGTTTGTTTGTTTGTTTGTTTGTTTGTTTGTTTGTTTGTTTGTTTGTTCTGTCATTATATATGGTCTTATTTTAAGGCTCAAATATGTCATCAATACAAAGTTTATAAACTGCTTGATTCAAGTTCTACATTCACACATTTTTGCTCCAAATTCCAAATTTAAAAAAGAAGATTGCAACAGTGGCTGGGTAGAAACGTGCGAAGAATTAATTTAACAGATGCGGGTACATAAGCGAAATTCCAACCAAGCCTAGAACGGAAGTTCCGGAAATTTCTACTGGGCAGAACCTAATCGAGATAAGGAGGACTTACTCAGGTACCCTCCCCACCTGGGCAAACATTCCTGTGAACAGCTTGGTCTCTTACTTCTTACAACTATAGTGAGCGCTACTCAGTGTGTAGAGGTTTGATAAAACAATAAGATCGAGAAAAATTGAAAGATAGTGTTGGAAAGCGGGTATAAAGAGGGGGTTAGGGGCATAATGTTATAAAGGACTGCCCAGGTGTGCATTGAAATGAAGTTACACGAATCACTAATCCGGGTATAAAACTGTGTTCATAAATGTTATGATGACTTTTGAGCTAAAAGCTTGGATTTCCATGTTTCTTATGAGGACCACGGACCTAAAAACAGAAACAATTAATCAGTGGAGAGAAATAATGAACCTGGCAGTTAAAGGCACTGGAGTGAAAACGGAAGTGACGAAACATTGACAGAGACTGCCGCACCTGAACTCACACTACAGTCGGACAACATTCCGACATTTGTCGAAGTCTGCCTGTAATATTTGTCTGTCGGGTGGTTGGTAGGCTCGTTTACATTTCATACCTGTACACGGTAAGCAAGTACGTGATTTTTTCCCCCACATCCCATCCTTGACCTTTACCTTTACCTACGTCCATCCTTTTCAGGTCTCAGTCCACGGCGCAGGCAGCTCCGAACTCTAAGCCCTCGGAAAAGCACACCTTGTACCTGACTCTCCTTTTTCTCTTTACATCGCCTTCCTCAACCCTCCTTCTGCTCTATTTTTATCAGCAGATATATCTTGAGTTTCTTGCCTTCGAATCAGTTTTTTTTTTCAAGGCATCTGCAGCAGCTGACGTGATGCGCCAAACGTCCTCCTCACGTCGGCGGCACGTGGACCCCCCGAGTCAACGCGTCACGGACGAGCGCGTGCGTGAAAGTGAGACATGCGCACTCGGCGGAAAATGCAGAGGTAACATCGATTGGAACCATCTGTTACAACGTCTCTTGTATCACGCAGTCGCACAGCTTCGTCTTCAGGCCTCGTTACCGAGCGCTTTTTTTCCTGCTGAGTCATCTGCCACCATCTTTTTTTTTTTTTTTTGATACCTGATTGTAGACGATGCAAGGAACAACTGGTAGCACATCAGTTATGGTATGTGAGCATGCTAGAAAACTGGCGAACCACTGGAAACAGAGGAAGAAGAAAAAAAAGGAAGATCGAGGAAGAAAAAAAAATAAAATCAAGAGAGAAGGGAAGTGAAAAGCAAAAATAAAAAATAACAAGTTATGGAAAGCACGTTGAGTCTACTCTCAAGTGTGGAAATGCTCGACATAAATCAACTTTTTATTATTAAAACAAGGAAGCAAGAATGAATAAACCTGGCGGTTAGGAGAGGGAAGAAGTAAATCAGGAAAGTGCGTTGTCATGGTGATGGCGGTGGTCGCTGGAAGGAGGCAGTCAGCGGGTACATCGGTGCAGTGGGGTGGGATGGGGTGGTCGGGTGGCCCAAATCACTTGATGGCTAACACCTGCACCGGCTGAATGGGAGGATAGCAGGCGGGGGCAGGTTAGGTCATGGCGACCTGCGCTGTCGACACGGAAATCACGGGCAGGGCGCTCGACCTGTTGGTGCTGCAGCAACATCACCAGTGAATAGAGGCGAGGGGAGGTGTGACTGGGTCGGCCCTGCACATCCTGATGTGGTAAACAACTCGTCAGCCCCTCCCATCCACCCCACTCCACCCCATCACACCTCTTGTCACCAGGATGCTGGCCATGACACTGTTGTCAGCGACAAGCAGGCGCTTTGCGTGGACTTGTGCCCAGTTTGAAGAGCATCATATATGTCTGCTTAATATTCTTAATATGCCTACTAAACATTCTTACTACAGGTCTACTAACTAGAGTCTGGATGCGAAACAATGTTCTGCAACTATGTTGCTTGCAAAGGGTGAGCTGCATTCAGCACAGAACTCCAGCCTCTCGTTCCAAGCGCGAAGCACGGGGGGTGCGAGGCCATGCTTTTAGGTTAGCCCTCCTTCCTTTTCCCTCCTCAAGCTATCGCCCACTTCTCGGGTATTCAGGGTCAAAGTGAACACGTACATGTGCATAGGTTTGTTTATACATATACCCTTGTCATAAGGCCCTCATACAGGTGTCATTAAGCCTTCATACCAGTGTCATAAGACCCTCATACCCCTGAGGTGAGTTAAGGACAGTACCACAGAAAAGAAACTGCCATGACTAAGGAGGCGACGATCACTGACCTGGGAGGTTAACGGACGAGACGGACGTCAAAGATCAAAGAAACGAGTGACGTCACATGGAAGACAGAACCTGTCGCACGGACCACGAAGGACAAAAGTGCGAGTACAGTACCCCAACAGACACGGGTAACCACGAGCACAGACGTTCAGTCTCGACCGGATATACCCGTTTGCTGCAGAACGGATTTCCCCCAAAGCTACCCCTAGTAATGCATCGAACCCCGACCTCGCCTCTCGCCCAACATTTCTGTTGGCCGGATGGTGGCGGGATAACGAAGTAGAGTTGTATAGAAAGAACGAGATCTTTATCCACGTCCTGAGAGAAGAGGAAGCAGCCAGTGGGCGGCCATGGTGAGGGTACATACACACCCGCACATGAAACTCAAAGCTTGGTAATGCAAATCAGAGGATTGCGGATCGAGGTGTTAATAAGCCGATTGGTGTTATAGTTTCTCAGTGTTAATAAAATAACAACAACGACGATGAAGCTAGATACGCAGATAGATATGTAAAGGACAGACCAGACTAGTGATGAATAAAGAAGGCAGTTATTATTGTTCAGTGAAAGGAGTTCACAGGGGTTTCAAAATGGCGGACTATCAGAGGCTCTGTACTCCAGCTCTCACAATGAGAATAAACACGTTGATCACATGTAATTCTTGTATTCCTAAAATATGATGTCTGCTTGTTAAAGTTATTAGACATCATAATAAGGAGCAGCAGGATGGCTTCTTTAGAGACCAGTTAACTAGCTTCTCGTTTTGGCATCAACTGCCAAGATGGCGTCTTGCGATGTCGGCTTCTGCAGAGAGGAATGGACGTCTGTAAGGACTGAAACCTCTGTATACACCTGTCGTCTAGGAAGGGTTTATCAAGACCGTCTTGAACTGCAAGATAAAATAACAAAGGGACAAACTAAACTAGAGACCATAGGGAGATTCCAACAAGCGAGAGAACTCGAGAGGGGCTAGGTGGGTGTAGTGAGGAGGGAACTTGCAAGCCAGATGTGAGTCAGGATGGAGGAAGAAGATGAGGATGGGCTCGCAATAAATCCGGCTTGGCCTCGCATGTAGGTACACTTTAGTCCCGAGCTGCCATGGAGCCAGTGAGCTCTGCCATTGCCCTGTAGATGGCGCCTCATTCCTTTTCACTTCCGCCTCGTGTCGCCGGGTTCATAGTGAAAGCTGTGAGTACCTTTGACCTTCTCAACATGGCGACATTGCTTTTGTTGTTGTGTCTGCGCGTGACGAGTGCGCGAAGGTCTACTCGGAATACCCTGTTGGAATTCTTGGTAAGGAGAGGAAAAAACTTGAGGACAGACGACACCAGTGACGTGAAATGGCGGGAAGAGAGATGCTCCGTCTCAGCGTGGAAACGAGGCTCTGTGTTTGTACTGGAGAGATGCGCGCGCGTGTGTGTGTGTTTCTTCCTCCAACGGCAAGCCTCATCTCCGCATCCCTAGCAGCCTTCACCTTTCTCCCTCCCCACCACCATCATCCCCGTCACCCGCCGCCTCCCCTCCCCCTCCCCTCCCTCCACCCCAGTCTGCCGATGTCTGTGACCATTGCTGATCTCATCGAAAACGGCGACGGCCTCAGCGCGCGTGCGCAGTGCAGCGCCGCTGCGAGATCAAAGGCGTGTGCCGGCCTGAGAGGATCCCGTCTGGAAAGAGAGAGAAAGAGAAAAAAGAAGGAAAGAAAGAAAAAAGTGGTAGTTTCACGGCCGCGTAGATGGCGCCGTGTGTACTGTGACGTGGCTGACAGCACGTGCTTGTGGCGAGTGAAACGAGGGAAGTGAAACCAGCGTCCAGCGAGTTGTTTACTTTGTGGCCAGCAAAAAAAAAAAAAAACGTTAAAAAGGTGGAAAAACAAACTTCTCAGATTCGTTTTTAAAGGTCTTCACGTGCTGGCGAAAAGAAAAAAAAAACAGCAACAAAAACACTGGTGTTTTCAGTTGATAGGAGTGAGGTTTAAAGGGACGTAAACGCCTGATGTCACGTGTGATTGGGGTGGGGGAGGGGAGTGTGAAGGAAGGAAGGGTGATACAGAATGACAACCATGTGACAGTGTGGCATGATCAGGGGCTGTGCCAAGCAGCACGCGCGCGCGAGCGCTAAATGAAGAAGGTGATGAAGACTTAGTGAGAGAGCATCCTCATCGTAATCATCATCTGTCAGACATTTGCCTCTTCCTGCTGCAGTGTCGGCGTCGGTGACCTTACGTCTCGCGCCACGCGACCTGGCAAGTGTCAGCGTGACCTGCAAGTGGGTGACACAGCGCACAACATGACATGACAAAGTTCGAACTAGGAGAAGGGGGAGTCTGGGGAGACAGCGAAGAGTCTACAAACAAACAACAACTGATTGAATAAAGAAAGGAACGGTGGAGACTCAGGAAAAAAAAAATCTGTGATCCTTGAAGGAAAGAAGGGGAGAAGCAACTACAAACAACAAGCCTTCAGTGAGAGGGAGAGACGGCGGCAACTGCACGCGCCAAAGAGGAAGAGTTGTTAAAAGTTGTGAATTAACCTCTGTTGCGGAGATTTAAAAAAAAAAAAACTTCCTCCCACTCAAGCTGGGGAGGGATGGGGAAGGTTCCTATCCCTCTGGCACTCACTCTCTCTTGGCCGAGAGTTGCTGGCATCGCGCGTGGACCCGGAGGCTGACAAAAGCTCGGCGATGAGAGAGATGTGTGCAGGTTGTCGTGCGGCAGGCTGGTGACACCACGTGCTCGGTGCCAGCCGTGCGTGACGGGTGTGTTTACCATGTGACCAGGCTTGCTGGGGGAAAGCCCCGATGTGTGGGTGGCAGCTCGGGTAGCGTGCAGGCCAACGGGTGCCCGGCTAGCAGCTGCGCCGAGCCTGGGAGGAGATGTTGCAGGTTGATGATGCTTTTGCACCGAGTCAACTGTTTCGGGAGGATACGGATTTACCACCGGCTGTACCTCCGTTCCCCTTTCAAGCAGAAGTTTTATTCTGAGGAGGGAGTTAATACGACAATGGAGTCAGCGTGTAGTGGTATCCAGATATATGTATGTGTGTCTGTCCGTCTGTCTGTCCTCGGAAGTTCTAAAGGGGAGAACTCCTCGTCCTGCGTGTGTGTGTGTGCACCGCTCAACATCCGTGTCCCGCCCACACCGAGCATCGAATCACAGGCTCCAACTACGGAGGGCCGAGCTCACCGTCCTCCAGACACAACGCACCTGCACGACCCTCGCCGTAAACGTACCACCGCTGCCACAGCACTTGCAGCAGCAGCAGTAGCCGCAGCAGCAGCAGCAGCAGCACGCGCCATCACGCAGTGTGCACACACACACACGTGTCCGCCCAGAACACCACACACCTCCCCTCTCCCTCCCTACTACCCACCCCAACCATCATGCTGCTGCACCCTTCCACCCCGTGTCGTCTGCTCGACGCAAGCACACCCAGGCGCCGGCGGCGGACCCCCCGAGCGTCGCAAGACTGGCAACTTACGTCACCCCCTCCTCGTCTACCTCCTCATCCCCCGTCATCACCACCACCACCAGCAGAGTAACGTCTGGGGCCAGACTCCAAGACCATCGTGTGGCCAAATTACCACAGCCTCTCTCATCAGGCGGATTATCTGCATCCTCCGACAGCATGTGCGATTCCTCCTGTCTTCTCATGTGTGAAACAGTCTGGGATTATATTCTTTGGCAGAAGACCACACACGGTAAGTCAACCCTCCCCTCCTCCTCTCTCCTCCCCTCTACTCATCCTCTCGATTCTACTTTCAAACCCTCTTTGCCATAATGCGGAAACGAATGAGCGTCAGCAGACGAGAGGACTAAAAATAGAAAAGTTTTTTTTTCTTCTTCTTCTCATTGTCGCTTTTCTTTTTTACCTCCTACCTGGAGAGAACAGCCAAATGTTGAATTTTTTAAAGAACAAATATTTTTGTTGGTTTGGAACATCGGCTCGTGCATCTCGCTTTGCTGTTATTTACGTGTTGTTGAGGACTGAGAGCGATGTTGATCGATTGCGTGTTGTGAAGTGCGATGAGGCGAGTTGTAGTAAACAATGGCTCGCCCTGGGTCACGTGTTGTCCTCGCGTAACGACAAATCGCTTTTAGAGTGTTGTTTGTTGTCAACATGTACACAAGATGGTGTCAACACGCTTGCACACGACACTACACTTTCGTCTGGTGATGCACGTGGGGGTAGGGATGAGGTGGGGGTCAAAGGTTCATCGTGGTTGACGCGCAGCAGCAGCAGCTGGTCCTGGGCACGATGACCCTCCCCCTCCTCCCTCACTCGATTGCATCATAACGGACTGCGCCGTGTCACGCGGGAGGGAGGAGGGAAACATCAAGGCTGGGAGGGAGACCTTGCTCGCTGTGACCTTTAACACCGTGGTTGCTTCCTACTCTGAGATAGTGTAAGACTCTCCTCTCACCCGACCTTTATTCCTCTGAATGTCAAGTTTTTTTGTTCTCCACTCTTCGCTCTGCCAAGAAGATAACTAGATAATCCCTTGGAAGTACTTACAACTATACAATAAAAAATAATGGATAATAATTATAACATACATAAAAAACTACGTATTAACTGCACATTAAAAGTAGAAATATATTTCCTCACAACCATACTGATAGTTGTCTTTCTGTAACCATCCCTGCTTTGATGAGAATAACATCATTCTCAGCCTTTGTCTTAGAGACGGAGGGTTCCGTGCACTTTGACCTGACGGCTATTTTTAGCACACAGTATTGACACACGGCCACACCCGGTGTGTACCCAACTCAGTGGTTCAGAGAAAAGGTGTATGTCTGTGTTTTTCTCACTGATTGTAATCAATGTAACACGTGACATGTGCCGACTGACGACCTTTAACCCACCCACGCAGCTGCACACAGCTGATGACAGCTGCACACAGCTGGTGACTGAGGTAATTTCGGTAATGATGGGGACGGGTAAGATGGTAATCAAAGGTATCGAGTCAACTATCAGGTGATGGGTGAGGTTACAGACAAGCAGACCGAGAGAGATCATCGGAGGATGTTGACTGGATGCAGGCAAGGGATTGATTGATGGACGAAGATAGACTCACACTCACACTTACACCATCGCTACTATCATCACCACTGTCGTCTAAACACACGGACGGGATCAACTCTTTTGTTTCAACCATCAAAAAGAAATAAAAATGATGATTACAAATACAGAAGGCTTGTTGGGTCTCGGCTCAAAAATGGAGGACGAGGCGTCGTCTGCTACAGCGGCTGCTCAGCGAGCCCGTGCAGGGTGACCTGCCCTTTACCTCTGGCAAACGCACCCGCACATCCACACCCATCCTCCCACCCACCCTCTGCCCGCTTCCACTTTTTTCCCCCCCAACACGAAAACACAGGCCTGTTGTTCACATGCCTAATCAGAGAGATGCATGGCGACCAGCTGCGGTTGACTCACTGAGTTTATTTCCCTCCCCTCTCCTCTCCTCCCTCCTTCCTCAAAGCCTCTGTGGTTCTCTTGTGGTAATAGAGTCAGGGAGGGGGACAGAAGGGTGGAGCGGGGTGTGGGGACCTTGACTGCTGGCCCCTGTTCTGGGTAGATTACTTTTTTTTCATTTGATGTAGCTGACGATGGGGTGACCAGGCTCACCCGACCACAGCCACCGGCGCCTATCTCCGTGTTCGTGTCCTACCCGGAGTCTGAGAGGCATTCATCAGCGTTCACAGGGAGAGTGTGTGTTTGGTTGGGAGGGGTTGTGGTGTAGTAGTTGTGGAAGAAGTGGGAGAGGGGTTTAGGGGCTGTGTTAAAGGAGTGTTTGTGTTGTGGGGTGGGGATGGATGGTGTGTGTGAGAGAGAGAGGGGTACATGTTCATCGTTTTAATGTTCGGGTGGATTCTAGTGCAATAGCTGTAGTTGAGGGGCTGCATGAGTGCATTGGTTGTAACATAGAGAACTATTATTTCTGTAGGAAATATATCCTTAGAAGGGGTTTATACGCAGTGGTTGTCTTCGGAAAAGGGGTAGCTGCCTGTGGGAGGTTACAGCTGGGGTAGGAACTGTTAGGTTACTGGCTGAGCCTTGAGTAAGGAACAGAGAATTGATATGACTAGTTCCTGTCTTCGTGTGTACTAGGACACATCCCCACCCCCCTCTACCCGGGTAGAAAGTGTATGACACGGACTCTTTGCTTGCCATGTAGCTTCCCCACTCCTCCCCTCAGGGTCTGGAGACAGGTGGTATGGCTACCTCGAGGGGAACTACGGACACAGCGGGTGGTCTCATGATCCACGTCTTGCATCCTGACCCTGGACACGAACACCCACAGGTCTTCTAAACTATTAATCGGTGTTGAAGCAACTTCGGAGGCAGTCGCCCCTCCGCGTAACACCTTCCCAGGTGCAAGACTCAGGATCTCTGGAACTGTGCATCCATAACCATCCCTCTCCCCCCTAGTGTCCCCTTCTCACTGACAATCTAATTCCAGAAACATCTTTAATCCTATTTGATCACCCAACAACCGTGTGACCAAGAGCCAACATAATTATTATGTGAGGATGTTCATCTCATAATATCCCTTGCTGCATTACCTCCCCGAACCCTTTCAGAGGTCAGGTGTCTGTTCAAGTGGGGAAAGTAGGTGCACCGCACGGGGATTGAACCGGCGAGCGTGCACTTCCCCACCCACCACCACCTTCAGTCTAATCACTCTACCTTGCCCGCACTCGGGGGGCCGACCTCAATACCTGCTCCAGAACTCCCTGAACTCTCGACATCGGAGGGGCTGTCAAAACATCTGATTGTTTCACTTGGTGCTCAGTTACACTTGGAGATGCTACACTCTCCCTTCCCCTCCCTCCTCTACATCACACACAATCATCATCCTATAGGCACTTCCCATGTCAGCGGAAGTTAAACGCTCAGTAGGTCAGAGTTCTCACATTTTCTTCCATCTGTCAGTTATTTTCTGTTTCGTTTCCTTCTTGGCGAGAACGCCCGAACATCCTCACTCTCTCGAGAGACTATGTGGTTCCCCCCAGGACGGGAGTTTCAGGGCGCGATGCCTGCTGAAAATGTTTAAAAAAATGTTGCTGGGAATTTCAATCATCCGGAGCGCACGCGCGTGAGTGGCATTAGCCGGGTGGGTGGTGGGGCGAGTGGTATTTGCTGCACGGCATTAGCCTCGGGTGGGAGGAGGAGGGTGGAGAAGGCCATCGTCTGCATCATCAAGGGAAAGGGTGGAGGCCGCAAGAATTTGTCACGAGAGAAAGTTGTGTGTTATGCCGAGCTCCACGTCAGCTTGTGACATGTGCTGCATTCTGTCTTTATCGTGAGCGATAGCTGAGTCTCTCTCTCTCCCTTCTCCATCCATCTCTCTCTCACACACACACACGCACGTGACGTTTCACCCACGCGCGCACGTATCTGCAAGCGTTGTCCTGCGATGAAGCGAGCGACAGGCAGTGAAGGAGGAAGATGCTTGGCTCGGCGGAGGAGGGCAAACTTCATGTTGACAGTGAACGACGTTCACACTCTTGCCTGTTCAGATTACTTTGAGGGAAAGACTACTCCTATCCCATCATTGTTTCTACCCCACTGTCAGCGAGTACTTGGTAAATATAAATAAAAATAAACTGTTCTCAGACCTCGTTGACATGAGAAAAAACAAACATACCCGTCCCCCACCCGGCCTTCCCGCCATCCATGGGGTACATGCGTTGGTTGGCATCTTTTACCCTCGTCCTCTTGAAATGTGAGAAGTCGGTGTCTGTCTTTAAGCCACTTAGTGATGTCCACTAACCTCTTCACTTTATCCCCCTTCTCTCTCTCTTATAAGCGCGTGGAAACAACAAATAAAGATATTTTGGAGCTCAAAAGAGTCTCAATGCTGCGACATGCGATTTTGAAGATATATTCAACCACCCGTAAGACCGAACAAATAAAAATATCTTATTGTGACAGACTGACGATTTTTGGCGAATAATAATACCATGACATTTTCTTTCTCTCTTTCTCGTTCATTCACTCACATGACCTCCACTAATGGCAGGTGGCGGGTCAGCGAGTGACCTGTCGATGTCTGGCACTAAGAGCTGACTGTCCTGGGTACCGGTTGTCTTTGACACGTGACCAGCACCACCTGTCGAGCTTACACCTGAGCCAGATAGTGCTACCTGTCCGTGGGGAGGCAGGGAGGAGCAATGTGATTATGTGGATTACGTGGATTGATGTGGGGTGGACATTATGGATACATGCACTTTTTTCCGACCCAGGCTCACCGGGTAGCTGGCACCCAGAGGCGTAATGTTTCCTTTATGCGAGTTGACATGACAGGTACACTAGTAGGTTTATGGATGTTTCTTAGCAATGGTATATGAATCACACCTGTCTAGTCCCCCCACATCCCAGCCACTCTGGCATCGATACTAACACTTTCTAATAAACACAACCGTTCAAGCGTGAAGAAACTGAATTAATGAAAGAGAAATTAAAGATAAAAGGAATGAAAACTGACATCATCTGTGATGACATGCTAGTCGGATTAAACATTAGACACTGCTAGCCACCCACCAGACACAATCTTACAACAACACCCAGCCTGTTGTCTCGCGATGTTTTTAAATAATTAAATTTGAGTGAAAGACTGACCCTGTCTTGTCTACTTGTTTCAGGAATATGTCTACCAGCAATGGTCCTTTACAGTTAATGGGATAAATGTTATGTACATGACTATAAATGTTGTAATTAAGGTTTCTAGAAAGACATTTATCTCTCGATAAATATGCGGTATTATTTTAAAGGAGGATTCATCAAAGTGTTGTGGATATCTGAGAGGAGTTGAGAAGTCTGTTTTTGGTACTTATCCTCTATTTTCAATTCCCTTTCTTTTTTTTTTTTTTCTTATTTCTTTGTGGCTTACACAGTGAGCAAACTATAAGATGAAGTTCTAAAAACATGAGTGTTTGTAAATGTCAATAGTGATCTCTTGTGTAGGTCTTCATGAGACTATTCACGGAGTAAGTAGTTTTGTCTTGCTTTTCCTCTCTACGATCTTCTTAAAAAATTATATATTTTAGAGAGCAGGCTGCTTGATTTACATTGTGTTGTGTCAGATTTACCAAACGTAAAAACAACAAACATTTTCATCCGTCGAATCCAGTCGACAAATGACAAAAGAAGAAATATTCTGTGATAAACCTGTCAGACACCCGACAGTCTGTTGTGTAAAGCTCTGTCGGTAATTGTCACAGTTTGTAAACTGGCCCGGGAATATTTTATACAAAATTGTCTGACATTTTTTATAGTGAAATTTTACGTTTGTCAGTTGATGTAGTTATCATTTTACAGTAAAATTTGTTTGTAATATCATAGTGTCAAAGCTTGCAAAGCGAGGAGGGGAACAGAAAAGGAGGAGGGAGAGAAAGATTTTTTTGTAGTTTTGTTTACATTAATAGAATAATTTTGGTCTTTAGAAATTACTGAATATGAAGATGGATTTTTTTTTCAAATACTTTGTCTTGGAGGTGAGTGGAAAGATTAAGAGTCGTTAGCAAGCAGCCCCGACACAAAGAGGCATCAACGCCCATGTAAACAAAATACACATGTTTAGAATGAAAAGACGGCAAACTCACCATGACAACGATACAACAAGATCCCGACTGCGCGAAAACACACTGACACAACCACAAAACACGGGGACACATGGGCAAACGCGCCATCCACCGCGATGCTGCACTCAGTGGCTTACAAACCGCAGGTTGCCTCCCTTGCCTCGCGCAGCGCGAGCCTCCAGCACAACGCGAGGACCAGCATCCTCATCATCATCCGGCCACCGAGTCCTTGCTTCATCTCATTTTTCTTTTCTCGCATCTTCCATGTTTGACATAGAACGTCTGCCGCAGTTCGAAAAGTTTTTTTTCTTTTTTTTATCTCCCTTTCTCTCTCTCTTGGAAGAATGACGGTTGTAGGTTTGTCCACGCCGGGTATCGAGCTCAAGACTTCGCCACAGCAGAGCGGTTGCCCACGTGCCTGCCACCGAGGCAAACTGGGAACTGAGGACTCTCGCGCGCGTGCGCTTTGCGCGCGCGGAGCCTGAGCAGCGGAAGAAAACATTACGTCATAGGATAATTATATTCCTTCCCCTCCTCCCTCTTCTGCGAATAGCATTAAATGCCAGAGACTGGCAACAAAGTTTGCTGTCGTGTGTACCCACTGCGTGACTGCGAGTCGATGCAATAACCAAGTGAAAATAACCTTAGCCTAGATAAATATATTTCGTTGGGTTAATACTTCCTCTCTAACCACCATCACCACCATCATCGCCACCATCCTCATCGGTTTGACTTCGGAGTGGTGTGTACTGCACAAGCCTTTTGGGGATCAATCTCATTGACAGTCGGACCAATAAAAAGACGGGAGTTGAGTGGAGGACTACCCGCGTTTTGGATTGTTTACTTGCACAGCGTTTTGGCGTGGCGGGGGTTGGAGAGTACGGCGAGTGGAGAGCCGCACGAGCGGTGAGGCACGCGAGAGCCTGACAGCGCGACGGTGCGAGCACGCACACGGCATCAGCCACTCACAGAACGCCACCAGGAGGCCGGGGGGACGACACGCTCCGTGCTAAGTGAGAGAGCGAGCGAGAGAAAGAAGGGAGTATAGTAGTAGAGAGGTTCTTGAAAGACACGGGCAGAAGGTGTCGTGGAAGGTGAGGGAGCGAAAAACAAAAACACGCTGAGAGAGAAAGATGGAGAGAGCACACGGTCGTCTGCGCCGAGGCGTCGAGGCGTCGTCGTCCATCGAGTGAAGGAGGAGAGAGAGGAAAAAAAAAAGGTGGGGTGAAGGGAAAACGCTGCGGCCGGGGAGTGACCGGGTGCTGACCAACATATGTGGTGGTGGCGGTGGTGGTGGTGGTGGTGGAGCAGCTGACGAGCAGACAAAGGAGGAGGAGGACGAGGGGGGAAGAGCACTGGCCGGACAGTCATCTTCACACCGAGGGAGCCTTCAATCGTGCAGCTTGCGGAGTCTGCCGATGACCTAGCAGCAACAACAACAGCAGCAGCAGCACCACAACCACAGAGCAGTGACCGAGGCTGTGAACTGCAAACGACGTCGACGACTCTCCTCATCCCCTCCTTTTCCTCCCATCTCCCCCTTCACTGGTTGTCTCCACGAGGCGCAGGGAGGGACTGACGGGCCACGCTGGCAGAGAGAGAGACGGCGGGCAGCATGGCCATGGGTCCTGCATCGAGCTGTGGCGGCCTTTCATCGTAAACACCCAGCTGTGGCAGCCTTTCATCGTCAACAAATGCATCGCCTCTGTCTTCCTCGCCGCCCTTTGTGTCGCGGGCATCATCGCCGATGTCGTGGTCTTTGTCCGTTACCGGAAGTCGTCCAGAGCTGAAGCCAGCGGTGACCTCACCTTGCAGCGTGCGGCGACGACAAGGAGGAGGACATTGCTGTCGTCTGCTTCTTCTTGTTTTTGTTTTTTTTTTTTTGTTTTTGTTTTTGTTTTTTCTTTGGTGGTGCTGTCGTCGTCGAGGCGAGGGCTTACCCAGGTGTTGAGCCCGAAACAAGCGACCGGAGGTTAGTCAAGAGTTTAGCAGTGGGCTAACTGCTGCCGTACTGCGCATGACAGTGGTGGGAAAGAAAATTTGTGTGCAAGAGGATCGGACATCCTTGAGGGTCACCGAGCCGTGACAGGTTGCAGACAATAGACTCGTCCTCCTCGCTCAGTCATCTGCTTTTGTTTCTTTGTCAGGTGCGGTCGTTTGTTATTCCTCTATCCACCCCAGTTTCGACTTCCTCCACCTACCACCCTCACTACCCTAGTTGCCCTCCCACTATCTAGGAGTGAATCACTCTCACTCCCTGACCTTTTTTTGTTTTTGAGAGATTCTTGTTACGAGGGAAGGTGGGGGGGAGTAAAGGTGGGTCGGTCTGCCAACGGTCAGCAAGCAGCAGCTGAAGCCCCGTCCACCGATGAAGATGGAGCTGGAAGTGCATGTGGAAGTGGCGGCCGAGCCCCCGCCTGTGCCCCCGGACTCCCCCGAAGACGCCTTCCTGCACGAGCTGAGCTACCTGAGTGATGCGGCGCTGCTGCGGGCCACGGTGGAGTCGCTGCACACGGGTCGCCTGACTCCGCTCATCAAGGAGGAGCTGCGCTGTCGCATCCAGAGCCGCCGCCTCTCGGAGGGCAAGGACGAGCTGACCGTCCACTTCGAGTCGCCCACCATCTCCGAGGTTAGTGCCCCCCTACCTCCCCTACTGACCCCGGTCTTGTTGTCCAAGCTTTCCTCCTCCTCCTCCTCCACTTCTTGCTCCTCGCACCCTTTACCCCGCTCGCCACCCCGTCCCCACCCCACACTCACCCATCCCCAAGCTCCTGACTGCTATTTCCTGCTTCCACACCAGGGTTGGGAGGGGGCGTTCATGTTCCTGGTCATGTACGTGGTCGTGTTTACGTTCAGTTACGTTCACGGACATGTTTACGTTCTTGGTCACGTGTACATGCGCGCGCATGCGATCCTTCAAGCTCAAGAGGTCCTGCGTGGGTTTGAGTGTTGTGTGTGGGTAGCAGTCCTGGACATCACAGCTCAAGGAGATGACTCTTGCCAATGACAAATTTTCAAATCTGGCTTTGTTTTTAAAATTGAGGAAACCGTTTGCAAATTCAGAAAGTTAATAATTTTTTTTTATGTTCAGGAAGTGGGAAGGGAGGACGACGGATGTAGTCTGCACGTTCATATGTAATGCAACCGTTTGTTTTTCAGTCGCGCTCGTGACTTCAACTCACAACCCTTACTTTACGATAAATTTAGAAAAAAAAAAATTCAGTACAAGGTTTGTCGTCTGTACAACGTGGCCTTAACCGGATTTCGCGCAACGAAATGGAAATAAAGCCTCGCGGAAAGGTCTCGTGCAGTCTCGAGCAGCGCGTTAACTTATTGATAACGTGTACCTGCAGACGCCGACACTTTGTCGCTTTGTCACCTCGGGGTATGGATTGCAGCCCCGGGGTGCATTGTCACGGAGCATGCGTGACTGTGTATGAAGCTAATTAAAATCACAGGGTTGGAGATGTGATTGTGATAAAGCCAAGGTCTGGCCAGCCGACTGTGACGGTGGTTGTGATTGTGGGCAGGTGTGATGCTGAGGGCGTGTGGGTAACGGCCACAGTCCACTGTTGGCGAGGGTTGTTTAGAGAAAGTAGTTCTTCAAATTATTTTGTAATTATTGTTTAGTGCTTTGCTTCCACACACACACAAAAATAATAAGTACAAAGTCTTGGTTCTGGCAGTATATCAAATATGAAAGCACTAACCCCATGACTCAGATTCTGCCTCTCTGTTCATCTCAAATTTCAGTAGCCATAGTTTTTAGTATATGTATATATTTATTTTAGTATAAATATATTTAGTATATTGTCAACTGAAACATGTACCCTTGGTAACCTTTGATTGATGTCAGCAGCAACTTCTGATCATGAGCAACAACAATACTACTTAAGTGTTGGGCAACGGTGAAACCTTTGAGTGTTGTCACCAAACACATCTGGGGATGACCAACACCGACGACGAATACAACGGTGATGAACACACAGACTGACAATACTGGTACAAGACTAACTCTTGTTGGGTAGGACAGCAAAAACTGACGGTTTTATGCCTTGGACACAGACCAAACCAAAGTCTAGTAGCAATATCAGGTAGTGAACCTTTTTCCTCTGACATTAAAATATCTTTCGTCTACACAGCCTTCTGTCTATTCTTTCTCTTCATTCTTCACTTGTTCAGTCTGATTAGTAAGTCAGTGAGAGCCACTTAATATCTTGTCAGGTCTTATTAACTGTACTTGTTTGATACTCTAAGTTTGAATTTAGATAACAGGCATGGCGAACCCCAGGGTAATGGTCACGTGGTTGTAATTCAACTTCACAGACGTTGGATGCATGCATGTGTGTTCGTGTGTTCGTGTGTGTGTGAATTATTGTCGCTTTCTGTTTTTCACATAAAGAGAAAAACAGCGGATCACCCGATTTGTCAATATGGTTGAGTCTTATTATGTTGCCATGCTGAATTACCGAAAAAATGGACGCAATATCAAGCACCATCTTAATCCATCGTCAGACTGGATCCCTAAGCCCTCGACTGAATGTGTAAACACAGTACAAACAGTATTAGAGAGGTTTGTTGGTGTCCAGCGTGTAGACCTTTCACGAGAAGGTTCCACACACTTTCAATCGAGTAAGTATTTTGTGTCTGTGTCAGCGAGACACTGTGTTGGGGATGCTTGTTCATTTTGTTCGTTCTGATATTGAAACTTTTTATGTCCATCTATGCTGACTCATCGTCCTTTTGGGTTAATAATAACAAACGTATCACCAGCATGTCTAAGTCTTGACACAGTTGTAGCATGTCTACCATGACCTGCCTGGTTGATCTTCTTACAGCGACTTTGTTGTGGTTTTAGTGTTTTAGAAATGAACTGCTGACTTGTTGCAGTGTTTCAGTCTCTCTCTGCTGACTTGCAGGCGTTTGACAGTAACCTAGTGGTTATGGCATAAACTGTGGTGACATAGTGGTTATAGCTCAGGTTGTGATGAAGTTGCAGTTTGTCCCAGGTTGTGACTGTGGCCAGTGGTGTGTAGTCCAGTGGTCATGGCTCAGAACCTCACAACACAGTTGTTAAGGCTCGGGTGGTTGTGATGTACCGTTGTAGGATTCAGGGTGTCTTATCTTGTGTTCCACTAGTCTAAAACTACTTTTAAATGGCTGTGCAGAATTATTCTGAGACCATTTATCTATCTAGAGACCTGGCATCACTACCTCCACCACTACCATCATCAATATCATCGTTTGCACACACTCACATACACGACACATTCACACCTCGTATCTGCCTTCTTTCTCTCTCTCACACAGACTTAAGATGTACAGATGCAAGCAAACAGCGAGTCCGGAACAAATTAAATAGCAAAACCACCTTTAATATAGTCTTTAATAGTCGTGTGTTGTTGCTGTTGTAATGTAGACTAATACTTACCATAACATACTATTTTCACAACTGTGGGTGAATAACTCTTTCCCATAATCACAGGTCAAGGTAAACCACGCAGACATAAAGATTGTACATAGATACGCTTCCGTTGTCAAGGCTGCAGCCAATGGGAGAGCTGGGACCACATGTTAGGCGTATGTGTACAAACGTGACGTCACGAGTATGACTTTTCTGTACATTGTGCTATTTGCCCGCGTGTATCTCGAGAACCAAATTCAGCAAGTTTTTAGATAAATAGTCTTGCACTGGACTTTATTCAGTCATTAAAAAATTGCATTCTACTAGAGATTTAAATCGTAGATGTGTTTATAGCCGGAGTGTGTGTGTCTTATAACTCAACAGACTATTGTTAGACGCCGCGAGGAAGCAAATAATAGTTTGTGTGAAAGGTGGAAAGGGTTAGATTGCTGAAAGTGTAAGGGTTTGCACAAAAACTACACAAAACACACAGTGCAGTGTTCTAGACAGTAAACCCACACAAAACCAATGTACCACATAGACTAGTCAGTACTCAGGCCCAAACGTCCACAGAGTACAAGTCTCACTCAGGAGTCCCTCACGAAGACCAATGAAGTGGAGTGTTCCAACAAGTAGACTCTTATAAACTTCAGTGGAATGCAGTATTCCAAAAAGCACACCCACACGAAGGTCATTGAAGTGGAATATTCTAGTAAGTAGACCCACACAGAGACCAGTGAAGTGTAATATTTCAACAGGTGGACCCACACGAAGACCAATGAAGTACAATGTTCCAATAAGTCGACCCACACGAGAACCCATGGAAAGCATGAAAATAAACCTGGACACAAACTCACTAGCTGCAGTCATCTAATGTCATCTAAAGTCTCTAAAGTCATCTAATGTTGTGGAAGTTGTTTTCAGTCGACACAGGGATCCCACCAAAAGACTGTATATCATGAGCAGCCAGCATGTAGTGTCTCTCATATTTTGTGTCGGAGAACCGCGAGGTCGAGTTGACGGAGACATCAGACAGGTTTTTATGTGTGTGTTGTGGGGCTTATCATGAAAACGATTCTGTCCATTAATAATGATGATTCAGATAATGACGAGAATGTGAGCACCTGATTTATGAAAATGAGCTTCATGTCCTGGTCGTCACATTTGGCTTGGTGATTTGTGAAGTGTGGTCTACCTTCACATTTGTTCTTTCACCTTCGTGCTGTCAACTCGGGTCTTACATTTAACGGAACACAATAAGTAAGCTTACTACACTAATAGCATTTCCCTTCACCCCACCCCCACCCCAGCCCCAAGAAGATGGTTCATGGTCACATACTTAAAAATACTTCACGAAATCTCGGAACAGGAGGAATAAAGATATTTTAAAATGTTAATAACTGTTTCTGTAATGACCGTATCTATCGGCAGCAATTAACACTTTCTCTCATAAGCATCAGTATTACTGGCGTGATAATTAGTAGACAGATAATTATAAAAGAATTAGCTGACAAGAGCCAGGAACACCGACTTACGGATGAACAGACAGACCGTTCGACTGACGGAATGAAAAAAGTCGTCAGCAGCCAACAGTATTAAGCAGGAAATTTGAGAAAATAACAAACCCTTTGTAAACGTTTATAAAATCTTTAAATGCTATCAGGGTAGTCTAAAAGCCGCGGACTTGCTTCAAAAATATACCCCAAAATGAAATCATAATAGCAAGCATTTTGATTTTTTTATTTATATTTTGTAGTCATGTTCCCTAGCCTTCCCCTAAAACAGACACAAGACAGTCCCCTTAGCTGTACTTTAGACTACTCTGAAGCTCTGAAGCTATATAAAAAAAAGTGACCCTAGTGACTGATTTTGCTTTTTAAACATTTTTACAAAAGTTTTTATCATGTATAGAATAACATTAAGTACACGTGGAGGGTTAAAAGCCGTTATAAAGAAACAAAGAACTCTTACTAATGTGTAGATTCATGGTAAGCGTTTGATCTTAATTTCATTAACACGAAGCTGTAGTGCAGTTTTCTTACCACTGCAAGGTATATTTATCAGCGAACTGTCTTAACGCTGTTCATGAGCCATACTGTCCTCCCATCTTCTTTGGGTATTTTGTCAGCTCGTAGGCTCGTCATTTCCTTAGACGCCGCCGTGTGCGCGGCTTCATTTAAGGTCGGTGATGTTTGAGAAGCGATATTTTCTGTAGAAGACAAACGTGTGTTACGTAGACAGTCATCAACACTCAGGGGCCGTGTGCACAACATGTTACCTAGGTTCACGAGGTTCACCTAGACCCTGACTAGTCACTAGTGTTGTGGGCAGCAGCATCCCTCGCTCTCCTCGCTCTCGTCATCAACTGTACCTTCCTCGTCATCACTACTCGTCCCGATATGCGAACTTTTGACCACTTGTTGTACAGCTGTTGCCTTGTAATGGACACTCATCGCTGTCTAATGATCAGTTATCTCTGTCTTAGTCATCATGTGCGTCTGTCTCGCTAACGCCTGAATGTGATATTGTAAACAGCCACCACGTCACTTCCGGCCATTTATATCTTTCTCGAAAATTTTTCCCCTCCCCTCGGTCCTCTGGTGAGTGCGTTGTGTTTTGTGGCACACCAGGACAGCACAGCAGCGACAACGACTGTGACTACCGCGAGGCCTGACGTCATTAACGACAGTGAGACCTGTCTGCAGCGCCGCTTGACAAGTAAAGAGCGAGCGCTGTAATGCACGACATTATTGCACTTGTTCCCGCTTTTTGTAGGGGAGATAAGTGGATCTTCACGTGCTTCTGCTTTTGAATTGTTAAGAGTGAATAAATTTACGTGGCTTTTATGCGCTTGCGCTGAAAGGGTAATTTTTCGATGAGATTTTATGTTGTCTTTTTTGTTTATTATGCTCTTTGTTTATTGTTTTTGTCTTTGGTGTGTTGATTTTGTTTTTTTTTTCCATTTGTTGATTTTCTTTAGTTTTTTATTTTGTTTTTGATTTTGTTGCTGATTTCTTTATTTTGTTTTTGTTGCATTTGTGTTTTAGTGTTTTTTTGTTTCCTGTCATAAATGTTTTCGCTAGTTTATGTCAGTAACAGAGGTCACGTGACTTTTCATGTTCCAGCTGTACTTGTATGTCGAGGTTTATCTTCAGAGACTTTTTCTTCGTCAGACTATCAGATTTTTCATAAATTTCCTCAAGGAGGATTAGTTTGCTCTCTGTTTCCCCGTCTTTTATGAGAGCAAATGTTTATCATATCCGTAAAAATTACGACAGAGACAATAACAACAACTATGACAAGAGCAGCTTAATTATGACAGCAACAGCAGAATAATTATTACAGCAGAAATGACAATCTTAGCAGCAACCGTGTAATCATGACGGCAATCAGTTACAATTAGAACAACAGCAATCATACTCGTGACAAAAACAGTGGGATTTAGATAATAACAATAACAGTTCTGACGACAGCAGTAACAACTATGACAGTGAAGTTAGTGTCACATTAATCTAGTCTTATTCTGTCTGCAGAAACCTCTTTCTTGACATCTTTGAATTGCTTTATTCTTCATAACATCCATCTTTGTGCATCAAGTGGTATCGGGCATGACTCATAGCACGCCTGTTCCTTCACTTTTCTCTTTTCTCTCTTCACTCACTCTTTCCAAAGAATGAGCTTACATGCAACAAGCCTTGAAGCCAGGAGAGGAAACCCACTAGCCTCAGTAAGACAGAAAGAAAGATGTTGGACACACATTCTCAGTCTCGTTGCCCGCGAGATGTAACAACTGCACGCGCTAACCGAGACATGCGTCAAGCCAACGCAGCAGATGCGGAGGAAAATGAATCGACCATCACTTCCGCCCCAGCACCGAGTGTAACATTTTTTCTTGACACGTGTATAACTGAACACAATGAACGTTTTATTGACGGTTTGTAGATATTTGTAGGACGGGCTTAACAAAGGTCTGTCTCTTGTTTACATTACCACAACAACAGATAGTTGACTGTAAACATTCCACGCCTCATGATTTTAAGACTAAAATATAAACAAAATTGTTGTGATGGGAGGAAAAGTGTGATGTGTACCTTTTGTTCAAAAGAACTGTTCCACGTGGATGATGCTGAAAATATTGTCAGACAGGTGTGTATGGAGGTAGGGGTAGGACGCGGGGATAAGGGAGAATCATATTTGAAGTGGAAAGCAATATGAGAAACCAAATCTTAAAATCTTTCACGCCTGGAGAAGTTCAAGCACTCGGGTGAAAGTCTACTTGTCAAGGCTAACTGAAAGCTTAACACTGTTTTATCATAAATGTCTGGAAACTTAAATGACGACAGAATGATTCCTCCCTCAACGAGGACGATGAGTGTGAGAAATTCATTGCAACAAAGGCGATGATCATCAAACACGACGACGACGACACTAAGATGCACGGCAGAGATATCTTCAACTCACATGGCCTCGGGGGTAAACAAAAAAAAAAACAACAACAACCCCAAAAGAAGTGCTTGTCAAGGATCTGTCAACGTGTCTGCCGTCGCCATGACACACACACGACACGCGTGTCACATGACACACGCACTCAACCACAGCACTCTCTGACCCACACGGCGATTTTTACCAAAAGCAGGATTTAAATCCCGATGGAGGGGCAGCAGAAACGGCCAAATGACAACCGTTGGGAGCCTGCACGACGCCTGGCTGTTTTCTTTCCATTAAAAACAAAGACAGACCTTCGCGGGGTGACAGCGCCCTCACAGTCAAAATGGCGGCCAGCAGACGCGAGGGGCGCGTGGAGCAGACGACAGTGCCTGCTCGGAGCCTGCACTTCTTCCTCCGTCGTGTCTGCATCGCTCCTTTCGGAATCGTGGTGAAGGAAAGGGGAAAATATCCAAGTCAACAACATGTTGTCCTCCACACCCGGTGATACCCGGCAGACACTGCTGACTGACTCACGACAAGCCATGCACTCGCAATAAACACATCTCCATTTTGTAATTTTTTTTTTTGAAAAAAAATCTCGTCTCAGCTTCAGATTATTCTGTTGTTTTTGGTATTTGTGTGCAAATTTTGTGAAGAAATCGATTTAGTGATTCAAATAGTTTGATGTTTAAAATGTAGCAAAGTATTTTTTTGTAAGGTGTACCCGCTAGACAGATGGGAGAATGAGAAATATCTATAAAATGCCAGGAAGCCGTCCTGGAGATTATGGAGAGATTTATTATTGTCAGCCTGTCTGAAACTTATGTCGTAAAGCTTATCTGCAAATCGTACATTTTCTATGTTATTTCAGGAATTTTTTTAAAACGCCGCACACCTCGGTTTTTATTGCTGGAGAGAAAGTTCTTGAAAGTCTGAAGAACCTCTGTTGATTTTTGTATGGCAGTAAGAGTCGGAATAATCAAAAAGAGTTTCATAGACGTTTCTGGAGTCTTCTCTTCATACTCTTTCTATTTCTTGTCGAACCTAAGCTTGAAACTTTATGGTATTGGCTGAGTTTGTTAACCGGGGAAATTTGAGTCCAACAGCTTTGAACATTATCATCAGTTGAGGACAAGGGTTAAAATACATTGCAACAAGATTCAAAGAAAAAACTTACACACACACACATACACATGTGTGACAGTCACAACTGTGGATGTTTGTTATTTGTTATTGTAACAACTACAGACCATTAAGCTGTGATTGCTCACCTTTGAACTGTTGTGCTACAAATGCTTATAAACTTATTATGGTTATTATCATGAAGGTTGATGTTGCAGTGTGATTGTGCTTTGTGGCATGTGAGTTTGTTAATGTTGTGACAAAAATAGTTTTGAGAAGTGCCGAGGTGCATGAGAAGCTGGTACTTCCTTTACATACATAAATGTTCCCGTAAGTATGAGAGATTAAATGCACTTTATGGAAACGGTTATGTGTGGAAGAGAGTGCACAGGGTTACAGACAGGCAGACAAGCAAACAGAAACAGACAGACAAGAAAGAAACATAGACACAATCAAGCAGACAGACAAAAAAACATGGACATATTCCGTCTAACAGCCAAATCGTGAGAATAGCCAATCGCAGAGCTTCTTTTTTTAAAAAGACAAACCAAACTAAGATGCTAGCAAACAATGTTGCAAAAATTCTACATACTTGTCTGCTGTCAACTCTCATTCCATCCTTTATTTCTAAAAGTACATTGGGACTGGCTTTATACGCGGTTATCTCCCCGGCTGTTCCCTCCGTTGTCCCCCTTTCCCGCCATGGAGTCCGGGTACTGTCCATATATGGACATGGGGGAGCACCCTGCGTCAGGTCTGTTGACTCATTTTTAAACACAACTGAATTAACTGTATGCTGTATGTAGTAGACAAGGCTCATTGAATTAGCAATCTATGTTAAGGCTTACTGAGTTAGTATCCAGTAAAGGGAAAGCTGATTGGATTATCTGTATACTCATCTAACGGTGAGGCTCAGTCAGTGAGCTACAGGCTGTATGTAGTAGACAAGGTGCATTCAATTAGCAATATGCTGTGTCTGGTACAGACTAGGCTCATTCAATTAGCTGTATGTAATAAGACGAAGCTTGTTAAAGATCATAATGTCCTTAACCTTGGTTTCAAACATATTTCAAACAACAGGTTGCTATAGGCAACGGATGGCCGAGTGGTTAGGACCGAGAGGCGCACTGGTTCGATGCCTGTGTTGCGCAGCAAGTTTTTCCCCAGTCGACCCTGTTAGGATATCTGAATGCCAGAAAATTAAAACCTGTCAGGATATCAACACCAAATTATGATCTATCAACTCACCCGAACGCATGTTGTCCATACTTTTCATCATCATCATCATCATCATCATCATCATCATCATCTAACTTTTACAGCTTATATCAGGTCAGTCAACATCAAGTCACAGACCAGAGGCACACACTGCGATGACATTATGTGTAGACAAACTATACTAAACTTGAGATTTTCTGTAGATAAAGAAACAGTAAAAAAAATCTCAAAAGCCATTTAGTGAGCAATACGTAGATGAAGCGAATGCATCAAAGGGGCGAAACATTGATAGAATCAAAGAAAAAAAAAAGAGGAAGATTTCAGCCTCGGGCAGGATGACGAACGGAGACCATTACTCTCTGCGCACAGAAAAATATAAAAGTGAATTGATTTATTATGTTCCAGGGTCGCCCACACCCAGTCAACTTGCACAATATACAGCCACAGCTCTAGATTCCATGTTCCCCATGTCCCAGTGTTTCCCGATTCCGTTTGTTTGACGCCGACGTCTACCCGGGGTGGCTAGAACCGAGGGCGCACACGCTACCCGCTAAGGTACCCCGAGTAGACCCACTTGTTGACAGGAGGTGGTGTCTGAGGTCACAACAACTGACCCCGAGATAAGTGAGAGGTCAGATACTTCACTCACCTGCTACATCACCGGATCTACTGTTGTGGGTGGGTGGGTGGGTTTGGGGTGTTGACGTCATTCACGACAGACACGTGACTAACAGTTCGGAGAAATCCGTTAAATCCGTCCCCTAGAAAACCTTGCCAAAGTTTCAACTATTTCTTAACTCGGAAAGGTTATGGTTTATATTTTTAAAAAGCAAGAAAAAGGGAAGGGCAGTATCAAACGGCGTGTAAGCGGTTCATCAAAGGATCGCATCAAACAGGTAAAAGCCGTTGAGATGATTCTTTTGATGAGTAAGATTAGGATTGTTGTTTGTGAATTATATGGTTATTGTACCGATGGCTGTATGTAGACGGGGACTAGACAGTTGAAACTCATAAGGTAATGTGAGCTCGTCGTTACAAAAACAAAGTCTGAAAACAGAATGACTCAACGGCCATATCCTCCCTCTTCTCTCCCCCCCCCCACCCCTTGCCGCACTCTCTTGTTAAAAAAGAAAAAACCCAAGCGAGCTGGTGCAGTCCTCCCTGTTGCCTGTTGCCGACTGACTTTAAAGCAGTGTCTTATGCTAATATTGGCAGGTGGATAGACATCACAGAAAGTAGTAAAAAGAAAAAAAAGGAGTGAATCACCTTGCACAGCGACAACAGCCACACGCTGCACTCGGGCGGTGTGACGTCACACCAACGTCTGACACCACACTGGTCAACCTCCAGCCTTTCGCCAGGATGCGCTTGTATGTGGGTGACACAGATACATGCACGCGCGCGCACACACTTACACAAAATTACGGAAGCAAATGCATGTACACACACAAGCACACATTTACATCCCTCGCTCCATGCAAACGCTTATAATGTGACTAAGTGACATCCACACCAACACTGAACGACATGCACGTGTTATTCACTAGTTGTATGCGTGAATGAATATGTACGTGTGTATATCTTCACAGGTTTTAAATGTCACACACACGCTCGTCATACTCGAGCATTAAATACATGCATAATTCATAAATACTTGTTTTATATTTATTGAGGACTGTTAAAGAGGTTCTCCTGTTTGTGTTGATTTATAAACATATACAACCTCTTTTCTTCTTCATATAATCTATGGGTGTTGTAAATATAAAAATTATAATACGTACATATTCAAATAAAATAATACAAACATCTACACACAAGTTTCACAAACATGTCCCTAATGTATTGTGCAAATGGTAAAGGAGATGGTCACCAACCTGATCCCTGGTCTCTGACACCTCACTCCTCAACGACCTGAGAAAGGTCATGGGACGACCTTTCATCTTTACAGTACTGTTGGTAGATGTGGTAGATGTATCTGTCTCACCTCTACTCACGAGAATACTTACAACCAATACAACTATAAGCAGTTTGTCGTGTGGTGCTGGTTACAAACGGATGCTCAATGTCTGGCTGGCTGGCTGGCTGGTCAGGGTATGGCAGCAAGAACATTCCCATCTTCCGCAGATAATTCAACTCTTGTTGTTCCTCCATCAAAGCCGACTCCTCCGGGGACCGTTCATTGTAGTTTTCCAATCGGAATGCATCACCAGTAAGTCTCAGGAATATTCCGACTAGTCAGCTGCCTCACTCAGCCCTGAAAACTATTTTTTTCCGGAAAAAGCTTTGATCAGGATTAATTGTCCCCGAAAACTTTACTGTGTATGTCTGCGTGCTCGGGATGCTGCAGCTCGTGGTTGTCATGCATGAGATGTTTTATGAGTGAGATGTTTATGTTTATGTTTATGTTTATGTTTATGTTTATGTTTATGTTTACTGTACATCGCAATGAGCATCTTAATACAAGTGCGCAGTACCAAGATATTGTATCATTATTATTACTACTATTACATCCTCTTCACGATCCTTCACACATGGCTGCACTCATCTAGCTGTCTATCCTTCGCTCTCTCCTTCCTTCATTCCATACTCACATGCGTGCCAGGCCTGTTCCTCTGTATTCCGATGCCAGTGTTTCGATATTTAGTTTGTTTTTCTCTTTCAGCTGTGTGGATGTTTCGCTCTGGATGTTATTTCGTGCCAGTGGCTGTTGTTGTTGTATCAGTTTGTACTGCACCTTGCTGTGCTCTGCTTGCCCCTGTTTGTCTTACTTTGTGCCATACGCTTCGGTTTGTTGTATTGTTTTGGGTTATTCTTCTTTTATGTTATTCTTGTGTTCTTCACGTGTTGTTTTTCTGCCCCTAAAAAAGAGTCCTCAGCAACTGTAAACTCTACAGAGGATTGTTTGAAGATTTTTAGAGGTCTTGAAAGGCAAACTCTGGTCTTGTGAATTGTCTCGGATTTTTTTTTTATCAATGTGTATAAAAAAGGAAGTACAGCCACGTCCTGTTTCTTCCCACAACATTTTTTCCCTCTCTAGCCACATCACACTCTCTCTATCCAAAAGTTCACTTCCTGTCGGGGTTCACGAGTTTCACAGAGCCAGATGGAGGTAACTCGTTGTAACATCAAGAGAACAGAGCGAAGGATGAAGGCTTCTTGGTCAGTTGTTGGATTCCAGACACAGCTCCGGCCTGTGTCATAGTTGGCATGGCTTCACGACATTCCAGGCCGAGATGGAAGTCTGATACTAGCGGGAATCTGCAAACAGTCGGGGTGCGCGCGCATATAGCTTACACGTGGCACGTGAAGTCAGCGGCCATGTTGGTTGTTTGTGTCCGAAGTGTCGCCATCACACGCAACAATTCAACTTTAACTGCGAGAATGCTTTTACCGATGTCTCAGCGATGACAAAGATGATGACACAAAATAGTCCCGAGTGTGTCTGGAGGACACTTCCGCTGACTGCTCTTGTCGCATTCAAACTTGTGGGAATCGAAATATTACTCCGAACCATCAAAAAAAAAGACTATATCATAGTAAAACACCTGACCCCTTAAACAAGTGCCATATGCACAGAAAAAATAGCCTGTCGGGGACGAGATCGGAACCCATGACTGCCTGGGTCATCGTCTGCCTTGACGATTGTTCTTGCGCATGGAACACCTGTTGATCTTAAAGGTCTAGTCGGGTGCATTTGTTTCTAATGACTGGGTAAGACTCATTGCAAGATACTGTTTACCCAAATTTAGGTAAAACCCAACCTAGCATTCGATTCTCGAGATAAACAACCTGTTTCGACAACCTGGTGTAGGTTCTGTAGATGCTCTTAGGCTTAGTTAAAAAAACAGATTTCTTGCAGATGTAGGGAGTATAATGCGGGTAGAGGCAACTCTACATCATGATGTGTGTGCGAGTATCTGTAACAACATCCCTTCGCTACTTCTTCTGATAAAAAAGTGGTCACGTGTCACTGACAATATAGACATTTATTATCGACTGGCATCATTTGTCACTGAGAAAGTAAACTGTCATTACAGACAGCTGAGCCTGATGTCACTGACGATGATCATTTGTCACTGACAGTGTGACTTTTTGTCATTAACTTTGTCTATCTGTGTCGACACTGGGGACAGTTTTTTTTCTGTCTCACTTTTTTGAGTCGACAAAATTTTCTGATGTCGAACCTCCCATTATTGTGCAATTTTTCCGCGAGAACTTTGACGACTGTATTGATGACATGGTGAAGAAACTGCAAGTTTTTAAAAAAAATTTAGTTGTCAGAATAGCATTGCTTAATTTCGATCCAATATCGTTGCTAGTGGCAGCGGGTGGGTTTGGTCTCATCTCGACAGATGCGTGTTCGATACCCGGTGTGTGAAGACTGTCCTGATTCCTGCTCCTCATGTCGTCTTCATTTAGCTGGTGTCAAACTTATTTTTAAACTGCTTGCTTAATCTATTCATCCTATATTTTTCTGTTCTCCTTTTTGTTGTGTGAAAATTATGCATTGGTTAGTCTTCTTTGTTTTAATCACAATTTTCACGTGTACAAATCTTGTGCTCGATAGTAATGCTAGTATAGTAATGACAGTAATTTACAAGTATTTGTTTACAATTTATAGCTCAATGTTTCCGTTATACACTACAATATTCAAATATTAGATAAGTCGCCATATTAGATTAATTAATTAATTCCTTTCGCCAAATTCCATCTGCATTAAAACAGTTAATTCGTGTTTGCCTGTCTGTTTGTTATGTCGGTTGTATTTCCTTTGCTTTCTGTCTTTTGTCTTGCATTCATGAAGGGATCCATGTTGACATAAATACAACCAGACAGAGAGATATACAACACATTTGCATACTTACAGAGTCAGAGTGAAGGGATGACATATTTTTAATTGTGAAATCTGGATACATTTTAACTCAGTTTGTAACACGTGCAACATAGGCAAGAAATTGAAGAGAAGAGATTGAACAAATGAAGTATAAAGCACACACACACACTTGCCAACAACAAATACACCCAACCCCCGCTCTTTGAAAAAAGTCAACCTGTGAATTAGAGAGTAAATACCCAAGTCTCTCTGTCCCCTTGCTGGAGGCTGACAACGAGGGCAAAGGTTAGCTCTCCTCACAACATGCGGCTGCTGGCTTAAGGTCCAGTTTATGTACACGTTAATGGAAGTGTCCTTTTTTTGTCCGCAACCTCTGTAAGAGACAGTAAGGACGGAAAAATGTCACGTGACACTGGGGACACTTTCGAGACACACTGATGTCACTTCAGGGCACTCTGCTGGCACCTTAGTGATACCCTACTGGAGCACGCACTTAAGTGATGCTAGGGTCACTTTAAGTGCATACAGGGGTGACTTCGAGATACTGATAGCACTCTGAGAGCACCTCCGCAATGCCCTGATGGGCATGTCCTGAAGGTGATGGTGGGGCCACTTTCAGGACACACTGGGAGGGCACTGTGGGCCACTTGTAGGGAAGAAGTCTGTCCCTCTCAACCACCAGCAATGTTTGCATCAGCTAAAAATAACTTTTCGAAGACGTAGAGGTCTGGAGCTGGATGCATGACGCTAAGGTAGGTGTAGTAAACACGGATACCGCAACAAAGATGAATACATTTCTTGCGGATCTGATTACATTCAAGCTCAATGTTCAGATAGTTGTAGTTCTGGAAGCTTCGGGCGAATCTAATTCCTGTTTTGAATCGACACACACGCACTCGCACATACAGTTGATGTTTCTGTGTGCTTGTTATTCATTCACCGAGTCACGAGCAGACTGACAGGACAGTGAAGCAAAGTTTCTACATCAACCTGCTCTGCAGACAAGACCATCGTATGATGTGACCGCCATGGGACATCACATGGTGTGCACACGTGACGACCGTGTGAGTGTGTAGTAAGGTAGTGTAAGTGTCGGAGCAAAAACCACAAAAAAAAAAATATATAGAAGACAAATCTCTTCTTTTCTGATGCCATTGCGCAAGTCCTCCGTGCGTGCGAAATGTCAAGATTTGCGTTTCAGCCTCGCGACAGAAATGTAGGTAAGCAGTTTCTAAACGACCGAATTTCACCTGGTGAAAGGTCAGGGACAGAGTCTGGGGACTGGAACCTGACGTCACCTGTCACGTGTTTAATCAACCAGCCCTCGTCTCATCTGTTTTCCTCCACAACTTCTCATTTATTGCATCAACTATTTTGGTTCATCATATCACTTACAGGACGTCATTAGCCACAGTTTTCCTGGCATTACTTTTGTAATGACCGTCTGTGAGAGGATCCAGTCCACGCTGGAACTAACAGACATACGTGTGTGAGTGTGAGTCTGCGCGTGCATGTGTGCGTGCGTTATGTCAGTCAAAGAATTCGGTTCTTCAGGGTGGCATTTTATTTGACAATTATTTGATAATTATGCTTAACTTTAAGATATAAGTCTTCGAACATCGGCATTTTTATCAGCAGAAGAAAATTAAGTTCCTACTTGCGCGTGTCTGAAGAATTCCGTTGTGCGCACGTAGTCCTAGAGTCCAATGAAAACATCGTTCAGTTGTCGTGTTCAAGCAGCGATTTTTTTTCCCTAGAAATTCAAACGGCCCATTTTTGAATTTGAATTTTATTTTGAAGCTGTGACTGATGCTAAAAAAATAAAAATGTCCAAACAGAACTCACTTGACAGACCGGTAAGTAAATCGTCTGATGATCAAAATTTAATGAGCAACAATCACGGACATTGCTGTTTACATTGTGTTATTATTGATTCTCTGTTATATTCATTTCCAGTGATTTTCGCTGAGTGCTCGTGTTGACCTTTAAGGGCTTTGTTTAATGAGAGGTGTACATTACAGCCATATACAAACCTTAGCTTTGTAAGGAGGATGCTTCCACCAAGAGGTCATCTGATGAAGAAGGCCCATTAGAGGTTGTAGTACAAACATGACCATTGAGGAACTAACATAACTTACCATTAGATTGGCACATATTGCTATAATACTTACACAATAAGAAAAACCACTCCAGCAGTACAGAAAACCTTTCTGCGGACTAAGACCTGGAACTGGTGACCTGTGTAACCTATAGAAACCAGTTAACCTCGGGATGGTTTGAAAGAAGAATTTTCTCGTTGAAGAATGCGAACGGTTTCTTTTCGAAACGCAGCTTTGTCTTCTTCCTCCTCTATCCCTATTCTGTCGTAAAATCTGGAGAGGAACCCATTTGGTTAAAATTGAATGTCTTTTGTACTGTGAACAAGACCTACACGATCTCTTGTTACCGTTGTTTTCACGCCGAATCAGCAGTTGTAGGTATCACAGCACGTTTCTAGAAAGAGCACCCATAGGCAGTGTACCCGTGTAGCGGGGATTCGAACCCAATGCCACGATTCTCATCAAAGCTTGCGTACCCTGTCTTAGTCTGTCTGGGTTTAAACCTTTCGCTGCCTTTCGTTCATTCGGAAGCGGAGGAAAACAGATTTTATTGCAAAATGTCGTTAGCCTGCGACAACGACAGCCCGAGACGTCCGGAAAGACGAAAATCGATGTGAAGAAAGAAAATGTCACACAATCGAAACCCTCGCGCTTCCTCGTCATTTGTCTTTGTTTTCATCTTCCTTACCTGGGCAACGACAGCACGCGACAGTCAGCAGCAGCGACAGCATGCAACAGGTAGTAGTGGCAGCATGCAGCAGTCAATAGGTAGTAGTTCCTTCTCTGTCCTTCTTTGAATCAAGAGGGAGCCAGACGACACCTGGCTTTCTGGTCAATGGCAACCGCGTGGGTGGGGCTGTGAGGTCACATCCGTTTCTTCCAGTCAGCAACTTGGTTGGCCAACATGTGGTTGAAGACGGTTCCTCGAATGAAAAGTTATTTTGAAATAAGTTCATCTTAAATAACCAGCTCACAGTCTCCGAGCCAAAAGCTGTTTCCTTTCTGAGGTGGACGATTGTGATTCGCGGTTCTCATTTGAGTTTTGCAAAAAAAAAAAAATAATAAAATAAATAAAAAAATGGTTGACTCGAGTTTCCCTTTAATTTATATCGGTGTAGGGACATTATATAGGCATGTGCATACTTTTGCTGTATGTCTCATGGTGGCGATACACTAGCCCACTGGCTGGTTTGGCTGTCAGAATAATATTGTCTGGACCACACACCAGCTGACACCAGCATCATTTGATGTTTTGACATAAAAACTGTCTCGTACACCAGCCTGTCCCTTTAAACCTTTAACTTCTTATCCTCAACATTGTCTGACCTTTGCTTTGATGTCAGATTAATCAGCCAGAAGGTCTAGCACCACCTCGACAAGTGAATCTTTGAGAGAGATATTTTAATCTCAGCCATAGACAGGTGTGAAAACACACCTTAGTCGCTTCTTCTAGCGTGAGCAGCATACAAAACCTATTTTTACAAAACTCTTTGGTTTCATTTAGGTTTGCACTGAAAGGAACTTTGACTTTTTCGTGGTTTTTTTTTTTTAAAAAGACAGCTTAAAAAACGATGGTTATGAATAGTTTTAAAAGTGCAAAATTATTTTGAAATGAGTAATTTGAGTTCATGTACTCGTTCTCACAAAGTGAAAAAAAAATTGTTCTCCTCACGAGATACATGGCTTTGAAAACAAGGAATGTAGGAAGAGGTCATGACCCGAAAGTTGATCGAACGATTTAATGCGCCCTTAACTTTTCTGTAAACAGGAACAAAAGGTCATCAGTTCAAAGTTTGTTTGGGAAAACCACGAAAAACCAGAAAAGTAGTAAATGCAGTTATCTGCATCATCAGCTCACATAGGCGTTCCCTCCCTACGACTGACAACAATCTTATTTACATGAGTTCTGTCGGCTAATTACTGTTCTCCTGGCCTGAAATAGTTCTGACAGTGTGAAACCAGGGAGAGATTAGTTTGAGATGTTTCACTTCAAAATTTTCATTTCCACATGACAGCAGGATATATCCTTGAGCTTAAAGAGATTCTCGTTCCTGGCTGAATGTTTCTGTTCCGCTGTAACGGTGTTGAGGAGAGGCTTAGTTGTACTTGGACCGTGTCGAGCTTTTCTCTTGAGAGGTAACGAGAGTCAATAACGCATGAAGGCAATATCCCACGCCGGAGAAAGACAAAAACAAACAAACAAAGAAACAAACAAGCAAACAAACTGTCGACTTTAGAGAAGAAAGTAGTCCAAGCACATTCCCTGTACGGAAGGGTTCAAGGTTGCATAATTTTCGCTTACCAAGCCAAACAAATAACCTTTAACCCAGACTGCAAAACAACTCGGAAGTTGACGCCGTTGAGCTGCTAGTTTTCTATAATGAATTAGCCTCCCTGATAACCGTAGCTTGATTGCTCATAAACTTAATCACTAAGCTTGGCGAATGAATTTTGTGGTGAGAAGGACCATTGTACACATACTCGGGGTGTTAGTCACACAGTCTGGTGACGTGACGACCCTTCAGAATACGTCACCCTGAATGCCCTCTTCACTCTGCTGTTTTCTTGTTTGTTTGTGGGTTTTTTTCTCTCGTTTTTTTGCGAGCTCCAGCTCGTACAACTGCGGCTTTAGACTGGGGTAAACCAACAGACTGGATGGCAATGATTGTTAGGGTCCACAAGCTGTCCAAGGATTCTGCAAAGTCTAGAGTTAGTTAGCCAGGTAGTTAGTGCCAGGCTAGGTAGCTTCCAGTCACTTCCACTACAAGGTTTGTGGAGACAAGTGAGCCACTGGTAGCCAGACGATGACCTCATTTTTCAGGGGGAGGTAAATGTAACGGAAGGAAACGGTTGGGCTCTTCCTTCCACGTACCGTGCCCTGTGCACGGTGAACCACACGTGTGTGTTGCCCCTTTGGCCCTAAGGGGTCCTTCAACGCTTTGAAACTTTTGTCTCTTGAAGTGAGACTAGAATGCAGGGATCGCATAGTTGTGGCAAATGATGACGGAGAAGGTCAAGGTTGATGAATAGTTTCACAAGTGTTGACGAGTGCAACGAGTGGCGAGAACTTGCGAGAGTGTGCAAGGGATGATGGCAAGGGCGTGCAAATGATGGCAAGGAATGGCAAAGGCGAGTTTCCTGTCGTCTGTAACTGTGCCAGCGCTCGTTTGTGTGTACCGTCGTCGTCGGATGAGAAACTAAGATCTCAAAATGGCGTACAGGAGATGGCAGATGCCGGGTCCCCACGATCTTACATTCAAGTACTGCAGGTGCTGCCATCAACTTTTACTTTCCCTCCCGTTTCTCCTCCGGAAGTAAGTGGTGTGGAGAGCACCACCCAGTCCGTGGTTAGTGGCTTACGAGGGGCGATGAGGTGCCATCTCGCCCTCCGAGTTTTTGCACTTCTCCGGACACACATCTCACACTGGCGGTCATCGACAAGGAAGGGAATAAAAGGCTAGAAGGACGGAGAAAATTGTTTGCTGTTATCCTAGTTGAAGTGGTTGTTGTCGTCCTCGTATGTAGTCAAGCAAACTACAGAAAATTATCAAGAAGGAACATTGATCTTTCCGTTAGCCCAGCTGCTCTAAGCATTGATTGATATGATTTGTTGACATGTAATTGCTATCGACATTTAACACGTCCGCACCATGTAAAGCTCATGATTTGTATCCTATAAAACACAGGAAGTTAAAGATACTTGTTGATGACTGTATGCTGTGGATGTATTTGTACATTGGTGTCCGCCAGCACGACTCCACTTCCGAACCAAAGACACCCTCTGTTATCTCTGTTCTTTTCTGCTGTCTTCTATTCTGTATTTACTTTCTCTTCCCTTCCTCCACCCCACCTTTCTAGTAACATGTATACACAGACAGGGGTGGCTACCACTCTCCAATGAAACAAATTCAAACGAGAGAGAGAGAGAGAGAGAGAGAAAAATCATTCTTGGAAGAAAACTGAAGAAAAGCCTCGCTTCTTTCCCACATGATACCAGACATGAATGACAGAACCACTGCCCCCTGTAACTGTGATTTTGAAGATAACAGAGGTGATGCCTGGCAGGGATGTTGAGCATTCAATAGACATGCCCAAGTGTGGTTTTGAGGATCCAGTCCACATGTCCTTCAATCCTTGATCCTTCCTGTCTTCACAGTTCAAGCTTGCAAGATGTAGGTAATGACGGAGTAAGTACCCTGCATCAGAGAACACATTTAAATGTGTGGCTGGCTGCTCACCCGACGTACCCAAGCTTATTGATCACAGGACCACCGACACCCACCAGCTCGGTTCAGGACCTGAACTGTGTGCACGGAGGAAACCCGGGCAAGACCAGGGAGTGTTCAGTGTTCGCGGGGAAAACCCGACAGGGAGGAACCGGTACAAAACCTCAGAGAAGTGAATGATTATGTGAAGCTCCACACTGAGATGCACGTGCATGTGTCTTGGTGTGTGTGCACGATAACCAGGGTACGTGACTGAGTGCACAACCATATATCTTCACGGGTGTGTGCATACCCGCATGTAAACAACAGGGGAAAGCACAGAGAACACAGTCTGTGTGCCTGTGTAGGTATTAAGCGCGTGCTTTCACATGGATGTGTGCGTGTGTGAGCCACACACATGTGATTATTGCAAAATATAGAGAGATGTAGCTCCGTGGCCACTTGTCTGTGCACATGTAAACATATATATGTATCAGCAATGTTATATATAAATATATCTATTCTATATAAACACATAACACGTTCATCACATTACTTATTTCACCAGTAATGTTCTATTTTAAATAACAGAAAATAGCAAGGAAAATAGCAATTTTATTATCAGCTTATTATTAATTATACCAGTTGGCATCAGAACATGTTTCATTGCTGCTATACAGTCTGTGACATTACAATATGTGTGTTTATCTAATGCCCATACTTATCAAGCTGTCATTTTCTGCAGAATGTCAAAAAAGTTATTTTTCTAGAGATGTCAGGCAGCCATTCTTTTTGTAATACATCGCTCATTCATTCTTAGTACTGACAGCGATATGGTTAGAGATTAACATCACTGATTCAACATCGGTGTTTCCACCAGGTAATAATATTGCCACATGATAGCTTCCTTTTCCGTTGTTTTCGTGCTTTTTTTTTTTTTTGACAGAATATAAACCTACATTTTCCAGGAATACCTATTTGTTTCCAACTTAGCGCCTGGATTATCAAGCCAACACTTGTCTTGTTTAATTCTGACAAATAAAGAAATTACACCGACTGAGCCCTGCATCTACAAACACTTTCCCTCAAGTGTTATTTTCCAGCGAATAATGTTAAAAATAAGGAGGATGAAGTCTTCAGATTCAAGGAATTAAGGAGGTTTGGAGAACTAGGAATTGTTCCGAAGCAAGTGAATCCGCTCTCGGTTTTTCTTTGGTCCAAGTCCGTCCGAGCCGCTTTACTGGGACCGAGGTTCTGGATCCATTGAAATGAAAACAAGCGGCAGTCGGCATGTTTTGTTTGAGCTAATTACTGGGCAAGTTCTCAAACTTTTGTTTGTACAGATATATGAGTATGTTGGTATGTATTTGGTGATGTGGAGGTTTTACATTGTGTGCTGTACGGATACTGACTATTGACCCTCTCATCACCCCTGAGAGAAAATATTTTGTACCTGGTGCACATTTATTATTTTTTTTTTAAATCGTCAAAACTGATAGCATTTATTTCTCACACATCTTGGCCGTCTTCTATGAGTCATCTTGCGTGAGGGAAGTGGACTGAGGCATGAGAACAGAATAGAGCCTCCGAGAATCCCATCAGTCATCTTTCTAAAAAAAATAAATAAATAAACACACACACAAACAAAAACAGAGGAATAGATGTTCCACTGGATTATGTCCTGCGCAATCAGCATCGTGTCTGAATGAAAGCTTGAGCCTGTTTAATAATAAAAATACTTCTCACAACCAATCTTCAACTCACCTTTTTGCTTCCGGCAGGTGAGACAGGGTATTACATGCACATCAGAATGCATCAAAGACCTGCAACCATCACCTTTCGTAATACTTCAAACATCCCACATTAAATAATACATGAGAGATGTAAACTTGTACACCCATGTCAGGGATGACAGGACTTTGTACAACTCCCATATCTAAAATACTTTTTGATGTCCACATTTCTAACATTAGTTTCAGTGAGAGAGAGACTGATCTGATCATATATTTTTGTATATATGTTAATGTGTGTACGAAAGAGCAACCCTTCACAGCAACATAATGTATAATGTGTGTGGGTCATAGATACTTACCCCTAGTCAGTGACAGATAACTTTACTTTTTGGTTCTGGTCGTCTGCCTGACACCGACAATAAAAATATACATCAACATAGATAATGTTTGTACTGACCGCCAGGTGAGCTGGCAAATCATTAGATGGATAAATCCTAGTCTACCCAGATGACATGATTAATTATAGTCTGTCCAATCTGGCAAAACCTTTGTTACATTTAATTGTATACCCACAAATTATTCTAAAACTCTGGCAGCTGCTCATTACAGTTGTCAGGTGTAGAGATGTCAGTGTCGGAGTATTTGTGACAATATACTCATTGCAATGATTACTGTACAAATCCAGCTAAAATAAACAATGCTTGACGACCGAAATGATATATTATACTATATTTATACTATATTTATACTATATTTGAAACACTAGCCCATGCCTACCATTCCCATCAGCATGGTTACTCACGTTCCCTTCCCCGGTGAACATCTGATTTCGAGTTTTTCCCTTGGATTTCAGGTGTAAAAATATTTCATTAGAACTTGTGGTGAATCTTGCACCACGAAAAATGTTACCCCTGTTCAGTTTGTTATGTTTAGATGATCTGACCACCCGTTTCTCCCGGGTATGAGTGTCATTGAAGTAGGTGACTCAAAGTTTGAGGTACGAGGCGACACCATTTCCCTGGTCTTCATCTGTCCGTGGAAGTTGCAGAGGAATAATTTGTCATTAAAAAAATTGATGAGCATAAGATCCAGCATCGTCATGTTATTTATATAGTAATTGTTGTACCAAAACTTTCAAAAAATTTTCATTCAGAAACCTCTGAAGAGTATGCATTTGAGAAACATTTGAACATAAGTATATAATTTTATCAGTCGTTTGTTAGCTCATAAAAAAGCAGTTGCTGCTGCAGTGTAACTGATGACTGTTGTGAAATGATATCAAAGTTTAGGTGAAGTGTTTGGAGATGATAACAAGCTTTTCGCCCTCTCCATGGCAAGAAGAAGCAGTGGAGACTAGCAACATGTTGGTGAGGGGCAAATTAATGCGAAACCCGTTGTGTAAACTCAAGGTTCGTGAGATTTGGGGAGAAGATACGAGCTTTTTAAATGTTTCTTTTAGACATATCTGTGACTTTGCAACTTCCAGCCCTTGCTCCAACACCGCGCTCGCCATTTATTGAAACCCTAAATGTCTGCGATAAGGGGCCAAGGTAAACCCTCCTGCAACTGAGGATCCCCCACACCTGTACTGCTGACACCCGCTTCATGTTAAAATATAAACATTAATGGACTTTTCTGGTCTAAAGTGAATTTTAAAAACCCACACACAGTTCTGTTTTTATTTAGAAAGTGAACAGAATCATTGTTCTAATTAATTAAGCAGACTTAGGTGCTTGGCATCTTGTGTTACCTCCCAGTGGAGTGTAAGGGAGGGAGGAAACACGAATGGCAGAACAGCCGGTTAAGTTGTCCTTGCCTTACTTTCATCATCTTTTATCTGTTATCTGAAATGGTCCGTTAGCAAGGACAGTCTGTCATAAACTGCTTGTTGTTTTGCTGTTGATGAGGAAAACGACGATTAGGAAGACGAGACCTGTCTGTCCTTCTGTCTGTTTTTACTGCTCACACTTGTACTCAAGTTTACTAATTGACCATTCGTATGGCTGCTTATCTACAGTTGTTTATATTTCAGAGTTTTATTTAAACTATTTTTTCGTCCAACTGCGTAAAAAGCAGCTAACAACAGGAGATTAATTTAGGTGCTAATGTCTAATATTTATTTATTCCAGTGTTAATGATTTTATTCTCTTAGCAATTTTTATCGCTAATATTTGACAGTCGAACAAGATTTCTCGTGTTTATTTATCAGTATTTCTGGGAAATTGTATACAAGACATTATATTAGAGAAGGATTATAAAAAAATAGGACGAGAAAAAAAATCACTGAAATTGTTGAATATTTTTACTCACGCTGACAAATGTGATAACAGATTTTATATCCACCATGAACACTTTGTGGAGGACTGACAGGACGATGATCGGGTGGCCAGACACTTAGCACTTTGATCTGACACTTCTTCTTTCATCTCCATTCACACCCTCCGACTCATGTGTATTCTTTTTTTCCGGTGGAGTTTCCAGTTTCACTGATTTTTAAGTTGTTATTATCGTCTGGCCCGCGAGGTTTCAAACATTCACAGCAGAAGTTACAGGCCTCAGGGTGTAGCAGTCAGCTGCACAAAATAATTTTTAACACCGAGGTCTGTATTCACAGGCTTTACTCGTGTTTCTCTCCATGGCTCACGAGCGCCAACACTTGCCAAAAGTTTGGAACCTTCCTTCCTTCCTTGGTAAGTGACCCACTCGCGCTATGTGGACCATCTTGCTGGTGCCAGGCCGACAGTTCAGAACCGAAATTTCTTTGTGGTTTGTTTTTGGTTTTGTTTCTGCTTTTTTGCACTGAAACTTGTTCTTTCATCTTTACATAATCTGTGAATTTAAAAAAATTATCCAACGTGAGTGCATCTTTTTTTTATTTGCAATTCGTCTCCTTTTTTAAACAGTTTTTGTCAGCTCTTGTTACTTTTAAAAATCTTGATAATGTTTATTTTATGTCAATCATAATTTAATTACTGTGAGTCGAGGAAGAAGTTTGCTGGGTCTGTTCATGCAGTTTCATAACTAGAAAACTCTAGTTTCATTATCACTACATATCACTTCTGTAAAGAAAACTATTCTGTTTATATTTTACACCTAATTAAAACATTCTGTCAAAGCATTTCAATGTAAGTTGAAAGAAATGTCTTGAAGGTACTCCTGGGGCTCCGCAGATGTTCTGAAAATATACCTTTTTTTTTTTTTACTTCCTTCTTTCTAACTTTCCTTGTAGTGTCAGACAAGTCTGGTGAGTTGAGAAAAGAGTGAAACACTTAAGGGTGGAAAAAAATTGCAAAAGCGGGATTGACAGGGAATTAAATCAACACTGTAAAAAGTTGATAAGGGGAATGAAAAAATTACGAAATATTAGTGCAGCTTGAGATAAATGCTGAGTACGCACTCTTCTCTTTCTCTCTCTGTTTTTCACTCACTCTCTCTCACACACACACACAGCAAACTTCTGTCCTGTCATTAAAAATCAACTGCTGTGCATCATTATAAGCTGCTTCATGCCGCATTACCGGCGAAACTTGAACTGTTTTTCGCTCCAAGTCGTCTGCAGCTGATAGGAGCCACCCATGGCAAAGCACCAATGGATGTAGGCTGCCACAGTTGCATTACCACCGGGATAAAACATCCCCACAACACCTTTCAAAAGCTGGTGATAAGGAGGTCTGGTTAAAAGAAAAAGGCGAGAACTCGAGTTTACATTTCCTCTTTTCAAAAGGTCTGTCTGCACGTTACACCATCCTTCTTGTCTCGTCCATTCACCTGCCATGCCACGCCAGTTGTCTTTGTCGTCTCTCCTTCACAATCTTTGTTCGGTACCCCAGTGTAAATACACGAGTTTAAAGGTATTTGTCTACCCTGCACTGCCCACCCTCCATCCTCACTGTGTCCCCACCCCGAGCAGCCAGGACACTGGGCGCTGACACAACAAATATTGAACTTCTTGACATTACTGTGTGGGAAGGAGGGAAGGAGAGACTGACAATAAAGAAGTATGTTGTCAAAGTTTCTGTCTAACCAAACTTTTGAGTTGAAAATTCAATGTACGGTTAGTTCATATCGGAAAAAAATCTTCAATATAAAATCAATAATCGAACGTGGTGTGTGATTGTGGGATGTGTGAGGCCTGCAGCTACACCTCCTGCCCCAATCAACCAAGCATCCTCCTCCATCCTCACCACCACCACCATCATCATCCACGTCCACCTCGTCGTCGGCTCGCCCGCTGTACTTCGTCTTCGTGACCCAGTCTCCTCCACTTGTGATGTCTGCTCTCGTCGTCTGGGCATGCGAGCACCGAACCCTCCGTCCGTCTGTTGTTCTGACACTTAACGTCCGTCCGTCTCTGCCTCCCTCCCACACCCCACACACCCCCACCCCACCACCCCTCACCCCACCCACTTTCTCACGACACTGCCACTCGCGACCCAGCCAGCCAGGGGGCGACTTTTTGCAGTCCTGGTGACCTTGTTGACCTCCCTCTCCCTCCCTCTCTCTCCCTCCCCCTCCCTGTCTGGGGGAGACGGCGACTAAACACGTCTGCGCCGCGGCCGGGTCCCCACCCACCCCCCTTTCCCCCAACCCTCATCGCACGTGTCAAACGACTGGCCAATGGGCGGTCAGCCATGCAAATGAGGCTCGGCCACTCCCCTCAATCATTTTTACCAAAACGAGCCCGCCCCCTCTCGCGCTTTTGGCGATCCAGGGCACGCACCATGAGTCGCCCTCAGTATCCTTGCTTATCAAGGATGCACATCTTACGAAGCCATTTCGCGCCGGAAAGACTATTTTTCCGGTTGATGTGCGTGAAGCCAGCTCGTCTGATGTTTGCAACCAACAAGCTGCGAGGACAGACATGAGGCGCACGCGCGACAACGTGCGAGCTGAGTCGTTATTTGTTTGTTTGTTGCAGATGTTGAGGACGACTTCGATGGTTTATGTAGCCTTGGTGTTTATCAAAGACTTGTGTAAAAGCCTTGGTCAAAGGCGAGTGGGATTGGAGGAGGGGATGGCGAGGCGGGACAGTTGACAGTCAAGTCGCGGAGGTCGCCAGAACAGCCATGGCGGCACTTCCTGCTGTGCGCGTGCGTCGCGTATCGCTTGGCTCCATCTGTCGTCTGCAATAAAGTCGTTGTCGTTCTCGTCTGATAGCAGGGATGTAGATATGTAAATACACCCCATCACCACCACCATCATCCAGCCCCACCCATTCTCCCAGTTTCCTGCCTCATCCATCCGCAGACTACAGCTAATCACACGCTGAAACCTCCAGTTACTGTTGTCTGTGCGATTTTATTTATTTATTATTTTGTGAAGTGTTTAGAATAATGACAAGTGTACATTTCAAAGATGTCACAACATTGGACGAGGCTATGTCTTGCACAATTTAGTCTACCGTGAACACAATGGTGTTTTGAGACAAACTCTTTATTCATACTTCCCCATTTATGCTTGCTGTACTTTGTCAGTCTCTCTCTCTCACTGGTTGTTTTCTTTTAAAATCGCTTACTTCTGTGTGTTTTGTTCTAAATACAATGTCCAGTCATAAAAGACACAGGTATAAATAAGATTTATAAATTGCCAAATAAATAATATTGAAAGATATCACTTTAAATGGCAATTATGATTTTTTTTATACTTTGTTTCAATTTATAATTCTTTTTATTTTTTCATCTTCTTTCTCTCTTTTTTAATTTCTCCTTCAGATGTTATTTAATAGATTAAAACATTGGAGTGTGTAGAGTATTATTTCGTCAATTTGCCTCAATCAGTATTTTTTAAAGTAAATCGGGAAAAGCTCTATCAGTAAATGTTTATTTGTCAGTGAACGTGTGTACCTCTTGGTCCCACTGGTCCCGGGGGTAATCACATCTCACACATGTCTCAGTTGAATCTTTCTGTCTCCCACTGACTGCAATGATCTAGAAGTTTCCAAAATAACTCATTTCACATTTAAGCTGACAACAGCACTGACCTCTTTACAACAAAGCTAAAATAATTTTAACAGTATTCCAGGGAGCAGACTTCCACCAAACTACAAACACCAAACACCAAACACACAATTCCCGATTTCCCCTTTAGCTTGCAATATTTTATGCACAAAATACTAAACATCACCTGGCACACCTTTGTAACATGTTCATCAGATGAACTTAGTTTGTGGTGTGGAGTATGATGGATCCATTGTGACCTTTGTGTGATTTTGTGGGTTGATTTTTGATGTTTATTAATATAGTTGTTGATATTACATCCACCATTCAGCCGTAAGATGAGCATAAAAATAATAACAGTAAGTGTGTTATACTATTTTAGTTCCCAGTAACCTGGTGTGTTCTTTAGTGACTGAACTCGCATTGTGTGTGTCTGTGTGCGCATGTTATATAGTAGGTAGGTAGACCTCAAGAGTAGAGATATTTTTCTTTCAGGAAGCTGGAATAACTTGTTGCTTACTTTTTGATTCAATTTGCGGATTTAAAAAAAATTTGTGTGTGTGATGATGATAGTCTTTTAAAGCCGGAGGTCATTTTGTCTTCTCACAACCCAGTCATCTGACACATATGCCATTGACTTTCAGTAGTAAATGTGACAGTCACACTCCAACACCAAAATCCAGGTTTACACCTGTGGAAATTGCAGTCAATGACGAGCTCACCCTTTGCATTAATTCTATATGTTTAAAAAATATCTAATTAGCTAACTAGCTATCTAACTACCTATCTCTCTGATATCTATCAGCGTTTTACAACACATCTCGACTAATCAAAAAGTAATTTTAATTCTGTTGGTGTTCGGATAGAATGTGACTAAGCCTGTCCTGGTTATTAGTTTGTGATTATCACCACCAAACATTTGGAGAAATACTTCAATCTCATTAAATAAAAATGTGATTATTAAACAGTTCTCAAAGTTTGACTACAACCAGCTTCTCTGTTTTTTATTTTATAGACTGCTGTACCATATTTTATCATGGAGTAGTTGCATTTCTTTTTCTCATTTCATATGGATTTCTGTGTAACACTGAAATAATTTTTAAAGATCTACTTTGAGTGATACAACAATTTTAAATAAATGACATCTACAGCTAAGGTATATAGCTGATAGTTCTTCACAAAGCTGATGTGTAGAATATATAACATGTCCGCATCACATGTTAAGATTTTTATCAGTTAGTATAGACTACTATTCTGGAAATAAATTTAAAGAAGGTAAGGCTTACTAAAATTCTGCACTAAAAAAATACCTCATATATATAGAGAGAGAGAAAATAAGGCTTATGAAAGATGGGCAATAAAAGATATATTTAAAAAAAAAACAATACTAATTGAAGACTTTAATACAAATATTATTTTCAAGAGAAAAAATGGTTATGAAAGATGTGCAATTAAAAATACTGTATATAGAGAAAATAAGTCTGATGTAAGATGTGCAATATAGAATCCTACATTTACAGGGAAAATAGCTTAGGAAAGACTTGCAGTAAGAGATGCTGTATTTATCACAGTAAAGCGGTAAGACATGCTGTATTTATTGCAGAAAGAATCTGTATTTAGAGAAGATAAGGCTTGTAAGAAATTAAGAAATGTTCTAATGCTTACATGAGCAATATCTATTTCGCTTCTTTGCATGAAGCCTGCAACTGTCTAGGAAAATAATCTGCGTTTTATTTTTATTGAATGGTCTAATTTCGAGGCTGTGAGAGTGTCTATAATTCACTCGAACTAAACAGGTGTAAATAGGTAATAGCAGAGATCTTTGTTTGCTGTTTACGAGTATACTTTTTAGAAAAAGATGTGAAACAGTCCAGGTTGATGCCAGGAAAATGGCTGGCTAGTGTGGAATAATCACAGTAATCACAATAATAATCACAATTAAAATGTAGAGCTGGCTCTCGTTTTTAGTATCTCGCTCGCATACATCAGAGAGAAAGGGATATATATATAGGTTAATTCTTCAGAAATGACTTGCGAAGTTTCATCTTTTGCCATTACTTACAAAAATGTACTCTCGTGGTTTAGAATTTCCTAAGATATTGTTTATCTCTGACTGATTTGAGTTTGGTGGCTGCTAATGTTTTGACAATATCCTTTTTCTGTTTTGTCTGCGCTGTCATGCGGTGTGGTGTCTACCCGGCTGACACCCAGAGGTCTGTAGTCGTCCTCGTCATTTCTCAGTTACTGTAGAGAGAACAGCAAGTGTACACGGCACTGGAAATGCAGCAGGATGTGTGATGGCTTAAGCTAAGTATGTGCACATACGGGCTTTTACTCGCCGGCTGTACTGTGTCGTGTGTCACATGTCACATGTCACACATCCACTCAGGCCTGGGGAGGTTTGACCGTTGCGTTTGAACTTTATACTCAGTTTTACTTGGCGACGGCTTTATAAAGAAGACAGAGAGAAAGAAAGGAAGAATGCGATAGGAGGGACACGCTGAGGAAGTGTCTACTCTGCGCCATGTACAGCTGCGATGGTAACCTACTCATTACACGTTACGTACACATGGCAGCTGCTCTTGCACTGCAAAGGTTTGAACCCGCTCCACACCGGAACTAAAAGTGTGAAGAGCTCGCCAAGCTTGACGAGGGTTCAGAAGAGAGGGATGGAGGCTTGCGTTCAACGTCACTAGACCAGAGGTTAAAACGTTCTCAGGTTCAGGTCTTGATGCAACAGCCCTGTTGGCGTCTCCATGACAACCAGGCACAGTAACGTAGTAACAACGTAGTATTGTAACAGCTGACAAAGTAATCACGTAACGAAGGACGTGATAGCCGATGGACGTGGTGAACTACAGCTGACGTAGTCTGTGTATCTGTACAGCCACACCACGATATAGTAAGACACCCTGATGTATGTACCCTGATGTACCCTGCCACGCTCTAGGGTCATGAAATCAGGAGCACAAAGCAGTGAATGGAGTTGGAATAAACAAGACAGGTAAACAACTCACGGGCCTGCACTCGTTGTCTTGCGCTACAACAGTTACGCCCCCTTCAGTGTAGCCTCCCCTTCCTCCCCAAATACCATCTCCATCATCCCTAAATAAATTGCTTGTTGTGTATGTTGTGGGCATTACTGTTTGAATATTTTTACATGCGTGTGAGCATAAGAACTCAGTGTGAGTGTGAGTGCGTGCGTGGCTGATCCATCGCTAACTCACGACGAGGAGAGTCAGGTGAGTTTGCCGCGCCAAAGAATTCCTCAATAATAAGAGAATTTGTTTCGAGTGCACAGCCCAACCACCCTGCCAGTCCGAGCTGCTCGTGTGGGGTCCTGCACGAGTTTGGCGGGTGTGGGGATGGAGAGAGGGTAGGGGTTGGTTTCTCGCCTCTCCCACCCTCGTCACACCTCCTCCCATCCTGTCGTTACCCTCGCTTGTCTAATTAATCGTTGCTGTCGTTTTCCATTCACATCGCTCCGGGCTGCGAGCGGAAAGAAAAAAAAGGGGAGGTATAAAGATGGAGAGAGCAAAAAGATGCTGAGTGAGGATGACTGAGTGCAAGGGAAGTCTGATCGTGTAGTGGACCGTTAAACTGGGTGAGAACAAAATAATTTATAGAATTATGGAAAATGATTTATGTTCGTAAGTGGCGATTGTTAGCAATGAACATGAGTGTGACTTATCACACGAATTAATTCTCTTTTATGACAGTCAGCTGTGAACAGGTCTGTGTGTGTGTGTGTGTGTGTAAGCACTCACAATCACACTCGTTGAGTTAGTAAAGTGTATTCAACCAAATGTCAATCAAATTATTGAAGTTAATAATTAGCCTACAGCAACCACTGCGTTGTACATCCTAGACGAAATGTTGGAGTTAATAATGTTCATTGCCAAAGTTACTCCTGTGCAGGTATCAGTTCAGGTATTAGTACAGGTATCAGTGCAAATATCAGTACAGGTATGAGTACAAGTATTAGTACATGTATAAGTGCAAGTATCAGAGGAGGTATCAGTGAAATTATCAGTACAGGTATGAGTACAATTATTAGTACAGGTATGAGTGAAGGTATCAGTACAGGTATCAGTGCAAGTATCAGAGCAGGTATTAATACAGGTATTAGTGCAAGTATGAGTGCAAGTATTAGTACAGGTATCAGAGCAGGTATTAGTACAGGTATGAGTTAAAGTATCAGTCCAGGTATCAGTACAGAAGGCTACGCCTCAGACATTTTTCAGTTGCCCTGCCCTCCATGTGCACACACAGGTAGACATTTAGCTAATCGCCTTCAACACAAACTTTGTTGAACACAGGTAATTCCGCCAGCCGTTGTTTTTACATCGTGGAGACGCCAACAATATGCTTTAGGCAGTGTATTATTCCCACATAAATGTGTTATTATTTACACTTTTTCTACTCATAATCACTAACGTGTGCTGTCGGGAGGAGTGCTGACTCAGCTGGAGGAACTCTGAGAATGGCGGTGCCGGGTGTCTGCTACAAGTTCAGCCAAAGCTTGTGTAAGCACCGCTGAAACACGTTTCCTGTATTTGTGAGAAGACACACAAGTCTGTGGCTGTCACGTGTTTTTATCTTGCTGCATTTTTACATAACGGTTTCCATTTCCCTGAGCACTCCCACCCCACATTCCCGAGCCCACCCGAGCGGGTGCCTGAGTGTTGTTATCGCTTTGTCTGCTGGATCCTGTGATGACGAGAGCAGTTTCTTCTTGTTCAGGTCACAGCCTTTAAGCTTCATTTATTTATTTGATTTACTGAAAAATATCCGTCCCAGCACATTGAGGAGTGCTTTTTTAAATGTCATTACAAGACTTAAAAGACAAATTCAAGGAGATAGAATTACTAGTAGTCTAGTAGACAATAGATGAACCTAAAAATAGACAATAGGTTCACCACATTAGGTGCACTATACAAAATATATGATAGGCTCACCAAACAAAATAAATAATAGGTTCTCCAAACAAAATATATAAGTGTAGATACAGTAAGTAGTCTGGCATTATCAACGATTTCCCAAACGAGTTTCGAACTTTGCCTGGTGACCCGCTGACTCACGGAAGGTTGCTTGCTCTAGAAATGAGCTTCGTGTGTGACTGTAAACTAAATTTTAATAAAATAATTAAATATGCAAATAAATAAAACACCAGAAATCCAGACAAACACCCCTAATAAACAATTGATGAGATCGAGATAAAAAGATGCAAACCTCTACTCACCATAGAGAGGTCGTCAGTAAAATGTACGAATAATGTGGGTGGCAGGGTTCGAACTCGCTATCCTCTATCTCCACTTTATATTTATTTGTGTGTGTTGGGTATATGGGCATCTGTATTTACAGGATTGAAGTTAGATGGAAACAGTAAAAACACAAACCAGGCGACACAATAATGTGGATGGTTGGTTGGTGGGTGGCTGAATGAACGGAGGAATAGAAGGACGGGTGAAATTCTCTTCGTTCATGCCACTCAATTTTTTTCTCTCATTCTCTTGGGTTGTCACAGTTTGTGATTAGTTCACTGCAGTGAGAAAGACATGCATGTACGCCTGTCCTAACTGGACCACATCCGGTATCGACTGACACGTAAATTATATTTATTTAACCTCTTGGTTACATCCTGTATCACCCGATACGTACACTATATTTGTCCAGCATCATGACCCTAACAATGCTCGACATGCACAACCCGTAGTTTTACATAGCAACGAAAAAGTGTAGGAAATGATCGCAAGGGGAGGTAAGTCAAGAAAAAAAAGGGTCACGTGACACATGGGGGGGACCCGACAGACGCAGGAGGGAAGTGGTTGAGCCTCGGCGATGATGAGATGGCGGAAGAAGTAGAAAGTGCGAGGCACGCAGATCTTTAACAAACACGTGTCGGTGTCTATTTTTAGATCGTAACGTCCCATTGTTGTGTAGGGTAGCGTTAAGCGGGTGGTTGTGGGGTGGGATGGTTGTGAGCGCATGTGGCGAAACTGGTTACATCCTCTGATAATCCCTCCCACTCTTTATTTCTTTATGTCTTTCTCTCGCTCCACCTCTCTCTGAAATGCACCCGCACCTAACAGAATTCCCTCCCCTCAGACAGACCTGCTACCCTCAGGATTCCACTTGTAATAATGCGCGGTCGTGTTTATATTGAGAATAAACAAAGTTAAAAGAAGAAGGACAACTCTTAATTTTTTGTGATCACGTGTGCAAAATCACCGGATGTGCATGTTCTACACATTTTCAGACGAGTGGGGGGGGGGGAGTTACTGGCCCTAGAACCCAATAAGCGACCCCCCCTTATTCTCTTTCTCAGCCTCCACCTTCTCGTAACCAGTTCCTAAATCTTCCCTTCCACCATCATTCGTCAGAGTTACACCCCTTACTTCCAGCGCCACTATCACCACCAGCGCCACCACCCTCTACCCTCCTTCACTCTGCTCTGAATGAGTCATAACTAGGTGGCGTGGTGGTGCTGCCTGTTGCGAGCAAGGGGAGGGTACACGAGATGGCTTGTTGGCGCCCCCATTGCTAGTTTTTTAATTGTGGAGGTTGATGCTGTAAGTGGGAAACGTACCTCGCGAGTGTTGCATCTGATGATGTCCAGGCAACACAGTCACACCTGCAGCTGGCATCATCAAATGAATCCCATTCCTTCCCCACCCCACACCCGACAATTACTTATCATTCATTTAGCCAGTCAACAAGTCGATCGTCTTATCTAATTAACAATACTTATAAAATTCTTTTTAAATTTTTATCTTTAAATGGCGCTGTAATGTATTCAACAAATTGACAGGACTGAATCCAAGTGGCTGAAATTCAGCTGCAGACGTATCCACCCCAGCCCACCCGACATCTCCGACTTTTCCTGGCGACAGCCTCGGTTTGAAGTCCACCCTCGGTGTCAGGTTCCAAGCTACGACAGATCCTGGAGTCTGCGAGTGCAGGATGCTGCATACCCGGGGTGTTTGGTTGGTAATCCACCCACAGATGTCCGACACGTGCATCTCATTCTGTTTGACTGCCGATGATCGTCTGCCACACACGGTCTCCTGTCTCACACCCGCCTCACACTCGGGTGCCTGCAGTTACCTGCATTTTCTCAGCGTTTAACATTTCATGGCTGCGCACACCTGTGGCGATGCCTGCAGCACTTATGGAAAATCTTTTAATGAAATTACCTGTATATTTAGAAGCTCGGGGCATCTGGGAACTTCTGATTCTGATTTAGTCAGAAGTGAAGGGTTTGATCTTCAGATGCATTTTTAAAAAGAGTTCTAGCATGTTCACTTGAATTGCTGCTCAGACATTAACCACGTGTCGGAATTTCACCTGTAGTTACTTTAGGGTCAGTGAACTGTGTATGACTCATTATGTCTAAGATGGAGCCCTGTCCTTTGTTCACCTTTCCAGGTAAATCAGGGTGGGCAGGGATGAAGTGGAGGGTGGGATGAACCTTCTGGTCCTTAGTGGATTGCTAACCACCAGGCTAGCATGACTGTGTGGTCAAGCTGCGACCATAATTACTATAAACAATACTCACAAAAATAGAAATCTCTTCCTTCCCATCATATAAAGAAACAGTTTTTGTTTATTTTTACGAACTGACACGTGCAACACTTTATTTGCCGAGACCCCGCTGCCTCCCTGTACTATAAAACTTCCAGTGACGATTTCCTTTTTTCGCTGGAAAGACAATCCGCACACAAGGTAGAAAGGTTAGGACTAATAAAGGTTGTTTTAGGGTCTCAGGTGTAGGGGTTTGTTCAAAGCTTTCTGGAATTCGCTCAAAGGGTAAACTGTTTGGAAGAGGAGAGCGGCGAGTGAGGCTTCTTCGAGATTTATTGAGTTTGCGAAAGGTAAATTGTTGTAAACATCTTAACGGGATGAGGTCTCCTCCCTACCCCTGACTCATGCTTATTCTATGTAAATACAAAATGTCTATACCATCGACTCCAACAGCGCCTTTTCTCTCTCTTCTTTTTCTCTTCCTCTCTTTTTCTCGAATTCTCTCGCAATTTCTCGCTTTCTCTTTCTTTTGCCCTCGACGATGCTGGTATTTTATTTTCACCGACCATTCAGGACAATAAACAATCAATCACACCAGCCCAAATAAAGCAAGGAACAACAAATAAAGCAAGTAAGAAAACAAACAAAAGCGGAATAGTATCAAATTAGAAAGCATCACATCCTAATGGGGGAGAAACACTTGTCGGTAGAGTTGTTAGTAGTGTCAGAGCTTCTAGAATGTTCCTGAAATGATTCTGGAGGTCTGAACACTTTCTGGAGGCGAGGGCACTGATGAAGTTAATAAGCCAGCCTGTTTCTTTGTCTCCAGCAGTACCATAGTTCACCGCGTTTAAGTTCATGTGGCTCAGCCATGCTAGGAAGGAAAGAAGAAAAGAAAAAAAAAGCTTTCAGACGGTGTTTGTTGCCAGAAAAGATTAACCTTTCGCAATAGGTCTCCCGACCTGCTGGTGCACTGTCTGCCGCGAGGGGCAAGTCCTGCTCGCAGCTTAATAGCTCAGCTATTTATTTTGACATTGCTTATAATGTTCACATTTTTCAACATGTCCGTGCTAATGAGTGTTGGTTGTGCCTCCTTGAACATTCATTTACCCAACCTCGCTGCCAAAACAAACTTTAAATCGGACCTGGGCTTAGTTTATTGAGGCCGCTCACGAGAGAGATGACATTAATCGTATCATAATAATTCTTGAATAATATTACACATTTTTTCATGTTGATGGATTTTAGATTAAGAAGATATATATTTATAGTTTGTCCCCGCTATCTAGTCAATTGTATGCTAATCATAATATTTTCAGAGACAATTGCGATATAATGGACTTATATATATATTTATGTTGGACGGGCAGTAGAGGATGCTAACGCTGAACAATAATATATTTTTGTCAGATTTAATTAATAAAATTTTTGTAACTTTAGTCTTAAATTTGTTTCCTTTTACCCTTGTAATTTTTTGTTTGGTAACCTAATGAAAGAGTTTAATTGAATAACCGTGGTTTATTTGACTCACGGAAGTAATCTATTTTATATATTTCTTCTTCTAACGCATCATGTTTTCAGGACGGTTAATAAAATTTGCTTTTTGTTCACACTGGCAAAAATAAACTGAATTTTAGCAAGTCTGTTCATCCGACATAATGTCCATGTTCAAAATTTCTGTCAGCTCCGACTCCTGGTTTTAAAATAAGTCTGACCCTTAACCTAATGATCGTCAGCGACATGTTTGTTGTAAAAAAAATAAAATAAAAACTGAAGTAAATAAAACTGTTATGTCCGCTTTTCGGTTACAACGATGTTCCTTGTCTCCTGAGTTCGGCAACTATAATATGAGAATTTCTTCTTGTAGAAACAAATAGTCACGTGACATTTAACTGCTGTCCGTTACGTTGATTCTACGTGTTTCGTGACATACTGAAAATTCTACGAGTCATGTGATCTGGTCTGTGTCGTCATCAGGTTTCAGGTCAACGGAGCTGAACATCTGATCTTCCTCTGATGACATCTGACCTCGTGATGTAACTAGCCTACGTACCGTAGCAGCTTGTCTACGCTTCGTTTACGTCTGGTTCACGTTCCTCCCACCATCCTTCCGTCCGATCTCTGATTCATTACGTGGCGTTTACGTTCCACCGTCATTTACGTGCTCATTGCCTCTCGTCACAGCTACTGACCATTTGTCATGAGTCAACACTTACCATCTGCTCCTCTCATCACCGTCTTTTAAGCTCTGTTCAAAGAAAAATCAGGAACAGTTCACAAAAACACAAAATCTTCCTTTTCTCAGCAAACTAACGAAGGAAACAAATTTAAAAACGCAGAAACCTTCACCCTGTTTCCTTTGTTTTCTTTGAAATTTCTTTTATTTTTCTTTGTGTTTTGGAATGTCCTTTGGTTGTTCCTTCTTAGTTGAGATTAGTTAGAACTCTTGTACCTTTCTTAGGTTTTTTTTTTTTTTTTTTGTCTATCGTCTTTTTTTTTTTTTCTCGAATGTTCTTCTTCTCTCACTGTTTTGTCTTTCCCCCCCTCAAATTTCGACTTCATCTAAAATGTCATTCTCTGTTTTGTCTTTCTCTGTCTCAAATGTCTTTGTCTTCTTGTCTCTTTGTCTGTCACTGTCTGCTCGTCTGACAGTCTGGCTGCTCGTCTGTCTGGGGGTCTGGCTTTCTGGTTGGGTGTCTCTCGCAGAAGAGAGATGCTTATCAGCGGGGTGCTGGCGCCGTTGAGTGCAGGTTCCGTGTTGTGTACCCAGGGGCGGGTGGAGAAAGGTGCGCGCCGCGTGCCACAGTGGTTAGTCATCCACAAGACGAGGTGGGAGAGGGTGAGGGTGTGATGCCAGTGGTCCCCCCCCCCCCCGCCTTACCTGACGCAGTCACCTGTGAAACTGTTTTTAATGTAGTTGCTCATGCCAGCAGTCATTCCACGGTTATCATATTGTTGAGATGACGATGGCGATGATGGGTGGTGGTGGTGGTAATGACTACAAAGAATAAGAAGATGATTGCAGTCCAATTACTTTCATTTGTGAGAGCCTGAACTTCAAGACTTCTACACTGTTACCAATTCGTTTATAGTATTTTACAAATAATATAATTAAAAAATAATCTCACCTTTTGGAATTAATTTCCTGTACTTATTTCTTCTGACATGGCGTGACTTCAGTTCGTGTAGACCAGCAACATAATGTGTGTTTTGTGGACCCAGACTTTTAAAGATCATGTGTATTTTATTTTATAAATTATATAAAAGACTGGATGACAAACTTAGAATGAGGAAATCTTTAATAATTTCAGTAAAATATTTATGAAATTACTTACATGCTGCATGTTATGCTTTCCTGAAATCTTCCCAAACATTTATGGGATTAAAGAGAATTGTACGGACAAGCTGACTGTTGAAGTTAAATGTGTTTTGTGTAAATTTACGGGGACCTTTTCTGTTTAAGGTGAGTATATTTGTGCGAATTTCCGCTTCGTTGACTGCCACTTCTGCTAACGGAATATTTTATGATCACTTTCTCCATAGCTACTGCCTCCTTCCAACTGTCATTTTGGATTTGAATCTGTGCTGTCAGAGGGAAAAGAGGGTTGGAGTCGTGGGTACCCGCCGTGTCACCCTAATGCCCTTGGTTCAAAGTTGTTACTGGGTTCGGTTGCAACCACTTGATCAGCGAGGTCACCCACACGTTGTAGAAAATACCCTGTTGCCCCCAACACCCACCAACATACACACACCAAGACATACACTCACATACACGATAACAAAGAGGGTGAGTGTGGTGCATCTCAACAAAGAAAAAGTAATTCATCAGCTCGAGGCAGCATTACTTGGATCCAAACACCTGGATTTTACTTTTATCCGCTGTGTCCATGTTAGGAGTTAATATCTGTGGGCAGGTGTAGAAGAAGGGAGCAAAAGACGAACGATTTCGTCCACTTAAGGGATGAAAAGAAGAAGAAAAACCATTCTAACTAAAATGTCATCATCTGGACGAGGACGAGCTTTCCAGGCATGGAAAAACTCACTGCGCGGGTATGCGAGATACTCTTTGTTGATAAAAATATTACTTACATTTATTGAGGTAAACAAGAGAAACATAGGGGAAGAAATAGGGGAAGTGGACACATCAGTAACATCACAGAATAAAGTCAACATTGCAGAAGGCTTTCGGAGAGGTTGGAAAGCTGATTGTATGAAGAGGAATAAAAATTACAGGCCAGAATCTTCTCATGGCAATCATTTCTTACTTGATTTTTTTTTTTTACTTTTGTGCCCAGTTTCTTGTGATTAAAGTATACATCTCTCAAGACTATGCAGAAAAAAATTTGTTCCATTCGTGAGACAGCTGCCTGGCTTTGAATTACCGCAAAACTTTTTTTTTAACATAATTTGTTTTCCTTTTGTTTTTGTTTAAGTTTAATCTCCTGTATTTAATGGGAGCAGTGCGCCGATATTTTATAGCATGTGATCTTAAAGGTAATGGATTAGAAGCTATGTTAAAAACTGTAACCCAGTGAGCAAATAAACTGCTGTTCTTTTCTACATTAAAAAAAAAAGTTATCATATCACAGACTTGGTGCATTTGTCCAAAAGGAGAGTATCGCTGCTTTTAGAAGTTTCAAGGTAAAAACATAATCACTCTTGCTTATAAATCTTTTTTGTTTGCTACATTTCTTACAGACCTACCCGCGCACAAGATTCATTACTTTGCGATTTACAAGAGAAAAAAGTCAGATCATCGAATAATATGTTTGACGATGGATAGGCTGATGGACAAACCTCCTCTCACCTGTCACGCTGACCTCAGAGCTCGTATAAGCCATCTATGAATTAAAAATACTATCTCAATGCAGTGAGAGAAATTAACTGTTTTACAAACTCAAATCGTCCTTGTAACATAGAAACCATCGAGTTTACTACTCATGTGTCTGTGTGTGTGTGTGTGCTGACTGAAAGTAAATGTTTGTGTGTGTGTGTGCACATTTATTTAAGTACTGCTGTAATTACTAATGTTTTCAAGAATTAGTCGACCTGTTTTAATAAGACCAGAATCTTTTATTCAATTTCATGGAAGCAGAAGTAAAAGCATTTTTAAGATTTCTAAGTCCTGTGATACATCTTCCTGGAGAAAACATTATTAAACCGACAAGTCCGCCCAGCAATGGTCTGTCATACAAGCATTTTCACAAAAACATTTTATAATCTTGGTGTTTATACTTCAAACCACAATAGACAAACAACTTCCACGTGAGAGAATCACAAGGTGACGATTACTTGCATACATAATGGAAAATAATTTCTCATGGCGTTCGCAGGTCTGTACATTGCATAAGAGATGACATCAGGCAAAGAATATTTGCCAGCGAGGGTCTGAACATGTAAACCATCCGGCGTCCGGAGTCTGAAAATAAAAGTTTAGTTCGGAGGTCTTAGCTTTGTAACAAACCGGTCAGATAGACAATATTTATTATTACTGATTACTCGGTGTCAGTAACAAGGATTTATTTCCATGTAAACAAAAGTCACCACGATAAAGCAATATGAACACGTCACGTGTCTGTATTCACCCAATCACACTCACCATGTGTTCACGGGAGGGGGTGGGTCTTTAAGCCACTAACAATTTTAAATGAGGGTTTTCAAACCCCAACAGTTTGAACTGGTTGTCTGGAAGCTGCTAGCTTTGTATGTATTAAACATTGTATAAGACAAGTCTGCCATCAACTGTTTCTTGATGTACTATGATGTAGCCAGCAATCACTTTGAATGATTGCCATTCTTAAACTTTCTCACACTTTCCCGTATTTTACAAAATCTATTACATCTATACTAATTTTTTCCCGCTGTGGTCTGTAATTTATTCACTAACCGGCAGTTTATAATCATCGTGATGATGTTATCATCGATGTAACTTTAGTCGGGCCGCTTCATTCGATGCAATGAACTCTCTCGCCAAGATACGGTCACCCATCGGCTGCTTGCTAAATTTCTCACATTTTGTACCAGTTGTTCGTGCTTATATATTGTAAAAGTAGATGGAATTTGTTTTTCTTTTCCTAATTGGCGGAATGACTAGTCGCTGTCGTCTGCCCGCTGCACAAAATGGCGGAGTGAGCGAAACAACTCCTTCGTCTTCAAAACGTCTTGGATTCATGCAAAACTTTAATCAGACGAGTTGTCAGAGCCTCTGAAAGGGAGAATGGATGGAAGTGAAGGAAAGAAACAACTGTTTGCATGCATTCATGAGTGTGTTTGCACGCGCGCACGACTGCTGGAAAGAGGAAAAATGAATGAAGATGATTCACAGCAAATCTCGGCGCCTTCCTCCTTCTCTCTCTCCAGACCCGCGTCTGTAACCCACGGTGCACCTTCATGCACGTGTCTGCCAGACGACACTTCGCCCACCACCTGAACGCTGAGCCACCCGGGGTGCTGCTCTCCAGCCAGCTCAACCCACCGTCAACACCCTCTTTCCCTCCTTCCTCCCACTTCCTCCCGTCTCGTTCCCAGCATGCTCCAGCTGCAGCTAGACTATGATCTACTGCTCGTCTTTTATGTGTATTTAGCTGTTTGTTTATTTAATTATTTATTACTGACATATTTATGTCGTCATGCACGTTTCGCACTCAACTCACCTGCTTCACACTCTGACCGGAGACAAGTACTTCAACACCTGATGTTTGTCAGATGATGCAGCGCCTGATGCTCAACAAGTTGCCAGTAGCAGCTTCTTGTAAGACAGCACCAACATCCACCTGAGTGTTGTTTATTTATTTAGGGTAAATAATTGTGGACCAACGCTCCCGTCCCACTAAAACTAAACAAAGATAAGAAGAAAGACTGAGCTGTAATCTTTAAAAAGCATCTTCGTGCAAGCAGACACCTTATCGTTCATAGGACAGAGTTTTGTTTACTCAGATATCTACCTACAGACTAATCTCACACGAGTGGTTAATTAATCAACACAGAGGGGAAAATGGTAATAGTTTACACAACTTTGCATCAACCACCAAAACTTGTATATTACTTATCAACTTATCAAATTACTGTGGTGCAGAATATTGTTAACAAAATCCTAAACACAACAGTCAATACCATAGACATGTAAACAACGTATGTCTATAGTCCTGCTTACTGTTTTTACTATCGTAGTTTAGTCGAATCTTTTACCCAATCAAGGAGATCGGAAGTGTGAAGACCTTAAGCATCCAATAATTATGCACTCAATAATCCTCCAAAAATATGTAAGACATGAGTACAGGGCCATCTACACGTGTAAGACAAATATGGTAGTAGTATTATAATATTAATTCAGAAGCCGTGCACCTGGATAGACATGTGCTCGTGTTTTATGTGTCTACAAGGACAATAAGACATGAACACGGGTCCACCTAGACATGTAGGACATGAGTACAGGTGCATCTAGACACGTGAGACATGAATACAGATCCATGTTGACATGTAGACATCAAGACATTCAGGCTACGACTTTTGAATTAATATAAATATTATTATTACCATATTTTTTAATACCATTATTTTCATCAGTTAGGACAGAGACAAGACCGAAGAAGAAAATACAGTTAAGAAGATAAACATTTTTTTAAAGTGATGTCTGCAGGAAATAAAATAATAAAGCCTTACCCTGGGTGAGGGGGATAGCTACCTGGGATTTCTACCTTGATCTGTTGCGAGTTTCGCGGCTATTATGTGACTTTTTTTTTTTGGTCCTGAAGTATTTGTTTGTCTGCGGACTTATGGGTTTCCTCTACAACCTTTCATTGTCTCGTCGACATCCTACCTCCGATATCTGTTGCCACAACGGTTTCTCTGGTCGGTAATGTGGTCTGTTCTATGACTGGAACTGTGCGTGGACAGAGACATTTGCAACTTTGATTACATTTTTTAAAATATCATTATGCGCTTCGCCATTGAACTAGAATATGTGTTTTTTTTAATATTTATTATTATAAACACACACGAGTTGTAACTTTAAAAAAAAGAAATTGAAGACATTACATCTGTTGGGGGAAACCACGGAAAAGATCTCAAACTAAAAATGAGAGAAGTCTAAGTACTCGATGTATGCGCATGTTCAAGATGGCGCACTTCCTGTCCACATGACAGACGACAGACAAGACATTCACTGTCTGACAAACGGAGCAAGATGATGCTCAAGTCCTGTCTGACTACTTTCATGTTGTCAACACGGTTTGTTTACAGTTCACATCTGCTGTTACTGCCTGTCACTGCACCGCCATCTTGAGGATGTCGTCGGTGTGGACGGAAGTGGGTGGAGCTAGAGTCTTGAGTGACAGGCTTAGTCCCAGTGCGTCCTCAGTGCACTTAGTGTCAGATAACAGTGGAGATGATAATAGTTTTGTCGAGAAGGAAAATGATTGTTGGTGTCGCAGCAGAAGCAGGTTTGATAGACGAATGATGTGCGGATTGTAGGTTAGAATATCTAGACTGAAAAATAATCTCAATTGGGTGACAGAAAGATGACAAACACAAATAACACAGAGATGATTTAAAGAACAGAAAAAATCCCACTTGAACCTTTAATTTTGTAGTTCGACTAAATTCCGACCTTTCTTAATAAATTTTAAAATACATACTCAGTTTTCAATGTCGGTACAAATGTCTGTAAACTTCTGACTATTTTTCCTTTTTTCACTCTATTTTTTCCACGTGTGTGAGTGGTTCATCTGCGAAGGTAAGAGAGCGACTGTAGAGGTCTGTAGAGGTATGTAGAGGTATGTATTTTCTGTGACAACTGGCAAATGACTCGCTTGGTTTTATTTGTGCGACCTGTGTTTATGCCGCACTTACAACAATTGGCCTGTTCTCTCGAGCAACGAGCCCCACGTCTCTTGTGACTGACTTTGTTGTCTCCCCACTAGATCTTACTTATCTGCTCTTTATGAGGACGATGCATCTGTGATGCCATCACGGTAAACTATCAGTACTTTCCGCCAGGCGGCGCTTTTTTTGAGAGACTGCAGTTGTTGCCCATGTCAGTTTGAATCCCAGATACACATCTCTCACCATCACCTGAATTTTTCACGCTGTCTGTCCGTGCGCCGGTCTGTCTGCGTGCTTGCATGTCTGTCCTTTGGTCTGTTTATTTCTCAATTTTCCTCTTTCTTTGTTGTCTGCTTCCAACCTTTTTTTTTATCCTCTATGTAGTTTTCTCTCTCTCTCTCTGACATATGGACACACGCACGCACCCACACACACAACAAACATCCGCGCTAATGTACAGATTGAAATGCACGCGCAGACCTCTTCCTCCTTCCATTTTTCACCTGTTTTTAACCATCACATTCATTTTTCCAGTTCTGTATTCATTTCTTTGCCTAATTAAGCGGATCTGCAAAGCCAAGACAGAAAAGATTCAAAAAACATCTTGACATGCGTGCAAAATTGGGTAACACCGAATGTCTTCTAACAGGGGCTCGTCGAAACAGGGTGTGGTGAAGTTCTCACGTGCGTCTAGACTGTAAGAAGAAGAAAAAAAAAAGAAGAAGAAAAAAGTGTCTGCGCGTGCAAATACGATCAGCTGTGCTGCCCGTGCTACCTGCTTGCGGGGCGCCAGCCCTAGCGCCGAGCCTTGCGAGCAGTTCCTTTCAGCAGGTGGTGAGTGAGGTGGATTCTAGCGTTCACTAGCGGACGAGGGCGGTCGCGTGGATGCAGTCTATGGTGCTGATAGTCATGGCCTTACGACAAGACTGGAAGTAGAGACAATCATAATGTTGGATTGTAGAAATAATGTTTTTGTTTGTGTTTATTCCGTGTCAATAAATAAGGTGAAACAGCAATGTGGGTGCTAGCTGTGCACATCCTCAGTTCTTCGCTTGCTTGCATGTTCAGGTATGGAAACATGAGTGCAAAATACATACATCCATGCATTTATACTTAAATATGTTTAAAAATGTAAAGGTAACCCTCTAACTCTTTGATGGTTGGGGGAGAAGGACGATGGGATGTTAGAGGTTGCACTTTTTCACACCTGACCTTTTTTGAGGAGGATGCTGGTCACCTTTTCCTCTTGACCTTCTAGGTGGAGTCCCGTTTCCAGTTAAAAAGCAGGACTAAGGGGAAAGCTCGCGATACACAGGTATTGAATCGGTTCACCTCCGGGTTCGAACATCTTCCCCATACATATATCGACTCTGTGTAAGTAAACAATTTGCACGTGAGACAAAACAGCTTTTCTTGAGGCCCTCCTATAGCACCGTCAGTTTGGAGGAACTTTCCATCTTTATTTACTACCTTGTTTCTTCTGGTCTGAAGCGTGGGAAAGCGCAGGTAGCTTTTACCTTGAGCCACGTCTAGCCTGCCGCCAGGTGAGTAAGCAGTCGTTGATTAGGTCAGAACAGTGCCTGGTGATCTCCCTTTTATCTTGTACCTGCAACCGCTCTGTCTGCCTCCACAAGCGCCCCGCCAGCTTTTTATAGGTGAGAGCTAAGGGCAAACAACTTGCGTGAGAATTATGAGTTATACACCACAACATTTACAATATAGAGACGAGTTGTTTTTTGTTGTTAATGATGGCCTCGTCAGGAGGCGCTGGCCTGTAAAAGCTGATGTCAAATCTCAGGTGTGAATGTCCGCGCGCCATGGATGCACCTGCACGTTAAGGGCAGACAACTTGTGGGAGAGTTTAGAACTCTCGTTCTTGTTGCATTATTTTTAACGAGAAAAGATAGGTGAAAGAATCGTAGACAGTGGTTTCACTGATCTTGTAGTAAGGATTCCCAGGACAAACTAAAGAAGGAATAATCATTTTCTGTTTAAGGAAAAAATATTTGTACCTGATTACTTATTCGGGGACAGGAAGGCTCACCACAATGCCCAGAAAGGGTGAGAGAAAAAGGACGAACAAAAAAAAAGCAAGAAAGGATTGAAATAAGAAAAGAATGAAAAATTGCCTTTCAAGTTTTTAGTGCTTCCCTGTAAGTAGTCTTTCCTACAGCAAAGTTTGCTTTCCTTTATAGAGAGCAGCTGGAAAAAACTAACAGTGGTCTTGCAGGACTCCAGCTGATTGCACAGAAGGACTGATCACATTACAAACTTTGCTGGCTGCAAGGTTTTTGTGTGGCGGGAGCTGCTGTCTGCACATCTGCTGAGCTGTGCTCACTGCCACAGGTTTGTGGAGTCGCAGGCAGACTGTGGGTGAGCGGCCGCCAAGGGAATTAACTGCGTATGCTTCCTGCGCACGTCGGAAGGATGAAAGCACGTGCACCCCACCCCGTCCTCCACACCCACCCCACCCACCCGCTGTTCTGACTTCCGGTGAAGGAGTTGGTAATTATGTGTTTTATGAACCACGTGGAACATGTAACAGCTACAACACACGTCATTATGAAATAAATTATTTACATGAAAATAAAAATAAAAATAAAAGTATTCGAAAAAAATGTACAAAGCATGGTTGCTGACGCGGTTAAAACATTGTGAAAATTTTATAAATTGAATAAACTGTATGTAGTCACCTCAAGATCATCTGCAAAATAACGATTACAACAAAGGTATAAAGATGAAAATGTCTGTAATACTATTTCAATTTTATTCAGTAGCAGGACTGTTTCATTTTTGTGTCCTGTGTGTATACCTGCTTCGCTCACTCACTCCAGAAGATTGTGTGTTTGTGTGTGTGTGTGTCAGTTCTCGCAATTCAAGTTTGTGGTTGGGGAATGATGAGCTAACTAACTATCCGGACCACCACCCACATCAATAGCTTTGACAGCTTCTGTCTCCCAGCATCCACCCCAGCAATCTGCACCCCTCCTCTCCTCTTGCGAATGCAGAATGCTTACTTATTTGCATTTAGATGAAACGACAGCTATTGCAGGGGAAGACTACATCAAAGGACGGTGGAATTGAACTCAAAGAGCGGCGGTTGCTGTTGGTCAGATAGCAGGCAGCCTCGTTACAATCGTCAAACTCCTTAAACAGGGATGCAAGAGGCCAGTAAATCATTCCCCAACTGAGTTTTGACTCGGGGATTTCAAGGGAGGCGAGGATGTGTTGAATGTGAAGGGTATGCTACAAAGGGACAGCATCCGTTGAAGTTGTCCTCCCTTGTTTATTAATGATGGTTGGTACACCACAACTCACATTCCACAACGAATGAGTACGGTGATGACAGGTTTTTTTTCTGTCTTGTCTTCTTCTCCTACTTTTTCCTCTCTCTTTCTCTCGGACAGGTGGAGTCACGAGATAACTCTGAAGCAACCGTCAAACCTATTTCTAGAAGCTTGTATCAAGTTTTCAAAAACAGAAATGAAACGGGATCCTTGTTAGGAACATGAAGAAATGTTAGTATATCAAATATAACGCTATTGTAAATATTGTTGATGTTGTTTTATCTCCCCTGGAAACAAATCATATTGTTTACTCAATAAACAAGTTGAACTTTCTGTTTTCACACTGTCTTTCGCTCTCTCTCTCTCTCTGCCTCCCGGAAGTGCGTATCTGTGTATCGCTGATCTCTAGAAAATGTGAAACCGGAACCAGTCGATAAATGTTTACGTTTTTACATTTTAAAATAAATATTCTACATATTTGTTACATCATATTTACATATTACCTAGCTTGCTCAAACATTCATACAAGTTTGTCTGGCCTTTAGACCAGAACCTGGTTTCTGGCTTCCTGCAACTCAAGTTCTAGTACCTGGTGCAGTCTGATGCCAGTAGATGTAAACTCCATGTTTATTTACCTGTTGTGCATACATGTACTTGTTTTGTTGGTTGTTCATATATTTGCACGACTGTGGTCGGAAGCTTAGCCGAATAAAGAAATATTACGAATAGTCAATATTGTCCCTCTCGCTATCTGCATTACTTTGTAATCATTTATGCGACTACACCTTCTTCTTTCTCTCTCACCTATGTGGAGGACGGAGGTAGACAAGAAATGGCGATGGAATATTGGCAACAAGGTATGAAGTAGGCGCGAACAAAAAGAAGTGTGGGGTATCGGAGGCAGATGATTGAGTCACCCGACCCTCGCAGCTTCCCTCACCTCGCTCGTTCTTGTGTTTACTCGCTGGCGGTGGCGACGTCGACCTGACCTTTAGCACCGGCAGACGACACGACATCACAGGCCAGCGAGCCGTGCGTCGGAGGTAACACTGGTGTTGGTGGCTTTAGCCATCGTCACTCATCTAACGGGTCAACAATTGTACCCCGTCCTCGCCCCATCCTGCCGTCCGATGACTGAGAAACTGAGAAATGGCGTCCTCGGTGATGAAGAAAGGATGCCGAGGTGTGAATTGCGCGCGCGTGTGTATGTTAGTGTACATCCGGGACATCCGTTTGAGACAACAACCATGACAAAGGAAAAACAAAAGCATTGGGTGGCTACCCTACCCCCCGATCCATCCCTTGCTGATGTTCAAATAGCGATTGTATTAACTGTCTTGAGGCGCATTCTGTGATTGAAAACTTTGAAAGGTGTTGCCAAACCAAGGAACCAACCATCCTGCCGGCCATCCAGGCGCACGGCCAGACTGACCGACCGACTGCATCAAAGGCTGAATCAGAGATACATTCTCCTCCGGTGTCCATTGGTCTGCAAGTAAAGGATGAACAAAATTGGCGAGAACTGGGATCGGAAAAATCGCAATGAAGAAAGGACCGAGACAAGAGTAGTAGACAAAGAACCCAAGTCTGAATGAAGATCAAGAGATCACACACACAAACACGCTGAGAAATAAAGAAATAAAAAAAATTCAATTTATTTTAATCTGTTGTCGATGATGTCGTTGTTGCCGCTGCCACCGTGGCGGTGGTGACGTGGTCTTGGAGGGGTTAGTGTGTCGACTGGCAGGCCTGGCGTGGACAGTGCTTTCAATGCAGGGTGAGTCATCTCCAGAATAAAAAAAATCGCCGGCTGGCCGGCCGTCTGCGGACCGCTGCTGGTGTCAGCAGGACCGTGGCTGCTGCTGCTGCAGCTCCTGCACCAAGACTGTTCCTCCCTCGCGCAACTTCTGTACTCCTTTGACCTCTTTCCGCCATGACCCAGTTTAGCCACGACTGACCACAGCGTTGATGGTGTAAAGGCCACGTCATCCGCCAGGACTGTGGGCGAGGAGAGAGGGGGCAAGGGGGGAGGGGAGGAGTGGTGTGAAGTGGCTTGTCGGGACAGCCTGTCTCCGGTCAGTTCCTTGGTGTTTTGGGGAGGAATACGAGAGAAGGGTTCGGTCATATTTCACATCAGCATCAGTGTATCTCTCAAGTGTAACTTTTATATCAGTATGTCACGTGACTTTAATATGTGTTTAGCACCATGTTAGGGTTCTTCGATACAAACATCTTCGTAAGCAACTTTTTGTTTGTTTGTTTATCTGTCCGTGTGGAATGCACTGATTCAGAAACCTGTCGTGTTGGCGATGTTGTTTCGGCAACAAGCGTGTGTTTTAAACATTGATGCAATACAATATTAATTAAAAGTAATTTTAAAAACGATGGGTCGATGGCTATTTTTGCTTGAATATTTTTTCCCTGTCTGTTGATGCGATCAACAGCTGCAAGGATCGGCCAGCAGATGATAACTTCTCATGTCACGTGATGGGATCCTTGACGTCTTGATGACGATCCTAGAGGCGTCCGTTCAATTTAGAAAGCGTTCAGTAGGATCCGTGACCCTCCTGAGCAAGGTTCAGATCGGGATTGCTCGCCAGGTGAAAACGGTTTATACTCGACTCGCTGCAACAGCCTCTCTTTCGCCAGATATTCGTTCAAGACCAGAATGAATGAAGCTGGCAAATCTCGTGTCACGTGACTTGATGTATTCGGAACGTTCTCCCTCTCTGTCTCTCCCCTCAGCTCCCTCTTTCTCTCGCCATACTTTTACCCTTCCTGTCTCCAAACAACAGGATGTTAAATGACGATGACAACGAGGAATATCTCTCATTGTCTCTTTTTTTTTTTTCTATCTATCCTTGTAATGGCTGGCTGGAAATCTTCACCCTCTCCTTTGAACTCGCCTACCCTTGCCAGGAAAGGGTTAGTAATCTGTAGTTTTACCTGGAGAGCTGCGCGCTCTCCACTGCTTCGGTGCCAGAGTGTGAATGATCTCTTCACTCTTGGGCAAAAAGGGGAAAACAAATCCTTACACAATCATTTTAGAAGACTTTAAAGTTGCAAGGCAGCAGCAATTCACTAATAACTATCATTAAATACACACAGAAGACATTACAATAGTCGGGGAAGTAATGAGGCTAATACTGAAAAACACAGAACATCACTTTGGCCGTATGCTATTTTAATTAACTGGTTAAACAACAACAAACAAGTGCCCGGCGTTGAGGGAGAGGTTATTACAAATTGTTTGTCCCGAGACTGATTTCCACGCAAAATCTTTCGAGGGTGATGTTATTGTCGTTTTTGGAATCACTTCGTTTGGGGCAAAGTCTATGAAGGTGCTTGTTGAATGTCTCTCTCTCGGGTCGCAGGGAATCTTCTGAAATAAAGCTTATATAAAAGGAGTTTTGTAAAATTGTGTGAGGATCGTACAATGGATTAAATTTGCATTACAACCTGACAACAACTGACACATCATGGACGTGTGTAGGTGGACTGCTGTCTGCCGAGACCAACGCTTAGCCTCTGGCAAAGTTATCCGTTGATAGTTTCGGCGAGCCTTAACAATGAATGTGACTAAACCGGAAGCTTTATACACACCTGCCTCGATTTAGTAGTTAACTGGAAAAAAAATCGTCTGCCAGCAGTCCAGTAATACAAGTTCGTGCACACACACATCAACCCTCTGTTTTATCAGGCATACACTCCTCAGGCTATTAATACTTAACAGTCTCATCAACCAAATACTAAAGGGAGGTAAGGCAATGTTAGAGTTACTTGCTTCTCATCTCTCTTAATCACACAATGTAGATAATTAGAAATCAGATAAGCTTAGTTTCATCAGCCCAACCTTAAACAATCTCCAACACCACTCTTCACTCCAACATACACAGGAATAAATTTATTTGTAAAGGAATAACATGAACTAACTGTAGCAAACAAAAATAAGGAGGTCCTCCTGTGCTCCCTGCCAAGGAATTTTCTGTCGTCTCTTCTGTTCTCCACAGTCCTCAGCGCGTGGTCGGAACGTGCTTGCCAGAACATCACTTACCCCTGGCGTCTGCCTCGGGTTTACCTTAACTCAGGTGTAGGGACACGGCGGACAAGAAAGAATGACACGAATTTATCCGATAATAATTACTAGCATACGGACTGACCGTCACGAGCTCCTGAAAGCACTTGGCGAGACTTGCCAGCAGGAAACAAACCAAATGTCATCCATCAGTTTAAAGGCTCTTGAGATCGCAGTTTTGTAAAGGAATGGGTGGTTGGTGAGGACGGGGGAGAAGACGAGAGCGAGTGGATGAAGGGGTGAGGGAGGGAGGGATGTGGGAGGGAGGGATGTGGGAGGAGGAAGGTGTCGGTAGCAGAGCGAGCGAACGATTTGCTCGTTTGTCACGGACCACGTCAGGTGTGTGCGATTATGGCTGACGAGGTCTGTAAACAAACGCTTGGCTACAGGTCGACGGAGGACAGGGCAGCCCATCAGCAACATGTATTTGCCTCCTCCGAAAACAACCCCCAATAACTCCCGGGTCCCGGAGAGGGAAAAAAAAGATAAAAAGAACTTTTCTTGATGGCTCTTGCGCCGCCACGCACCTGCGCAGAAGTCACGTGGTCTGAGTGGCGTCTGGACGTGCTTAGAGACGCGCGGCCAGTCAGTGGTAAGTACTGCTCATCTATCACGCCTGTCCTAGGAGCCAGGGAGAGAGTGAAGAATCTACTAAAGATGTCATCTACTTGCCTTGATCCTCCACCCCGCGGGTCAGATGTGCAGATGGGCAGGAGTTGCGTTACCGGGTGTCCTCCAGTAATCGTTTGTGAAGTCTACCCGGGGTTTTCCCTCTTTTTCTCTTCCTTGCTTCTTCTTCTTCTTTTCCTGTTTTTTTTCTTTCTTTCTCTCTCTCTTACTTTTATTTCTTCACTCTGAAACTTTCTGTTGCTTTTTCTCCTCTCTGATTGTCCCCTCTTTCTATCTCCCCCACTCCTCCCGTCCGGTTTTTATCTCTTTTTTCCTATTTTCTTTCAACCCCGTTTCTTCTCCGTCTTTTCCTCCGTCTCTCCAGCCACCTCCTCTCCAACCACCCATCTCTCTCCTCCCTTCCTCCTCCGATCGTGCACGTGCAAGCGGGAGTTGGGTAGAAGGGGGGGAGGCGGAGGGTACCCGCGATGGCAGCGAGCTGAGTAAACACCGGTGTCAGACACTGCCCATGTGCTCATGATTTACTGTCGTCCGCTGCTGGGTGCCGCGGGAGAAGAGCGGGGTTTTTGTCTTTGTTCCCCCCACTCCTCAACCGTTTTCCCCCCCATGACGGAGGAGCTGGAGATCGGTATCTCTGCGCCGGCTGGGCCCACCATTTCGTCACTGAACCCCGTCGACTCAGCAGGACTGGGATCGTCTTTCGTGCTCAATTAAAATCTCTACCGGCTGCATCGACTCAAAGGGCAGTGGAGGAGGGGGTTAGGGGTTCTTTCCCCTTTTTTATTACCTCCCTTCTTTCTTAGTCGGCAACGAGCCGCGGGATGGACGGAGAAACGAAGTATTCATCCTGGCTTGCCACTATCTCCACCATCTTTAGACTTTGAAAGTGCTTAATAAAATATGAAGCTAGGAGGTGGTATGTAGCTGATGTTTAACACCGATTTCATTATTGCGCTTTCACTGCCAAACTGGAAAACCTCATTAAAATGTGACATGGCCAGGCTGGTGTGGTGGAGGAGATTTTTTTAATAGTTAAAACAGTTGACCCTTGACACTTTGCCTTGCCGCTATTTGAAACCGGGGGTAGGTTGTCCAGTTGGGGTTTTTTTTCCTCTCAAGATGTACGCAAGAGTTTTCAAACATTGTTTGGATATTTCTTTCCTCTTTCAAAGTAAACTCTGAAGTTAGGGTCGACCAAAATGTAATGGCCTTACATGCTGAAGAAGCTCAGAGTCACCTTAGTCATGTGCTCAATAATCCAGATATCCAAATAAAACGGGTTCGTCTTGTAAATCCTGATGAGAATTCAAAACAGACACGTAGAAGGTATGAAACATCAAGCAAAGGTCCTTAAATATCGGGAGGAACTGCGGCAAACTCCAGAAACTAACTTTAACAACAGAGGTTGGTGGCGAGGAGGACCATCTCTATTATTCAAATGTTCTTTTATTCCTCATTCTCTCGTCACTCTCCAGTGGTACTCTCAGGAAAGTGTCTTTGCGAAGCCAGTGTTTAGAATTTGTGTCCCCCGGTCTGAAGTAAACCGCATAAAACATCAAAGAAAGCTGCTTTATTTTTCTCTCAACAACACCGACCTCTTTTTTTCATTTTAAATTTGACTAGCTGTATAACGAACTCCATCCCCGTCAACAGCCAAGTGGGAAATAATCTTCACTTTGACATCATACATCGCGAGTGGAAAGGGTGAGCACCGCTCAGCATACTTTATTTGTTGTTTGTTTTCTCCTTTATCCTTTTCTCTGTTCTCTCATTTCATTTAACGCTGATAGCCAGTGGTGGTTGGGGGAGGTCAGGAGAGTGGTATAGAGCTTTGCAGAACCTCAAGTAGCTCTTGATGTCCTTTTTATGGTCTGGAGAGAGGCAGGCGAGGAATGTGTCAAGTCTTGGAGCGGCAGCAGGCGCCTCTTTTGTAGTAGTGGCCGCCAGTGTCGACACTCCCTGTACAGGGTCTGTGCCGTTTGCCACCCTCCTTCTTCCCCTCCTCTCCCCATCTCACTTACCCACCCCTACTCCATCTTATACAGAAGAGAGAGCTTGTCCACTGACTGGCGCTGGGCAGCCATCGTGCCTCCCTGTCGGAGGCAAATGTACAATAAGTATTCAGACGCACTCTTTTTGTGGAGTGGAGACATCTCTACGCCCCTGTGCAGCGCCAACATCTTCATCATCAGGTCCAGGAACATGTCTGCGCGAGGGCGCTATGGCCCTTTGACCCCGAGTGACCGGTGCCAGCCAAACGTTATGGCTTTGTCCCAGACACGTCCTTGTACATCCTCTTCGCTCTTGATGTTATTCTTTGGAAGTTATTTATTTATCTGTTTAATGACAAACGTTGGTGGCTTTTTTCTTTGTTGGATTGTTGGAGAGAAGTGGGGAGGCGATGAATACGCGCGTGCATTAAAAATGAAGTAGAGTCAAACATTCAGTTACACTCGAAGTTGCTGAAAGGTCACTGGAGTACAACTGTCATTAATTTGTTAACAAAATGAGTTCAAACTTTGTCTTTTAGCTTTCGTGAGTTGACCTTACATTCACTGTTCATAACATCTCTTATTTCTGTTTTCTTTTTCTCTCCTTCCCCCCCCCCCTTCTCTCTCTCTCTCGCGTTGTCTTAAGAAGTTAAAACTTGGAAAGTTGAGCAAGGCAGACCACAGAAATCTTTCCACATTATTTCCGACACGTGCATAAGTTAATTTCTTATCGTGAGTGTAGTCATCTCAAGAGAAGCAGACAATACACTCAGGCGGCAGACAAACTCAAGAAGAAGGAAGTGGGAAGGAGGAGATATTTCGAAAGAGGAGATAAATCAAAGGTGGTATTCAAGTCCAATAACTTGTGTGAAAACCTGATGCAGATGTTTTATTGTCCGCCACATGGTGTTGGGCAAGTGTATAAAGGTTGTATTGTGCTGCTCATGGAATGTTTAGCCGTCGTCTTGCCGCCAGCGAACTTTCTTCTCGGGATGGAAAGAGGAGCAGGAGTGAAAAAACAAATACTTGAATTTTTGGCCGCATTTTTGTACTTGAGCAAGATTTTGTGAGATTAACTACTGAAACAGCCACGCTCTTATGAGATATGATTTAAAGTAAGAACTTGGGGGTCAGTTCTTGGTTTTATTTCTGTGACTTGGCCATAGCCCTGACAGACGATTCCAGTTTGGAATGTAAGTATACCTAACACACATAGGCAGGGTAAAAGGTTTGAATTTTCCAGGTTTCTTGAGGAAAACATCATTCAGTTGTGTGATGTCATGTACATGGGGTGCGATGGAGAGAGAACATAATATCACAGCAAGAATCTGGACATTGTTTGTATCGAGTTTTCACTCCAATTGTCTCCTTTACAAATGTCAACTGCTGTTGGCTTTTATTTTTCATGGTCGTTCCAAATTTGTTGTAAAACTAATTAATCCCTCTCTCTGTCTAATTACACTCGCTATCTTTACAGTCGCTGTAATCATTGATTGCATACGGGTAGCCGGAGATCCCTGAATGAGTCCGTTGGGATTAATTACAAAACCTTATCACAGCCGCCCATTGATACAAGTGTAACCACATAATTACCACCCTTCTCCCCCAGTTGTCATTTGTCGCCGGACAACTGCCACATTCTCTTCTTTGATGTGATGACCGGCAGCGGGAAGGAAAGAGGTTTGGACTGGGGTTCAGTTTGCAGTGTTTGAATACCGAGACTAAGGAGAATGTAGCCGAGACATCGTCAGACGCCATCTTTGTAGCTGATGGCGAACTGAGCAGAGAAATATCTTCTGAACTTAGTTTGTCTTCCTGATTCTCAGCCTCTGGTTCTTATGTAACAAGGGTTTGGCCTGACAAAACAGTCTTGGCCAGAAGCGAGAAGTGCATGTCGGGAATGCAGTGACCCCATGCTACCCGTGTCCTTGTTTTCTCAACCTTCGATGTATTTTGAAGCAAGTGACGAGGACGTCGACGAAGACGAGGACGAAACCAAACATCGTCAGCATTTCTTCCTTCTCGTCCATCGACCAGCCATGTTGCCCCCTTCCTCTTTTGATTGGTTCCCCATCCTGCATGGTATTTATTGGCTTTGCCACCGAAAACGGCTTCTCTTCTCTCAGCTCCATCTTTTCATCTCTTCTTTTATCTTAATGTTTCGGCTGGTCGACTTGCTAGCTGCCGCTCTGGTGAGGGTTCATCTCACACCCCAGAACGAAACGAGCAACACAAACCAACGATTCTTGTCATCAGATGATAACCGCAGCCAAGCGATGTGCCCATCCCCCTTCCTCATCTCTTTGCTCGGTGATCCTCCAAATGATTCTCCCTCCCCCTTCTCTGATGGACTAACTCCGATAGGGGTTTGGGTTGCGGGTGGGGGATGGATTTAGAAGCTCGAGGTGATGTGATGGCGGGTAGGTGGGGTGGAGGAGAGACTTGCGTCGCGCAAGACAAATAAATTAACGAGAGGCTGATATCGTTGCCCTCGTCACGGCTCAAGGCGGAACTGTCTGAGTGTAAGGGTCTGGGGGAGTGATATACGCCAGTGATGGGCGGGGGATCGTATACACGGCTCTACATCACTGCTAATTATATTGCCGTCCTTGTCACTCGCCGACCGCCACCATCTTTTAAAATGGGAGACAACTCTCATGGCTAGTCCGTCCACCAATGAGATCTGGTCTTTCGCAGATTAACCACTCCTCCAGGTTTTCTTTTAACTTGCTCTTTTTTTTTTTCTTCCTCCTTTTTTTTCATCCCCATTATAGCTAATGTTAGACCACCCACGAGTCTGCATTTCTCGCCTCCGGCGTGGAAGAGTCTACACCAGCAACGGCTGTTCGCATGCCCTCCTCTTGAGATCAGTGTGAGCGTTGTGTTACAGGTGGAGGTTTTGTTACGATTAAACAGACCTCGCTGTTTTCCTCCACTGTAATGCGAAGCGACGGAGGGACTGGACTGATCTTTGTAGGAGTGAAAGACATCTTGAGTGCATGCATGTGTTCCCCCCCTCTCTCCTCTCTCTGAGACGATTTGTACATGTAAAGGAGATTATTATTTATTGTTTCACGAGGTCGGTGCTGCTTGTGTTTCCCATTGTTGTTGCTGATGCTGGTGATGACAACGACCACCTCTAAGGTATTAATACCGTTGGCGTTGAAAGTGATTTCCATGTTCTTGAAATGTTTGATATCATAACATCAGCTTCTATTACTTATATTAAAGTTTCTGTAGACCGGTGATGTAGTCCTCCACATTTAATTAAACAGATGTAAACAAGTTTTGTTTGTTCGATTGTATTGCTGTCTACAGATGTTATCATGAAACCTTCAAGTCCTAACACACACACAAGTCTATTAAATGCGGATTTCGGGGGGAAAAAAAGATGGAAGATGTATAGTAATATCATTGTAATTCACTATCACATCCCCCATCTTCTTGGCGGGCTGTGGAGATGAAGGAATAGAAGAAATATGTGCTGCAAACACAGACTGTTTAATATGTCGGGATTTGTTGCCCCCTGAGGTGAACATCCTTTTTTCTTCTCTTTAATGCAATATAGAATTTCAGCTCCTAATTTAGATAAGCAAAGAGATTTCAATACACTGCCATTCCTTTCTTTAACACATGATCTCGTCTTTCTTCCTCCCTCTCTCTCTCTGTATATTTATTTATGCGCATATCTGCTTCTTGGTTTTCTTTCTGACAGACTGACTCACAAACAGCGAACATAAATTTTATTCTTCAGTCCAGCTGTTGTGATCTGTGGAATATAAACTTTATTTTTGTGCCCCGAGACACACATTCCTTGTAAACTTCCTTCATCTTCTTGAACTCCTCAGAAAAAGTGGTTTTCAAATACAAGTAGTCACGTGCTCGCAGATTCCGTTTGAATATCACCACCTCCGTGGATGTGGAGGAATTCTTGACCTTCTGGGTAAATATTCTGACTGGTGTCAGTGCTGCAGTTGATTTCCACTGGCTTGCAGTGACTCGTGTCAGCGTCACTCTAGAGGTCGCCATCACTTTGCGCCCCTAATTGCCACGCGCTACTGATGCCAGTCACGTGAGCAGCTGGGAGGCTGAGGGCGCGTGTGTTTGTGATTTCCACTCATCGCTGGTTGGCTGCTGCAAATGTGGAGTGTGGTCGACCCTCCTGGGGGGGTCGGTGGTTGCACTTGTCGCTCACAAAGTTATGAGGAAGATAACTAATGATTTTAGTCTCTTGTTTGTAAATAACGACTTGTCACGTGACACAGTGGTTATCACCCCACTGGCGGTACCCTGCATCGTATTCTACCCGAACTCTGGTTAAAATCTGGCGAATGTGCTGTAAATGTTTACCACTTTTCACTTGGTAAGCCCTCGTGTATATATATCTCGGTTTCTTGTGGGAGATGGGAGGATTAGCAAACAGGGGAGCTAATTACTGGAGAGCTAGGAGGGGAGATCATCGTACTGTGAAAAGGACGAGAAAAACAATGTTTAGATATCACAGACCAGCTGTAGAATGTGAAAAACATTTCAAGCGTATTGTGTTCACATGAAAAAAAATACTGAGCATGGAGAGAAGTGGAGCTAGGATTACTGAAGGCGAAACCATGGAGGATGTGAACCAACACAGGATCCAACAGGAAGAAGTGGGATGGAGCCAAGTACTCGAACCCTGACAGCTTTACTGAGGGTCCGGGTCCTAGCACTGCAGAAACTTGCATTCCGAGATACAAATGACAACTTTCATAGCACAGAAATCGCAGTTTCTTGAAGTTTATAGAATATTTTAGGACATTTTGATGCAGGAACATTTGCGAAGAATTAAAGACCATAAAACAGTGTTGCATTATTTTGGAAAAGGTTCACAGAATGACTTAATACACCTGCTTGAAAATTTTATCAAGCAAAATATTTCAAGAGCTGCTTGCCATGGTAAATACTATTCTATCATCTTGGACGGCTCATCAGATGTTAGTCACAATGACAATGAGTCGATTTTGTAATTGCGACTGTTTCTGACAGTAACACTCCAAGTTCTAGGTCTCACATTGAAATAAAACAATAATTCCTAGGATTTGTACCAGTTTGAAACTGTAAGTGCATTTATGTTCGCAAAGAACTTCAAGAAATGAAGCTGGAGGTAGATAACCTGCGAGGACAAGACTATGACAGAGGAAGCAACATAAAAGTCAAAGACAGAGTTGTGCAAAACGATTTTAAATATAAGCTGACACGGGTTTTTTTTCTTGTTTGTTTATTTGCTGTTGTTTTTTTTATTTTTTATTTTGGTCCCATAGAGTGCACATTCTCCAAATCTTGCAGCAAACGATGCTGCTGAGAGCAGAAGCTGTCAATTTATTCGGATTGCTTCAACAAATTATTTCTCTATTTCTCTGGGTCAGCTGGATGTCCCGGAGTAATGAAAAATCAGGTCTTAAATATTAGTGTAACCAGATGGAAAAGTAGAATTGGTGCTTTGCGATACCAGCTTGGTAACATTTCTGATTCTCTCGTAGACATTTGTGAGAATGCAAGTCTTCAGGGATCACGAGAACACGCAACACGTGCTGAAGCTCAAACCTTTGTGATAGCATTTGCCAGTTCACATTTGTTGCAGCTCGAGTAATATCAGGTAACATCTTGCTTGAAGTAAATATTACCAGCAAATGTTGTCAAGACAAAGAAGTTGCTTTGAAGGCAGCAACAAAGCTGATCCATCAAACTATGCAATATCTCAAGAAGCCGAGAAGTGAGAAGGGATTTGAAGAACAGAGACTGCATGTGATTTGAAAATACAACAAAACTTTGAGAAAGACCAGGTATCAAGAAAGGAAGAACCAAAGGTCAGTTTGACTACGAAGTTGTAACAATAGTAGACCCTGCCAAACATTTCAGTCTTTTTTGCCATTGCGGAAGATTTTTAAACATATTCGGGATCAGATGCCATATTTGGATTTGTTTATGATACCCAAAACATTTCTGTAAAGCCAGCAAAGGACATTCTATAGTCTTGCAAGGTTGACCGGGACATCAACATTAAGTGTTTATTTGTTTTAATTAGCTCACTTTAGTTGCTGAATGGTTGAGTGCATTTGCCTTTCTATTGGGCACAACACAGCCTCCCCCTGACCATGGGTACACAATGTGATCTTACTTATTCCAAGTGTGGTCCTCTTCGCTGAGAGACAGAACATATGAAAGGCACCAGCTTTGGTGAATGTAGACTTTGTGAAAGTTCAGATAAATTAAGTCCGTGTTGTGTTCAATGGCATCCTGGCTTGGGGCGTTGGCTTTGAGCAAGCGAGTGTCAGTGGGTCTCTGGGGCAACTTGAGCTAAGTGTCTTGCCCAGAGGGTCACCAAGAGAGTTCAGAACATTGTGGCACATTGGCTGTTGATATTTAAATATGTAGGCCACGCGTCGCCTTGTCGCCGTCCGCTCTATAGTTAGCCATCCAAACAACAAGAAAAACCCACAGACCGCCATCAACAGAATTGTAGAAGTTTGTTTCAATTATTTTATCTGATTTTTTCATTTTCATTCAACAATAATATACAAAGATATAAAATTAAGATAATAAGTAGTTTTTGATGAGTGTTGGTGGAGGAGAGAGCAGACGAGATAAGTGATGAAGAGCACAGTTGTTGGTTGGTCCTCGCTGTCTCCATGGAGCTGCCTGTGAAGAGGAAGACAATAAAGTGGGGGAAGGTATTGGTAGGATGGGGGAGGTAACACGTGGCTGTTTCCGTTCGTGACAAATTAATCATCAAGTTCAGACAAACTCGGCCAACATTAAGACCAAACAAACTGAAGGAAAAGGTGCGGCCTGTCGACATATAAAATAGTAGTTGGCGGGGTTGCGGGTGGGGGGGGGGGGGGGTGAAGGGAGGAAGGATAGACAAAGAAAGCATTGAAAAGCGGCGAGTCAATAAGGGACTGGACGATGAGCTTGTGACCTGGCCTGTCAACTGTCCCATATAAACATCCGGTTGTTTAGACTCCCCCAACCTTCCCCTCTTCTCACCCTTCTTTGCAGGTGCTGGACTGCTTCACTGTCGCTGCTCACCTCGTGCTATGACAATAAAATTCTAATGGGGTAGGTCGGTGTTAAGATACTTTTTTTCAAAGTGTGAAGAGCTGAAACGGCCAAAAAAATTGGGGGAAAAATGTTTATCAGCTGTACTCCGAGATGTGAGGAAGATGCTGGGAAGGTGCCCAGAGGATGCTGGCAAAGTGCTCGGAAAATGCTGGCAAAATGTTGGGATGATACTGGGAAAATGATGGTAAAAGTTTGCTAAAATAGGGGCGTCGAGGGCTTTACACTCTGTCCGTCTTTTACAGTGATTATGAAAGAGTTTATAATCCAGAGAATCCTCTCTCCATAACCACCCTTTTCCTTTTACCTGGAAAGTTTATTGTCATCATGAATGTCTCGCCTCGTGGTTAACCGAGCGGATGACAATTTGTGTGTGTCATTGCAAGATATTAATTCTGAATGTGGTACAGGAATTAAAACATTCGCAGCTCTCACCTGCGTTTTGGAAAGAGATCAGGAGAAAAAAGTAGACTCCTTGCCATGGAAAGCCTGGACTGGCTGTTGTTTTCCATGACATAATGTCAGTCCACCTCTAACCCCCTACAGTTACAAATTGTTTAAATCTCCTGTGACAAAGTAATGACAGAGCTGTGTTCTTCTGACCTGCCAGTAACCCTGGGCTCAGTGTTTTGTTGTTGTTGGCAGCCTGCAGTTATTATACATTTCTCAGACAGACATAACTGCCAATCCTGCTGTTACAACACCTTGCATTTAATAAAGTGGAGAAGAGCTGCAATGCCAGCTTGGCGAACATCTCGAGCAATGGAAAACAAAAGAGTTGGCAATAAAACATTTTGAATCTTATCTGCTGTGTCATTCGCCTCGACTTTTTTCAAAACCACATCCAGTTGTTTGGTTTGGTTCTTTGGGGTTGTTTTTTTTTTAATTTTATTTTTTGGGTTTTCGGGTTTTTTTTTTTTTTTTGATGATATTGAAAATCGGAGACCAGGTCATCTCTTCCTCCCGTCCTCATCCTCCATGCATGTGACTGCAGGTCCAGCCTCGGCCGATGTGAACCCGATGACAAAGAGCGCCCACGCACACACCCCAGCCCCCAGTCCCCCCCTGCACCTAACCTCCACGATGAATCATTTGCTTTGTCAGCCCCTCGTGACCTGGAGGTTGCAGGCGTCACTCATGACTGACTAAACTCTCGCCAGCACGCAAGTAGTGAAGGAGGGGAGTACAGCTATCTGTACACACCTGTTTTCTCTCTCCCCTCCTCCCCACCATCTTTAGAAAAAACAGTCCTCGCCGTGTCTCCTCCTGATGAAACTACACATCCTTTATTGTCGGGGAAGCATCAAAATTAAAAAGTATCCCGCGCTCACCCAAAGCTTTCTTCATCAGCATTCCCAATCTTTTTAATTTTTTTAAATCTTCCCTTATAAATGGTAATAAGCAGTCGTCATTCTTGAAACAGATGTTACTTTTTAAGCAGCTTACTTACACCAAACACAATGTTTAACATATTTCAGCATAAAAGTGTAAAATAATTTTACAGTACAGTGGTTCGAGCCGTTATAGCCTCCATGATGTTTTTTAAAGTCACATTTAGCTCAAATGATTAAATTAGTTTACACATTTTAAAGATTAACTCAAACATCAATAATTTTTTTAAAAATAAATACTGATTAAAAATGGAAAAAGATTAAATGTTTGAAAGTTTTCTTTAAATGCAGTTCAAAGAATGACCTCATGAACCCACTTGATGTCTTTGAGTATTTGAGGTTTTAAGAATATTATTGGCCAGGTACCCGGGTATGCACTTGGGCACACTTGTGTTTTGAACACATGGTAGTAAAAATTTCAACCTGTTGTTCTAGAATTGATTAACATAATTTAGGGTCTCAAGATTTCACTTGTTATCATGAATGCCTGTTGACTGACTCATGTTTGTACCTCACCACATTCCATGTATTCAGTCAGATATGTTGTAATTCCCTACTTTATTCAGTGAAATCAGATACCAAGATTAACTATTGACTTGTGCAATATCTTACAGACCTCACCAGATCCACTTATTATAACTTTCTTGCTAAGTTGGATGTTAATATTTTAGTGAAATAGTTCCCATCATTTTCTCTGGCGTTTCTGGCTTAACACAATAAAAAGATATTTATTACCATTTAGCACATCTTTTTCTGAAGTTATTTTTGTGATCGCAAAAATTTGGAAACTTTTATTTATATCAACAAGAATAAAATAATCTTTATCCCAGTTTCTGAAGGTGTCATTACCAGACCCACAACCATAATCTCTTCTGGAAAGCTTAAAGAATTCTGCAGTAAGGCCAGCAGCTCCAGCACTTTAAACATTTTTTAATTTTCTTGAGGACATTTTCCGCCATTTCAAAATTTATCTGTTCTTTAAAGCTGTCTGCCACATCAATAGTCTAGCAATCTCTTTATCTACTTTCCTTCATTTCACACTGATTTACCGCTCCATTTTGATTAAAAAACTTCCGAAAAAAAATATTATCATCTGTCTTGTCTTATTTGTGTCTGAAGTACAACTTTCATCTTCTTTTGTAAGTTAATTTTACGAATACAATATTTTCTTCAAAGGTTGCAAAAAATATTTACCATTTTTTTCTCTTCAGCTATTAGCTTGTGTGTTTTATTGACGCACTTAGTGTCTTCCAGGATAGAGAAACCGATTTCCGATTAATGTGGTGAACTGTTTCATCCTCAACTGGAGAGTGATGGTCATCATTGGATGATCTGATCTGTATCCAACTTTATGTCTGTCAGATACACAATGAAGTGGGGATTGGAAGAATAATAAGAAAAATGTCAAACCTACTTTGCTGTAAAGTTGAACGCTTTAGTTTCTGGACTAAGTATTTCCATTTATCAATTAGTTCAACATTGTCAGTTAATGTTTCTACTCTTCCCATTATGAACGTACTTATGGTTGGGAGCCATGTTGAGGAGTACCGAGCTTCTGGAGTCCTTATACAGTGTTTCAATGGTTTTGATGAAGACCTTCCTTGATATTGGATTTCACCATTATGTGTCCCAGTCCCTCTTGCCAAACAAAAATGCTTTCTCAAAGCCAATGAAGTTATGGTAGAGATTATTGCCATGTTGTAGGATGCGATTGTTGAAGATGTACACAGTCGTAGTGTCCTAAAGCCCACCTGCTCTTCTGCTAACACCTTTTCAGCCATAGGGATGTTGTGAACTGTTAACTTCAAGATTATTAAAATAACCGCTATATATTAAATATACTTGTAATTTGAAGATTTATATCTATGATACAATTTTTCCCTTCTGTACCTTTTACTAATCACTTTGTTTCATACAATCTTCCTGTAGAACAAATATGCTGACATATTCTGTTGCATCCGTTATTGTTCATCCCACCCGACCCTTGTTTCAGCCCCGACCTGAGGAGATTGAAAAGCTCAACCGGCGCAGAGAGCAGAACAGACGAGCGGCTCAGAAGTTCCGACGGAAAAAGAAGGAAAGAGGAAAGCTTCTGATTGAGGTGAGATGGAGTGAAAGGCACAGAGTTTGCTTTGAGTTTATTTCACATAGTCTGGCATTTAAAATGCTCTCTCTTCCTCTCTCATGATCTTACACCTATCTACTGTATTGTGTATATATATTGTGAATATACTTGCACGGAGATATCTGACAATGACAGGACAGTAATCTGGACTAGACAACCTTGGACAGGACAGGACAGTCAGTAATGTTGGTGGTCTATTGTACATTTTGGTGTTTTCTGTCTCTTCCCTCCTGTCCCCTCTCCTTGCCCTCCCGTCCAGGAGTCGCAACGACTGGAGTGCGACAACAACTCTCTGCGCTCGGAGATCTCCAAGCTGAACAAGGAGCGCGACGAGCTGCTGCAGATCCTGTGCGAGCACGTGCAGCTGTGCCACCGCGCGGAGGAGGCCGGAACCCCTCCCCCATGACAACTACTGCCAGCCAAGCAGCGTCCGGGAACAAGCACGCACAACACCGGAAGTGACGTCCATCGCATCCTACTGTCATCGTCCTCTTCTTCTTCCTTCTCCTCCTCCTCCTTCTTCTTCCCTGCTTGCGTAGTTTCATCGACGTCCGCGGCGCGCGCAGCTCTGTGTTACGTCACTCGGCCTGGCTTCTTCCGGTGGCGCAGGAAGTCAAGTGATCGAAGCTCGGACCCTCCTTTGTGGAAGCAGCATCCTTGGAACTATGACCCTTGTGCGGGGTCGCAAGGCATGCGCACGCCTGCCGCCCTGTGCCGTGCAGCAGAAGACGCTGGACGTTGGCAGCCGATGCTGCGATGGTGGCGCCGCCGGACATTGCTGCCCGCGTTTTGCGTTTGTTATTCTAGTTGTTGTGGCGGCTGTTGCTGGTTTTGTCAAGCAGTAGCTGTCGAGGCCGAGTCTCCGCCAGCTCCTACCCTGGTGAGCTCTGTTCACCTCGCTCTGTGTTTCCTTCAGCCCTCAGCCAGTAGACGCCTCGGATGGTGGCAGCGCTCGGTCCTCCACTCGTCCTTTCCTTCCCGAGCTTAGAGCCAAGAGCTTTGTGCGACCCACCTAACCCTCTTCAAACTCCAACACCTGTAATCAACCCTTTCCACCAACTACGTCGTCTGTGGAGTTCTGTTCTACGTCCTACCCCCGTAATGCCATCGGTGACCTCCCCTTTTTTTGTTTTACTCAATACGTGGTAAAGGAAGTCGACGTGCGAAACAAGCTTGGAGTCAGCCATGCTCTAGTCAAGGGCTGCCTCGTGGATAGGATTATTTGTTCTGTTTGGACTCTTTGCCGTGGATCTCATCGCTCAAGAAACAAAAGAAGGCAGAACACAGAGTATCATTCCCAAACAGCAATGCTACGGTTTCCTGTGACCCCTAGGCTACCTCTTCACAGCTCCGTCTATCGTCCTTTCAGGAAGCTAGACACGCAGATGGCTCAGACTCCTTGTGAGTGGGGTGCGGATATTAAATGTTTTACACGAGAATGTTGATTTTACTTGACAGCTAAATGATATCTGTACTCCTTTTTTACCGACAGGTACAGTCATACCTGCTTCCTACTCATCTACATTTACAAAATATACACCTAGCACCGATGTTCACGCACACACATACGAGCATTCAGAGTGGGGTTAAGTGAGTAAACAAGTGAGTGGAGTGAAAGCGAGCGAGTGAGTCAAGATAAATTGTCTCTAATTAACAAGAACATCAAGACGAGATCATTTTTTAGAAGCTACACAAGGGAAATAATTTTTTTAAGTAGAATAGTGCGCACATCTGAAATCCTTTCAAAAATTCCTCTCTGCTAAGTTTGTATGAACTGTTCAGATGTACTCATCACCAGGTCATTTTCAGCCATTGATGCTGTGCTTGTCTGAAGTGATCACGAGACTAGAGCTTAGCTAAACCAAGAGTGGTGTCCCTTAGAATCGTAGAATGTTAGTGAAAGGGAAGCAAAATGGCTTCTGTTTGGATTTTTTTTTCGGTTTTTTTTTCAATAAACCCTACATTATTTCAGCTGTTTGCTAAACACTAACATAATTGTAAAAGGGAAAAGGGTGACTGGAACATTAAAAGCTGACAGTATTCTTTTAACTCATCGTGATATGTCCTTTGCTAACCGCACCAGGGTTGATTTTTGTACACCTTCGATTCTTTCAGACCGTTAATAACACGTTAATTAAAATGGAACATTTCCAAGTGGATAGTCGGCCTGCCTATATCCATAATTAAGACTCTGACTTGCCCTTTGATAAGAACATAAGACACACTTTCATCATGGAGGACCAGTCAAAAGATGGTTTGAAATCTCGCCAGAACACGTGTGATCTTCATCAAGTCGGAGTATCGTTTGGTTGTGAGAGCCGTCCCACTGCCACCTTCTCTACTCACCTCTTCATTCTACACCTGATTTCTTTTTTAATCGGAGAGGAGTTTGGAGGCAAGTACCTAGATGATCTTGAACTCTTTTTCTGTACGAAGGAGCACACAGGTTAGTGGGTTACTTTGGCTGTAGGTTTGTTTCCATGGAGTCGTGACAGGGGCGTGACTCTTGGTGATGGAGTAAGTTTGGTTTGTGACATTATTACCTGGAGGGTTCTGTGAGGGGTTGCCCTGCTCCTGACCTGTGATGTTATGTGCGGACGTCCGCGGCTTCTCTCTCCCCGCCCCAACCTGTCTTTCCTGTCCAAGTGTTGAAAATGTCCGTTAACAGTTTTTTTGTAAACATAACTTTACAAGTCTGTTGAGACTTCAGAACGTTTGACTTCGTGATATACATCTATTAAAGCCCACCCGAGGTTCTTTTAGTAGAAAAATCGTGTGTGCTTGAATCTGATAACAAATATTCTTTCTTTTATTCATTCGTTTGTGCTGGCGCGCACGTAAGAAAGAGAAACGAAAGAATGCAAACATTTTGTGTCTGTGTGCCATGCTTTTTTTTCTCGTTGTCTTTGTCAAGATTATCCAAAACAGAATAACCATGAAGTATGTGGCTCAGTATTGACACACTCAGCCATACTGACATTGCTCAGTTTGTATTTGTTAGAATTATTTCAAGGTTTTACAAAATTTCAAAAGATACGAATGCTCAAACTGTAACATGAAGACAACATTCAGTTATTCAAATCAAGGTATTAGGGTTTATATTGCTTCAGGTCCTATCCTTTGGCTTATGTGACTATTGTCAAAACAAAAAGCTATAAACTCGAATTCCTTCCTATCTATTCGTTTAGATAAAGTCCAAGATTATTTAGGATCGAGATGGGCAACGGACAATTTAGCATTATGAGCTATAAATAGCCTTCCAAGACTTCAAGATTACATAGATAATTATATATAATCATCATTTGCCCTTTATGTTCTCTGTTATAAAATGATAGGTTTAAATGAAATTCGTGGTCTTGGTTTACTTCAGCGGACTGGGGGAGGAGACGGGAGGAACCTTATCTGTAAAAGTTTAGCAGAAACAATATTTTGGTAGCTAGAGCAAAGTGTAGTGACAGGAAGTCTGTAAATAACCCTTGGAAGAGAAAAGCCAACACTAACCACAGTCAGGAAAACACTTGATTGTATGATAAATGCAAAAAGAATGAAAGTGTTGTGTTTTGTTTTCCGACATTCCCAGGGTATTACAATAATCAGATGAGAGAGCAGGTGTTGTATCACACCCTGTATTGGAATCAGACTGGATATTGTTCTCTTTGTCACCCTGGTGTTGTCCACAACTGTGAGTCCTCTCTACACACAGCCTTGAGATGAAGTGTAGGTATAGATAAGTATAGGTGAAGTACTTCTGGACCAAAACATCCACAAACGTTCATGCCATTAACCGAATAGACATCCAGAAATAATTATCAGAAAAAATAATAAATGAAATACACAGTGAAGCTCAGAAATGATAAGAATAGGACTGTACACGCAAGTCTTGGGGAATTAGAGGGAACATCAATTGCTGTAGAATACCTGGTAACTCTGTCCTGCTGCTCTGTGAAGATTCTACTGTTACAGGTTCAGAGGTCAAGACTTTTGGATGGCGCGTGTGACCTTTTCTGTTCTTACATTCTCTCGTCTTGTCCGTTTAAAAGCAAATCGCTAAATTCCCCAGCCGTTGTCAAACCAAGCTGTCTGTGATTTTTGCGCCAGATTCCCGCTTTCTTGGCCCTGTCCTGTCACCGTTTGCTCCTGGTCCTGATCCACATCCATGTTTCCAAGCTGAACGCTCCGCCTGTAGATGGACGACAAATATATTTGTCTATGTCTATGTCTGTGAGATGGAAAAAGTCTTACATTTCGCATTCTTGTTACTTCTACATTTTGGCAAACTCGATTTGTTTTGACGCCAGTGTCCGACAGGTGTGTTAGAGCAAGTCTGTGACAGGTGTGTTTGGGTAGGTTTGTGGCAGGTGTGATGAGCATTTTCAGACCTATGAACTGTCAGTCTGTGACATCCGAGTTGACAGCATTTCAGACAAGTCTGGTAGAGAAAGGTGTGCAAAGCTGTGTTTGGAACATTTCCATTTTTCACAGCTTTTACAGAGTTTCTGACAACTGTTTGCGTCGCAATCTCTCTGAACACACCTCACACAGGTATGATGGTATGTTAAATATTTAGTAGACACCCTGGGTAGATTTGTTTTCTGTTACTCAGTATAGTGACATCAAATGGCTGACTGTTCTGTCGCATTTAGCAAAGCAGCTCACGTGACTTGAACCTTTACTCAAACAGGATGTCAAGAAATAGTTCCGCACACTGCAAGGAACGAAACTGGATAAAGTCTTTGTTACAGACCAGAAATATTTTGCAATGTCTCTTGATTGCTAAGATGGAAAATTAAGGAGATAATGTCGGTCGTATTTGGAAGAAATCATCATTGCAAAGACTTGCTCCTGCCAGCCAAGTCCAACAGTTTGGTAAAAGTCTGTGACCGGCTACATCTTTCCACTAACATGAACCAAGAAAACAAACAAAAAAGATTAAAAAACTATCATGTCAACGAGTAAGATTCTTTGAGTTCAGGAGAAACTGCCATTGCACTCACACAGAACAAATGACTAAATAACCATGAGCTCATTCACATCCAAGCCAATTATTGGCATGATACTGGCATTTTCTATTTGCTCGTTGTATCTGAAGTTGTTATTTTTTACAAGACAAAATCGTTGGACCACAGAGCATTCTCGGTCTAAATATTGACAAAAGTGACAAGTTTTCCAGTAAAGTGATGAGGGTTCCCTGCCCTCACCTTCCCTTCAGCAGTCTATGTTCTGTTTGGGTGTTGCTTAACAATGTCATGTGTTACGGAAACATTTTTTTTTAAATTCCTAGATCCTAATATTTATTGCATCCTGTTTACCTAGTTTTCTCCGGAAATTGCAGAGACTACTGTTATCAATAACTCTAGCAAAAGTCATGACACTTGCCAGTGGTGTATACCCGTGTAATTTCAGTTTTCTCGTGGATGATGCATGTCTTTGAGTACGCCAGCCATCAGTCGCCAAAGGGTTAAAGTTCGTGTTCGCAAAGCTTCTTTTGAGATAAACTGAATAAAGCTTAACCAACAGGATCGACAACGGCCTGACGATGATGTAGACGATGTTGCGATGATCTGTAAGTGAAATTATTTTTGGAAACCTGGGGTTGGGTGGTCTAGACACAATATCGTCACCTGCCGGAGAGATGGAATTTGCGCTGTGGGGTCCAGAAAGATCGTTTTACTCATTATTTCCTGCAGAAATTGGCTGGGATCCGCCTCGTCTGTCCGCAGCACGCCTCGTCTCACATGAGCTGTTATGTACATGATTTGTTACATTCTTTCTGGTCCATCCATCAGGTACAATTCTTTGCCTTTCTTGGCACATCGTGTACATGGTATTCTCTTGCTTACACCCTCTTTTGTGTCGAAACCCAATGGCGGCGTCGTGCGTGTGTGTTTGTGTGTGTGTTTGTTTGTTTGTCACACACAACATCTTTGTGATCGCTGACTTGTATTCACGATTTAGCTCACGAGCGCGCGACCATACACACATTCGTCAGCTCTTACCATGCTGGTCTTTGCGCGAGAACTCGGCGAGAACCTGGCGAGAGCTTGGCGAGAGTTTATCTTGCTGCACGTGCTGCTCTAGACGAGGGCGTGAACAGGATTTCCCTCACCCTTCACATTAATCCCTCAGCTAGAAGCTGGCGGGAAGAGGTTGTCATTGGTGGAGAGCGATTCCCATAGTCGTCCCCCTCCCCTTACCCCTATTTTCTCATCCCCACCCGAAATCCCCGAGAGCTGGTTGTTGCCGAGAAGACCTTACCTGTCATCCTTGTTCAACTTGACAACCCTACAACAAAACATAGTTCTGATGGTATGAGTACCGACTCCTACTTGTTGTTCCCATGTGCTGTCAACAACAATACAGAACTCTCTTTCTAACCTTAAACGATTACTTTTGTTTACCTTTTTTTTAAAAAAATGATTCACTTTTGGAGGGGACTGCGTTCAGTTAACCTTTTCTTTTTTTTTTTTCTTTTTTTTTTTTTTTTTTGGCACAGTTTCTTTCGCTGTTGTCTGCATCAAGTAGAACATAGTGAAGTATTTACAACTTTAAAAAAAATCAGAACCCCTTCCCCCGTATTTTTTTTAACTGAACGCAGTCCTAACTGATGTTTAGATTTTTTTCCCTATTGAAGGTTGGGAAAGGCTTGTCAAGAAGCAAGTTTGCTACCTCATCAATATTTCTGATTGTGTGTACAGAACTGGCGTCTGAGTTCGCGATACATTGTGTCTGATTGCCTTCAGAAACTGTTTTTCCCTTTCAGTTTTTGACAAAAATATTGACAGTTTGTTTGTGTAGAGCCATGTTGTTGTGCGCTGACGATGTGTATTGTGTGAAAGCACGCTTCCACCAGACTAGCAGACAGGAAGATAACTCTTTCTCTGACTGTCTTACCTGTACAAAACATTACCGTGATTTCTTGTTCATACTAGCATTGACATTATAATCCTGATATTAATCCTAATACACAGGAAAGTTTTCTATTAAAAATATGCAATAGTCTTATTCTAATCATTCATGTATATTGGCTTTTATTTTAAAATTATGAAAATAAACCTAATACTTTTATTTTTACATCTTTTATGTTATTACATATCGAAAATTATACTTAAGACACCTTCATTAATGTACTTCTGAATTTCTGAGTCAGAGTTTAGGATTATTTGTCTTTCCTACTTTTCTTTCTTTCTCTCGTTTCCCTCCCCCACCATGACCTGTTTCAGTGTGGGTTTGATTTGTTAATATATCTATATTAATCTCACGGTAATGTAGGTTTGTTAACACAAATGTTTTCTAATGAATGCGATAAAATTAATGCATCAAAAAGAAATTTAATCATGGCTCTGCTTTCTTCCTGCTTTTATATTGTCCTTTGAGGAATCAGACACAGATAGTGGTGCATCTTCAATAGGGTGTATACTTGTATATAGATAGACATAACTCAACAATATATCGCTTCATCCCAATAACAGTTTATTTAGCTCGAGTGTCCAGCATCCGCCTTCAGTTCTGTCAGTAGTGACAGTCCTCCTAGAGCCAAATACCAGGCTGTGGTGTTCATACTCGTCTCTGAAGAATATTTGAATTGCATGAACAAATAATACGCTGTGTTTTTGTGTTTTGAGTGTATTTTGAAGATATTTTAAGACTGTTTGGTTATGGAACTGATTTCAGTGCATAATTTGTTGCTAAGATACACAAAGCACCATGTAATGTGATTTTTGCCATTGTTTACCCCTGACCCCCATGATCTATTTGAGAGTGAGATTGGTTTATGAGTATATTTTTACCTCATGACAAGGCAGATGCAAATATTTCAGCTTCATGCTGCTTCGCTATTTCTAGAGCATCATTTAGTTGGTTCCCAGCAATCATTGCGGATCATCATTGTCCTGGCACTCAATTGCAAATTGTCCATCCGCTCCGCCAGTTGGACTTAAAGGGCAAGTCAACAGAAACACTTAGCAGATAGATGCTTATGTTCTGAAGACTTCAGCTCACATTTTTATGTTGCAAAAGATTCCATTGGCCATCGTCAGCATGGCTTAGCGATGGAGAAGGTAGCCTCTAGTGCCATGTCTGAGCAATGAAGAATGGAGTTGTTTAGAGAAAGGACTTCTTCAGTCCAGAAATTGTTTCAGAACATCAGTGTCCGTCAACTTGTCTTTTGCCTTGTCTTCCCCTTTAAAGCGGAGCTGTTTGGAGGACTGCTGGGTGATCGGGAGGTGGATATTTTGTTGTCAGTCCAACCAAGGTTTTAATTGTTTTAAATGGTTGGTATGGCAGATTAAATAATTGATTCATTATTTTTCAATGGTTGGCGTGGCTAATTGGGTTCACTGTTACATTTCGAGTTACTTTTGTACATGAATTTTCCGGCTGTGCCGGGATTCGAACCACGAAGCCTACCAGTTTGTAAAGGACGCCGACCTTTGGACCTTGCAATACGTTATACAAGGTTTGTGTTTGCCGAGTGCACCGAGCTGTGACGTGCAAAAGGTGGCTTTCCCACCTGTTGTTTGCCCACCGTGGCAACGAGTTGTTTGCTCCCACCAAAGACTGTCAGCCCCCTTCTGTTCAAGTGCCCCTCCCTCCTGGCCATACGATTTTCTTCTCTAAGACTGTCAAAACTCATTTGTCTTCGCTTTTCTCGACCAAGACAAAAACAAAGAACAAAAACTGAGTCCTTATATCTGTACAAAGCACGAAGGAGTTACTGCCCGTCCAGTTGAGTCTAGAATGATCCGTCTTAAGAAATTCTTCTTAAAGGAATGAAGTAAACAAAATAATCTCTTTTCTCTTCTCCTTCCCTCAAGTGTCGTACGTGCACGCAAACGCTTGTAAACCCAGAAGTCGAATCATATCTTTAGTTATTTTTTACCATATTAATACATGCATGTATGCATAGCTTTCACATCTTTTTGATATTCTATAGCTACCTGTTCTTGAAGCCATGAGCCTAGCATACATAATACATATACATTCATATATACACACATTCATAAATACATGCGAGATCTCAATCATTTCAGTATCTTTTTCAAACCAAGAATGCCAAACTTAGTGTACAAAGCTGTATATGAGTATTCTCTACCGGAAAGTATTTTCAGGAAAGGTAAACAAACCTCTGAGCAGCTTTCCCAACGAAAGTTGAGTAAGAGCGACAGAAGAAGGATTCTCTGAAGCTGGTCCATGTGAGAGTACAGAGGAATATTTTGTCAATGTTTTGGATGCCCTCATTTTACCCAGATCTCATTTCGTAAAGAAAGCTTAGTTTTTTTAAATTATATTTTTAATTCTTGCTCAGTGTTCATTGGTTACTGGACCAAGCATCACACGCGACTTTAAAAAAAATGTGCGTTAACCTTCTTCCTGTTAACCCGAGTTTGTTAACCGACTTCATCACGTGTGCACAAGGATACAGAGGTTGATTAACAATTTAATTTTTATAGCGAATGTAAAATAATTAAAAATAAAAGATACGATTCGGCAAACAGGAACCTAAGGGTTGTACCAAAAAAAAAAAATCTGACGGGAGGGGGAGTCAAACCAAAAACTCGAAAATCTGTGCTGGCAGGAAATAATTAAGATATCCAATTTATTTTAATTAAAGTGAGAGACACAAGTAAAAAATCAAACAAAGATGATTAATTGATATTTAAACAGAGGTCACACAGTGTGTTGATTTTTAAAGCTTCTTGTGAAAGTTGAAAAATAAACGATTAATAAAAATAAACGAAAGGGGAAATAATTACAGAAATAGTTTCTGTAGCTTTAATTCTCTCATATTTTTTGTTTGGGTGGCGAAGGATGTCAATGTAAGAAAATTAAATGCGATATCTCAAGTTAATCATAAAAGCAGACTGAAAATAAAATGTGATGTTAAAAGCTCTAAAAGGCTTGAAATAAGCGAACAGCGGGTGTATACCTGTCTGAGAATAACCTGTGTTAGATAAATGACTCATACATTTTATATCTGGTCTTCTTGGAAGATGTTTAATGTAAGCATTAAAAAAAAACCAGTTTTGCTCACGTAAGGAAGAAATAACTCGATCAGGTTTGGTGCGTCTTCGGGAAGCGATCACAGTCTGATTTCCATTGTATGGCCTTGTTTGGGGGATGTTTGTGTTTCTTTGCTTGTTTCACCAGCACGTTTCAAAATATTTTCTATATTTAAAAAATGCTGATTTTGCAAAACAAAAATGGAACTTGCCAACCTACTTCACGTGTTGAGATTGTACTAAAGGACCCTAAGTTCTTTTTTGCGGGTTTTTTGCCGAACTTCACTAACAAGATTATTCACTGATAAAGTCTCCGACTTTCAGTTTTTGTTGATTTTGGTTTTCGTTTGTTTCGTTCTCGGGCATCGACTTGTACGACGCAAAATTTATGTTGAAACAATTATTGTTTATTTTTCAGACAACTAAATGTCAATAAAGGAAAGCCAAATGTTCTGCTACTCGCTCTGACTTTGGACTGGTTCTGAACTCGTTCGTCAATGATGTCCGCCATAGTTTGGACTGGATTATTATGTAGGCGGCCATTTTTCCATGATTCATTTTTATTAATGAACCTACCATCTCTTCTACCCTTGGATGTCTTTTGGATTTTCATACAAGGTTATGGAGAGCTGCAGCGTGATTTGAAAATGGTAAATTTTGGTAAATTCTTGCAAACAAGTTGATTTGCGATGTTCTCCCTCCATAATCTCATCCCACCTCCTTTCACAAGATTGTGATTGCCGTCTAGGTTTGAGTTACCCTGATTGAAGCAATCGTTGTGTCTGTGTTTGGAAATGGTATAGCATATGTATGATTTTGGCAATCCTCAGTCGTTCGATCTTATTTTTGTGTGTTGGCGAGTTCGTTTGCTCTTTGTCCAGTATGCATCAGGTACAACAATAACAATAACGGAGAGTACATTTGTATTAAAATAACCACAACGTGTGATGTATATGTCATTATGCTTTGAAAATATCCGAGAATGATTTCGTTTATTTACCAGAATCATTTTTTCGAAAGTCTTAAAGCAACACAACAAGCAACAAAGACTTTGATTCTCCATGAAGAAACAGTGTCTGTCAGTCCTGTCATTCTTACTCCATAGAATTTTGTATTTTTATATATTCATTGCCATTCGTCGTCGTTCTCTTATCTCTTGTCCATTTCCATTAGCTCTCTCCCTACAAGAGGTTTTTTCTCTTATTTTTGCCCCTGTATCCTGGTATCCATTTCATCCCCTGATGTCCCTGCAGATGTTGTTTCATATTCCTTAGTCAAGTAGACTTTTTTAAATCGCTCTACGGAAAGGAAATTATTGGTTTATTATTTGTTCTCGTACAACTACAGGTAGAGTAGGCATGCCCACCAGACCTTTTGTGATCTGTTTAGCAGTGAAATATCGAATCCATTATCTTTGTTTACAGCTTTCATGAGAGTCGATCCGAGACTTGGTCGAGTTCCTTGTTCTGTCGACGTGGGGTTAGTGTTAAGGTCTCAGACTTTCACCATTCGGACCTTGTGCTGACTCCTGCTGCTTTTCTATATATAGCTCCATTTTTTTTTTCTTTCATAAGGGAGATGAGGTGTGTTTTCTCCTTATTTCTTCTGTCTTTATTTTTTATAATACGTGTTATTCTCTTTCTTCTTTCCTTCTGCCTTTAAATCTCTGTCTTTCTTTCTCTCTGTCTCTCGGTCTCTTTTGATGCGATGATTCAAATTTTCTTTTAGACCTTCGTCGTTCGTAGACAAAAGCTGAAAAAAGAAAATCCACCATCTGCGTCCATAGGTCCGAACGGTTGTTTTTGTTGGTCAAGCAGAAAAGGTCTTCAAGCAAACCCTAGAGAAATATTCTAAACTAGGGCAAAGAACTATTTTACAGGAGACAGGCGAGCTTGAGGTGCAAGTTCACTGACCTGACGGTAATATGTCTGGTGACACGAGGTTCATACCGCCAGGAGATCGTGATGTTTGGGTAAAGAGATGGAAAAAAGCGATTACAAAGAAATTGTTGTCTAACCAGTCGCATCATCATCATCATCATTATCCTCATCATCAATTGCTGGATGATATACTGCTTTTACTTTTGATTTTCAGGGAAGTTCTTGAACATGATTTTTTGGACGTTCAGATAGTTATCCAGAAACATTTCTTTCTTAGACTAATCTTTGAAGGTTTTCCTGCACTTTGACCACAAAATATTTCTCATGTGGTTTGGGAATTGACCACCTTGCTTTTCAAGAATACGATTAATTTTAGCAAATTCTGAGAGATTTACAATAATTTTCAGCGCCCGTAAAAAAAGTGAACTCAGAAGATTACTTTAGAGCAAGAAAGTCTTGAAAAGAGTCTTAATTAATATTTAGAGACCAAACTAACTGAACAGCAGCTGCCGGCCACGGTTGAGTGATTTCCAACTTTTCTAGAGAGTGGCTTTACCAGCCTAGAGAGGCAGCTGGATTGTGTTTACTAGAAGTTTCCGAGGACTAGACTTTCAAGTTGCGAGCGATATCAAGCCACTGTCCACCAATTGAAGACGACAAGATTCAGTCACGTGACAAGCCGGAAGCTGGAGACGGTGCAGCACATCCTCAAATGGCACACTACTCGTGACCTTTGCTCTTTACGTGCAGGTCGCGCGAGTTGAAACCTTATACATAATGTTAAGTACCATGACATGATATTTTTCATATTCTAGTTCGTGCCTTTTCGATACTTGTTCTCTGTTCTCACTGCCTGAGTGGTTGGTTTCCTCTAAAGTCGTCCTATGGTCACGTGCTGGAGTGGCATTGACGTCATCTCTATATATAGTGGCTTGCAGCAGTTCATGATGGCAAATGACTATTGAATGTGGCTTGGAGAGAACAAGAAAGCATTTTGAAAGACGGTGAATTAAAGGATGGTTTCTTTTCAACCTTTTTAAGACAGAAAGTACAGTTTAGACGATAGATGTCGACAATTTCCACTTTTTTGGTATAAACCACAACCGTCTCCTGACTTACATCGTGGATCGCTTGTCCTTATGTGGGCTGGCAAATTAATGTCGGATTTATATCGGATGTCAGCAATTTTTCCAGAGAAAGGCAAAATTTGGTCTAGATAGTGTATTTTCTGTCTAGCTATGAGAAAAAGTCATCCCAACTCAATGACATTTTCCACTTCCTAACCCAAAAGCATCGCCCAGCACATCGCTCAGCTTATCTAAATGTTTCCTTTGAAGAATCAAAAGCTTTTATGCCATTCGTGAAATATCGTCTGTTTACATACTTCATTTGGTCTAGTCTTATTGTTTCAAACTACATGTAGTGTCTTCAAACTAATTTAAAAGGGATTTGTTTTTGATTAGTAGCTTAAATTAAAATTATTTTAATTCCAGTTAATCCAACATAGGATCGAATATAAGAAAACTGCAAACGATTTTAAAATCAATTAGCAAACAAAATAAATATTAATTATTTAGGACTTTCATACCTTGTCTGGCTTTGCTTTGCGTGTTCTGCTCCTCCTCGGATAAAACCTTGTCTAGATTATCTCCCGATGAAACCCATCCTATAGTTGTCAACCTCCACAGACAAACCCTTCGTTTGTCTGCTTCTTGTGCTCGTCAAAACCAAAGAGAAGTTAACATGCAATTAATTCTTGCTATAAAAAGTTTAAAAATGAGTATATGTTGGACTAAGTGATATGTGTCATGTTTTTAGATATTCTCTGTAAATTTACAGTCCTGCTTTCTTGGTCTTTATGTATCTCCTCCCCGTCTCTCTCTCTCATAGGAAAGTGAATGAATGCAAGGTGAGGGAGAGAGAGAAAGCAATATAAAACCGAGGAAGAGACCTATCAAATGTACTGGACATTCGTACTGTAAATTTCTTTTTGTTAGTCTGAAACTATTAGTACTTGGCTTATGGAGTATGGACCGCCATGTATTGTATCCCTAATCAGAATCATGTTCCTCGTCCTTCCCATCATCTTCAATCATGGCTTCTTCTTCTTCTTCCATTGGTCACTCACGACCTTCTGTCATCAACCATCTACACCCTGTCCCCACCGTGCTCCCAGACAAACTGCTCTTATTGCTAATGATCTCATTGTTTCACTTCCTCTTACAGTCACGTGACTAGTTTTCCCTTCCTCCTCCTCCTTGTCCAACCCTTTTCCAGTTATGCTCTAAGATGACCTTCTAGATGTCAGAAAAAATGAGTTTGAAAACAATTTTGAAGGAGGCCGAAAGTTATTGTTTGACCCATTGCTTTGAAGTCACATTTTTTTGTGACATCATCGCAGTCACGATGTGATCGTTGCCAAATACGGAACGGGAATTTTTTTCTGTCAAAGATTGTTTCATCGTGTATAGACAATTTTTAAAAACAAATAAATCTTCATCATGGATACGTTTTGGTTGTTTTGTGTTTGCAATTTTTTGCGCGTGTCTTAGTGTTCGTATTTTTGTGTGATGGATGTGTGGGTGGGAGAGTTGGTGTAGTGAGCAAGAACGAGAAAAGACATTTTGTCATCGTCGTTATCAACGTCGTTATTATCGCCGAAATCAGGAGCTCCAATGAGCGAGGAAATAAAATGGAGTCTGTGGCGGGAGGTAGGAGGTTCTGCTGATTCCTGTTGACTTGTTATTTCAGAACATTTTGGGTGGCTAAGCATAAAAAAATTAAGAAAAAGATTTATAGATCGTTCTCATACACACAACGTTTCAGTATTAAGGATGAAAGTTCACTTTCCATTCGTTATTACACATCCAGCATTGTGTTTTCTGTAAAAATGAATACTCAAGTATGTATAGACATTTACAACAATCATTTTACTACTCCCATATAACCAAGCTTATTTTATACTCCAATAACCACCATTAACAGCGAAAATGCTTTCATCCATCTAAAGACAACGACCCAGTCATCAACAAAAGAAGCTACAAACAGTTCAAATGAGTCAGAAACAAAAATGCAACACTATATTACCTTGACTGATCACATCTAAAAGATTTTGTTGAGAAAGAAAAAAACAATGGGAAGCACGTATCTTGTTAGCTGCGAAGCTAAGGGTGACAGGTTGTTGACAAGTTTTTCTTCTTTATTTTGCTGTGCTGCTGCGGAGACATCTTCGCAGGCTGCACCTGTGCTTTATGTCTTCTCCGACTGCAGTTTCATTGCTGCAATCTGTCTTCTATTGTCCGCAAATGAAGGCAATCATGTCCAAGATACAGCAAGCTCCGACATTGGTGCTCGCTCCTCATCCCCACCCCACCTACCCACCTACCCACCTACCCACCCCGGACTCCACAGGTAAATAAATTGAAACCGTCACGTGTTGGCCAGGTTCCTGGTGGAAGACGAAATATCGCCGATCACAGGGCTTCAACATACCGCACTGGAGATCATGAGAAAAGCAACAAGTAAAAAACAAAAATATATTAGGTAAGTGTTTTTTACATCTTAAGGAAATAACCACCTTCGCACGAGGTCCTCTAACCGTCATCTCTCTCACTCTCTGAGCGATACCTTGTGATATCTCGCTTCTTCGTTCCCACGATCAGAAGAAGAACGCATTTTACCCAAGATTCCTGGAAGGGTCGTGGGGTCTGGCAAAACCGTTAAACCAGGGCCGGAAGGTGTGACTTTTCACCTGTGAGTCAACTCTCATAGCAACAGCGGCGCTAGCAAGCCAGAGTGAGAAAGGTGAACGAACGAGCGAACGAAGGAGAAAAAGAATTTTTCCTCAAAATTCATTTTCAAATTTAACAAAAAAACTTAAAAGAAATTTCTGCTCTTCTAGAAGTACACGCTATCAAACACTTTGTGACAAAAACTAAACAAGGATTTACTTGTCAAAAGTTTTATTTTTATTTTCAGTTTATTTTTCAGACAGGTAGTTTTTCTCGACATTCAGTGATACATGAGATGCAGCTTATTTCCACACATTATTTTTGTCGACACAGGGATGGTTGTCTGCGAAATATCATATATTACCCTAAAGGCCTTGAAGGGTGCATTCAAGTACAGTTGGGTTAAGCTTGGTGCAAGATATTATTTTTCAAAATTCCCCCACCTGGCACGGTTGTGACAAGACAGACCTACAAACATCAATCTGTGAGGTCAAACCCATCAGTTCATGGATTGGCAGATGGTCCGAGCTCCGACATCGAATCCTGATGGCAGGTCCTGTGTCTAGTTGATGTACTAGGAGATGCCTCTAGGCTGGAATCTTGAGAACGGAAGAGAATGGTTTGTCTCACAGACCGGCAATAGTATATCATGTCTTAATGTCATTTGAAAAAAAAAAGGAAATTTTTTAAATCGTCAGTAAGTTCTCTTCTTTTGTAAAACATACAGAGGAACGCACAGGGCATCATGCAGGTGGGTGGCTGGCACTGATAATGTATATAAATCAGATAAACACATGAAGATGTTTACTTGCCATTAATTTAGATGAAGTCGAAATCATTTTGATAAAAAAAAACAAAAAAAAAAAAAACACAGAACATCAAAAAAGATATTTTTTACAGTCTAAGACCTTGATCATGTGTGGGTATTGTTACCGGAAATTAGTCGTAGATAGTCGCTGGTCATGTCAGAATTGTTGTGGAGGTGTGAGTTGTGGTCTGATGTCCAGGTATGAACTGTGTGTCCAGGTATGAAATTTTGACAGCTTTCATCGAATCGTGTTCACGAAGCTGTGCTGTCCTACTGCATAGCTGCACCTCATGCAATACACAATGAGCGCTCAGGTGAGGAGGGAGGGGAGCGAGGGGCGGTGGCTGGATGCCGTGGGAGTGACTAATGGAGGTCTGGAACCACGGAATGTAGTGGGAACCTGCGGAAGAAGACGATCACACAATCGCCTTCAGCACTGAACGGTCTATTTTAAGGCCAAGCAAAAAACAGACAGTAGACGACGCCGCAAAACAAATTCAGAATAAACGAAAAGTTTAAACACGTGCACAAGGCAAGGCGGAACGGGGCAGTAAAATGACAGAAGGGCGATGAAATCAAAGACACGTGCAATCGAGTCAGAGATATATGGGCAAACTTTGTTGTTTGGGTTTTTTTTAAAGGGGTACGGGTAGGTGAGTGACAGAACGTTCGACTAGTGGAGCGCATCAATACACGTGCGAGCATCTGCACGCGCAGTCTCTCCGATACATATATGTCAATCCATCCAGCCAGCCATCCGTCCATCCTTATGTAGTTAGGTAAACGTTCCCATGTAATTACTTACACTCATGGACACACACACACACGCATGCACACGCACAGACATATGCACGTGTACACGCACGAATACCTGCATACACCTGAGTGGATGATGTCACGCACACAACACTAAGGTGACGTCACACTCAAATATGGCGGACGTCAGGTGGGTTCAGCGGGGGCAGCGGAGGGCGTCGCAGCCATGCATGGCTGGGTTATGAAATCTGAGGACCTTTGTATTCCTCAAGTCACGTGATTCTTTCTGTCCAATAGGTTCACTTATTTTATTTTTGGGCGGATATTACAAAATGCTCTTCTCTTGTCGAAGGTGAGCCATGGAAGATGTTGTAGTACATGAGGGGATGCCGTTCACGAAGTGGGTGATAGAGATATTTTAGGGGTCTTTTTTTTTTAATTGTGCATGGGTTAAAAATAGGACCAAGTCTTGTAAAGTCATGTAATTTATTTTTGAAGCTCAGTTCAATTTCTTACATTGATTGATCGGAGCACCGCCTGCTGACTCCCCAACATCACATTTCTAAGGTAACAACAAGTATAAGCATGAAGTAACCCCTCCATACTTCTCTCAGCCTCCAGGTTACACAGTCTACCCCAGGATGTGTGTCAGGTGACACGCAGTCTACCTCAGAAGTCGCAGTGCCTGCTCTGCAGCGGTGTGCCGTGACCTCCGGGGTGTCGGCGACCACAAGTACTGAGTCATTAAGTAACAGTATCTGAAGCCCCCGCTGACTCACGCAGCCTGCCTCTCAGGCAAACATCCGGAAACAAGGTAACCTCTGCCGACCCGCAAATCTGCTTCTCCAGCATTCCGCCGTTATTACACGAGATGGAGTGTTGTACCTGTGTCTGCAATATTGTAGTTTGCTTTCAAACCATACTGGTGTTCATTTGTCGCCAGCCCCCAGTGCTTTCAGTGAGGAAATAAAAACATTCTTGCTCTCAAGGTGAAGTATGGTGTTTCTTGAACAGGGTTCTAAAAATTAAATTATTAAAAAAATTTTGGGAAATTCATTGAACATAGAGTTCACAACACACAAATCACACTTCCTTTCCTTCATGTTTTTTTTCTAGTAAGCTGTACATCATGAAGAAGGACAGGGATAACATGATAAAAAGAATAGTATGTTTACCTTCCTTATAACTAGTCAGCGGTTCTGACCTTTGTAAACTGATTGTCAATTTTAAACGCATGTATTTTTTCATCTTAGAATCACCAGTTCTTGGACACATTTTTATTGCCTAATTATAATCTTGTTCTCATGGACGAAAGCAGTTCCATGGATCTGAAGCAAAGCTTTGCTCCACATCTGATTTCTTCGAGTCACGTGGCCAATCAAACACGTGTCAAAATGTTCAGGCACTTCAATGTTTGTACGTAACTGAAGACCATAAATCCAACCCCCTACTATTTAAAATTTTTTTTTTTTTTTTTGCTACATCTTATGTGCACCTGCGAGTGCGTGAGTGAATAAAAATGTAGCGTCGACTTGCAGACAAAGGGAGCTGACTCAGCTCAGCGGGCTGCAACCTATGTACACGCCGCACATTTATTGTCTTGCCTCCACACGACATTTCATCTAAACACACCAAGACGGCTGTGTGACGAGTCATCCCTCTAGGGTTTGATGGGGCTGGGGGAGGGGAAGGGCAAAGTGGTTGGAGGGTACAAAGGGGCGTGGCCTGGATTATGCTAAACGCGCGCGAGGTAGGTGACGCTGAGAGTTTACACAACACAATCCACATTTGTTTCCTGAATCACCTCCCTTTGCTTGACAGCCACTTCGTCAGCAATGTACCCTCACCCCACCTCACCTCACCCCCTACCTATTGACGGCCCAGTAAAAGTATTTGTTATGAAGAGAGTGAGTAACCGGAATAAGGGAAAAGCGTGTCATGCGCTGTAGTGCAGTTTTCATTTTATATTAAATTGTATTAATATACAACATATATGCACAATGAAATCTTTTATAGGTGTGACTATGATCTTTTGCTTTTCGTTTCGGTTTTCCTGATTTATCTGTCTGATTCTATTTCTGTATCTTTGTTCTTCCATCTCTTCATCCGTTCTGTCTGCCTGCCAGCCTATCTGTCTTCATGTATGAAGGTGATTAATAAAGAATAAGCCTTTATGGGAAAATGTTACCCGCATAATATTTCAAATTCACGCTTGGCAACGCAGTCAAAGATTTTTTTTAAAGATTTTCACCACCACCTGCACATATTGAAAAAATGTTATTGAACTTCCAGTTCTATCTTCTCAGAACCTCTTTTACATTCTGAGCTCGCCAGCCAGCAACACTTCAAACTCACAGTGCTCAAAGTTAATTTTCATAAATGTCAGGTTATATCTGTAAAAGAGTAAATATCAACTACAGCATCTTAATTACTTTTATATTTATTTTATTTTTTTTTTTTTTTTTTTGCCGTCGTCACTGTAAATGACCGAAACTCCAACAGCAAAGCGTGTGCGAGAGATAAGTATTGCAACCGCCAATATCTACAGGAAAGGGGTTGTTCTTACTATGAGTTGGTTTGTTTATTTATTATTTTGGTTTTGTTTTCTTTTTGTGTTTCTTTTTATTTGTTTGATTTTATTTTAGCCTTTACGTTCTAGCAAAATTATTTAAATAAACCAAAACATGGCAGTAGTCCTCTGTTTCTTCACCATTATTACTGGGTGGGTTTTTGTTTCCTTACTATCTCCTACAAATAATGAGTAAAAATAGATGAACAGGAGTTTCATAGTCTCGAAAAAAAATTATACAAGTCCCCAAACCTAAGTGTCGGATTTCTAGAGCTGAAAAAGACTGGATGACTTGATAGTCCATGCAAGTCGCTTGTTGAGACTGGACTATTCGGCAATCTCCGTTTTTAACCCTTCACGACATCGGAGCTCTGTTCGGGCGACACTGTGTGACTTGCCCGGGGATTACTGCTTCGAAACCTACATTTCTCCACCCCTCTGCCCAACACATACACACACTTGTCAGCTTATTTCTGTTTTCTAGCTTACTTGGCATTCTGGCTCATCAAAAGCATGTCCCAACCTGCCCTGCGCCGTCCAAACAGAAATAGCACGAGCAAGCTTACGGTACGGAAATCCCCGATCTTATTTTTAGCTCTCCTCGCTTGCGCCCACTCCGCATAGGAGATCGAGTCCGGGTTTACCCACAAACCGGTTCAAGATTTGCGGTGCATACGGGCATTTAAAGCTCATACGGGGTCTTACGACCCATGACTTATGTTGAAGTTCGATGTGTTTTGCTGTTTGCTGTGTTCAGCTGCAAAATGTTTTCGAGTTTTGATGCTGACCTGTTGGCGGCCAGTGCACAGGCTCAGGCCACAGGGAGTCTGACCCCCATTTTGAAGAAAGAACTGTGGTTAAAGATACAAACCCGCCGCCTGTTGGAGGGAAAGGAGGAGTTGGTCTTGCCTACGGCGACTCCTACTACATACAAGGTATGGTATCTCTCTAGGTCTCACTCCATTACAGAAGTTATATGTACAGGCCTCCCTTCACTTGTTCTTAAAATCTTTCGTTTTACTAGCCCGTTACTTTCTTCTTTTTTCTCATCTTCGCTTCTTTTATTTATTAGTTTTAGTTTTTTCTAGCTTGTTTGTGGCTTTTATTTTTATTTTTCCTTCTTTCTCTCTTTTGTCCCTTTTTTTTTAAGTTTTTTTTTTTTGGATTCAAATTGTTTATAGTTTTTAATCACCAAATGTAAACATTTTCTTAATTTCATATTTGTTACCACTTCCAACCCACGTTAGTTTTTTTTAAAACTTTTTTATTTTGCATATTTTTGCAGTCAGAAGAAAATAATTTGCATGCTTTGTAAGTTCTTCGTCTATTGATTGAGTAAAGTGTGTTTGCTATGTTGCTTTGCTCATTTTATTTATTTACTCTTGTTCAGTTCTAGACATAAAACACCTTCTAGTAAAAAGCTTCCTTCTGACTTCTTCATCGTGCATTTCATTTCAAGATTAACCAAAAATGTCCTTCTTGTACATTTTTCCAGTGCTTTTATTAATTTAAAAAAGCGTGTCATGATTTTTGTAAAACAGTTCATGTTGTCAACAAAACTGTGAACTGTTGAAGTAAACAGTACAACTATTTAACATTATCATAGGCATTTACCGTTTATTTTGCGTTGCTAGAAATGGAGTTGTTTGGAGACTTTAGACAAGCCCAAGCATGTAGGAAACATTTGTGAGTCATGACTGACAAATACTCTGAAGCTGCATCTCACCAAACAGGAAACATATACACCAGTCATCTTTATTTCTGTCTTTTAGGATGGTGTGCATAGTTTAGGCAGGTTATATCTGAACATTCACCCAAGTGGAAAAAGTCTTTCTTCACACTGCGTTTAACTGCAAATTTCACTTTTGGGTTTTCTCTATGTAAACCGAGTTTTCTCGCTACATTTTCCGTTGATTAGGTTTCGAGTCTACACCTGTGAACGGTGTTGGCAATTTCTGACGATAAGTTTCTTTTGTTTCATCCTGCATCTTGCTTTATAAATATTTTCTAGACTACTGTGGTGTTCGCTGATTCCTCCCCGCTGTGGTCCCCCTAGAAGTTCTTTCAAGACAAAACTTCTAATGAAGTGCTGAGACTGACCTTTCCCCTCGCCCTGGCTCCTAGTTTAATTAATACTGTGGTGTTGTGCCTCTATATATGAGTCTGTCGATGTGTTTCGGTTTATGCGTGTGTTCTCTGTTTATTTTCATTTATGTATCAGTGTGTTTACTTCGTTTTTTTTTTCTGTACAGCGCATTGAGCCTACTTTAAAATTGGAAAACGCACTTTTTCTTCTTCTTCTTCTTATGATTATGATGATTATCATCATCATCATCATCATCATCATTGCCCCAAATGTATTTTCAAACAAGTAAAACTTTGCGTCAGAAATTCTTTATATTTTATAGGCACGCTGTTTCATAAATATGCTGCTCGTATTTTAAGATAATTTTGCTAGATGAGACCCCAACAGTTTTTTTTCAACTTCAAGCACACATACACACACGTCTTGACACTGTATGACCTGTAATGTCACTGACACTGATTTCGTTTATGACATGGGGAGAGAGATTCAAGTATAGTATGAACAAAGCAAAGTCGAATGAAAAAAAAAAACAACATACAAGAATGAATATTGTCAGTATGTTCGAATCGAATCAGGCACCAAAGATTTATGTATGATCATCATGCATATCTACTCATACTGGGGGTCATAGGCTCATCTGAAAGGAAAGCAGACTTATAAGCACTTACAGAATCATGTACAATACTCCTGTCTTTGCATATTCTTATACCTGTAACGCCCTAAACTACAGTTTGCATGATCAGTTTTTCAACTTGTGTGTGCTGAAATTTTTGTTGTCATAATTTTACTTGTTTCAGTTATGTATTTTGCCACAGAGATAATATAATCTAAATTTTTATTTTACTTTTTATTTTCAGTGCTTTATCTAATCTCAGTGTTAAATATCTGGGAAAAATTACATTTTTCAACTCGACAAGTGTATATAAAGTGAGCTTCATCTTCAGTTTGATCAGTTTTCTTATACACTGGACAGTATGTTTGTATTGTTGCTCCAGCTTCTCGTTTTTATTCTTGCCAGTACATTTCTGTGCTATTCGGGTGTTACAGCTAATAAATATAGCCATGGCTACATATTCCCAATAAATAAGGAACACCATTAACATTTTTCATGGGTCTCAATTTTTTAATGTATTATTTGGTAGATGCAACAAGTGCGACAATCTTTGAATTCTGATACAAACATTTAATCATCCTTTACACATTGACAATACCAATACCAAAACCCTTCTCTGCCCTTTATGTCTGTATTTCTATTGTGTTTTCCCGATGTACTGCTGTACAAGCATTGCCTATGCATATCTGTAGAGTCTTGATGGTGTAGCTTCACTAAGTTTAACCAGTATATAATACGTTGTGTATGTACATAATACTTTATATTTATTTAGTCAAGGTCCACTCGGTGTTAGACTCAAGGAACATGTTGTATGCTGTAGAAATACAAAGAGAAGCACTGAACTACCATGGGAAGGGGGAGTTAGAAAGTATAAAAAGAACATTTTAAGCTCTGAATGACCAGTGCATTCACGAAGCATGAAAAGGATAAAATCTGTGAACTGTAGAGGGTCAGAGGTCGTTTGTCTGTCAGGGTGCGGCCTGTGACTCACGCGCTGTAGCCTCGTCTCATCGAGGTAAAAGCCTGATTTATTTCACACAATATTTCAGCTTTAGTTTCGGATTCATGTTGTCAAATATTAAAATATGCGTCTGATAAGAAATTTTTAATTTTCTGCTACATTATGTAAATAAATTTTCGGCATTTTCGTGTTTTTAAATCAAATAGTGTAACACCTACAGAACTATTCATTCTTGTCAATTAATCATTGTATTTACTTATAATAATCCTCAAACAGTAAGTTGTAAAATGTTCAACTAAAAATTACAATCATACATGATGACAAAAGGGATATTTTGAACAAGATATAATTTTACTGTGCTTTGTTTTGGATGGTCTAAGTCAGTGCAGTATTAAAATATGAATAGTTAAAATATATTTTTACTTAAAGCAGCCTGAAAATTATACATTTTCTATCATTTAAGCAAGAAGGGCAATGAAAAATAATGTGCACTTCATAGCCCCAGCTCCCTCCCTAAACAATTAAATATAAAATGTTAACTGAATGTCTGGAGCTTTGCTACAAAATTTCTCATATCAAGCCGATGCCATCAGATGACAAGTGTTTATACTGTAATTATACCACAAATATAACTTTTCAGTCTTTTCTACCTGTAATGGGTAATCAAAGGAGTGTGCTCCAACACAAGAACACTTCTCGGCCCCACAATACCTTTCTCGGAATGTAACACCTCTTTACAGGTGTGACCGTCCGTGGTTTTCTCCGGGTTCTCTGCCGTGCTATGAACTGAACACATGGAAACTCTTTTGCGAAATATTGAACAGTTTGAATACAGTCACTTGAAGTATCAGTAGCTGCTGTTGTTTTTGTACGATTTTGTATGACAGTAGATAGGTAGTTTGGGGGTTCAAAAACACTTGTAACCAAGTACAAACAGATCCATCACCGATGCAACGTTGCGGAGAACAAAGGAAGGATTTGTAGAGAGCATGATGTAGAGTTGTAGGTCTCTACCAGCAAATTTGTTCATGGACATTTTATTAAGCTCATGGATAGAGTCTGTATTAAAGTCATATCATAACAGCTTGGCAAAAATAAAATAGCAGATTGACCATAATAACAAAGCCTTTCCTGCACCCAAGTCTGGTTCGAGTACTGTAACCCTCTTTCAAGGAAATGAAAATGGCGCCATCCTGTCGAGGGTTTTGCTAGTTTCATTTGATCACTGTGGCCTCATTTGCGTCAGGTTGGAACTCATGCTAATTTGGTCAAATCTAGCTTGCAGACAGCTTCTTGAATAATGAAGTTGTAGCCACCGAGCGAGTGCCCAGCAGACCATACGGAAGTGACGCAAGACTTTACGGGGCTGTGAGCACAGACGGAATCGAACCGCTGTTGGTGGCCATCGATTGCTTGGCCAGTCTAGACAGACGTACCCGGTCAACCCACCCGGGAGACGGCGATCACTGTGTTTGGTACCCACAAGTTCAGAAGTCCGCGAGTGACCTAGAAATGAAACTCTCGGGTGGGTTCTGTGTCGATCGGATATTCAGGGGCAGGTGAGGTCGGGTATGTGACCGGGTACAGATGATGCTAGAGGGGCAAAGAGAGCTGTTGGACGTGTTGTTCTTTGATGCAGAAGACATTTTATTCACATTTCAGACATTATAATCCTATACCATACAACATATGCCACAGATATACCATTCATCACGTACCACGTATCATATATCATATACCACGGATCATACATCATATACACCTTTACTATCTATACTCTATACCATATACCATGCATCTACCCCATCATTGCATGTTTCCACTACAGAAGACACCGAATCTTGTTGGTCGACTGACAACTAGGAAGCAATAAGCACGCCTGTGAAGTTAATAGCGACAAGTAAAGATGTCGTGACCCGACGCCGACATTTTTTTTTCTTTCGTCTTCTGCCTACAACCGCGAGTCTATAAATCCTGCATTTATTTTATTTTATATATATTTTGTCATTCGTTGTTGTGAGTATCGACGCCAGTCTAAGCCAGGTGGGTGCCAAACAGGAACAGTTCAGATAACAGGAGTGTAAAGAAATGCTACAACGGTACCAGTCAGTAACCTGATTCACCTCTAAGAGAGAGAGAGAAAAAAAAAACAAACTCAGAAGAAATACTGTGGCTGAATACAATGTTACTCAATATTCTTGTCAACTCCGTCACTTAATTTTAAAAAAAAAACCATCAGGCAGCGCCGCACCCACCCGAGCTGCAGCTCCGATTGAAAGACCAACTATTCATGCAAAGACATCGCTCAGGCTGCTGCCCCTACCCGGAAATACCGGGTATCGCTTTGAACCTCTTCTTCTCCACCCCGCCTTTCCACCCCGGCGGCACTGAGAGCCTGTGAGCTATAAATAGGCCAGCGCGTCACTCGGTGCCACGTGGCTGAGTTCCGTAGACTGGGTCGGCGGGCCAAAGTAGGTCATCGATTGACCACTGTGCGCGCGCAGACCACGTGAGTCCCTCCGATAATTGGCGACACGCCGCCAGGCGCTGCAACTCTTGTCTAAACGCCTTCAAGCGTGCGCCCAGCATCCCGAGTAATCAGATATGGCTGGCTGCTTTATGGTGATGATTTGATTTCACCTCCCCCTCCCTCTTTTCCTCCAGCCCACGTGGGCCGCCGCTGTTTCGGGTGCCGACCTCTGGAGGGCTGTCTGGAGGGTCAGCGGGTGCGACGAGTCTTAAAACTGTTTTGTTTTTTTCACGCTCAACTGTTCTGGGTGTTGAAGTTCACGGTCAAATGTGTGTGGTGGTGTATTTTACGGTCGTTAAGTTCGTGGTGTTCACTGTTTACAGTGAACTGGTGTTAGAGTTCATGGTCAATTGATGGTAGGGTTAAAATTTCACGGTCTGCTGGAGTTAGAGGTTACGGTCAGCAGACCGTGGTGATAGTTATTCACTAGACTGTTGCGTTATGAGGACTCGCTGTTTTTTTTGTTTTTTTTTTTTTTTTGTTTTCTTGTCATATCTTGGGTATTAATTTGTAACTATTATTTTTCAAGTAATTGTAGCCAATCCTGATGCTTAGTTTGAAGTGATTCTGTATGATCACATGTGTCAAAAGATCGTCGTCGTCATCATCATCATTCTTCTTGACACCACCAATTCTACCATCACCATCACGTTCCTCTATTTTCTTCCTGGTCCAAAAAAAATTTTTTTTTAATATTTTAAGTGTATCGCCAGGTGAGACTTGGCTCGCACGTGCGTTCTCGAGCGTTGCCCTGCGTCAGCAATAATTCTTCCGAGTCGACGCATGCGCAACGGGGAGACTTGCCAAACTATTCATGCGCGAACACGGAAGGGTGCACAGGTGGGGAGAGTAGAGGTGCGGTGAGCTTTACCCAAGACAAACACACCCAGCAGTCCGCACCTCCACTTCAAAACAAACCTCGGGAAGCAATGAAGCAGAGGAAGCTGGCGTCACGCTCCATTTCCAAGTCGCTCCGGACGTGGCGGGTGATGAATCATAAACTACCCTGCTTTTTTTTTTTCTAACCTGTCAGCACCCGCTACACGCACAGCTTCCTAATGTACTTCCTAATGGTCTTTACTCTTTCGTCGAAATCTTCAAAATGTTGTCGACTTGAAGTTGTTACCTTTGTACGTGGCTTTTCTGTCGCTGTTGTGGATTTCTGCTCGAGATATTTTTCCCGACATTTAAACCTCCAACGGAAAAATTAGAGATTTTTGCAGACGATCAGTTTAAGAGAAAAATCCATGGAAAATAAGCTTCTCCATCTTTTCCATGGAAACTGAACTTCATCATCCTCCGCCCTGCCTCGTGGCCACTGACAGAGAACAGTGGTCAGTAATGTCAAAAATTGTCGTTCTTGCAAGTTGCTTCCCTTGTGTTTCGGGAAAAGTTGACACTTAACTTCTTGTCTTGTGGCTGAAGTTATGGGTAAGAATATTAAAACAAGCAAAAAAGGAGGGAAGAGAGGATTTCAGCTTCTTAAAGCTAAATTAAGATATTTAGATTGTTTAGGTCGGGTAGCATAATGTTTTCTCCTTCCTTCTTTCTTTTTGTTCTGTAGTGGAAGCGCGTCTCCCAGTTCAACAGGTCGAGCGGATTTTTGTGTGGGGGGAGGGACTAATTACAGTACCTGGCCGTGCATCTCCCGTTACGCAAATTATAACTTATTCCAAATGAATCCCAAACTATAATGCCACTTACTTGGAAACATAAAGTAGTGTCGATGTGATTGTGTCCCACATTACTCACGATTATAATGACTCTGGAATGTAATTTTTATGTGACTATGTTACAGGAATATCATGTTGACATGATTGTGTGTGTCTGTACTGTAATGTCCACATGACTGTGTGTTTGTAGATCATTCGTGTCTGTACTATAATGTCCACATGACCATGTTCCAGATCACTCAAGCCGAAAAAGTCAAGAAAGCTCGCCGACGGGAACAAAACCGACGAGCGGCCAAACGGTTTCGACAAAAAGAGAAACGCAGACGACAACACCTACTGACAGTATGTATCATTATGTTCTTTAAAACATCCTCACCTTCTGACAGTATGTATCGGTATAGTCTTTAATATATGATCACCCTCTGACAGTGTCAGTATATTAAGACCTTGGGGACAAAATGTTTACAAATAGACTTCTAGACAGCAAAACTTTTCCACAAGGGATGCAACCTTGAAGTGTATAGCTACCTTGATGTTACCAGAATGAACACGAATAATGTCAGGTTCAATCGCACGGTCGTGTAGAGATGACAAGTGTTCGTCTGACTACAGAGGACAGAGCTTTGATATAACATCCAGCACATTCCTTCACCTTGCCTTTCCACCAGCCAAGGCTCTGATTAAATAATATCTGCACAGATTTATGGATAATCTCTCAAGATAGTTTTCATAATTTTATAAAATTCAAAGTACTGCTGCGTGTAAAAGAAATGTTTTATAATAGCCTCATGCACGTCAACTAAAAAAATTTCAATTAATAAAATTGTTAATCTAACTTCAAAAATAACTTAACTAACTCCAAAAATAATAATTATCCCCTCCCTCTCTCTTTCTTTCTCGCTTACTCTACCTCTTTCCTTCTTTTTCTTCCTATAGAACCTCTCAGCCATTTCTACAAACACGGGAAATAACCAATGTCCACCGCGGTTTTTTTAACTTTCCTTTTTCTGCTTTTTTATTTTAAGTTTCACAGATGAAGACTTTGATCGCTGCCAAAGCTTCACTTTTCTCTGTATCTATTCTTGTTATTAAATGAAATGTTTATAAACCCCAACGGTCAATATTTAAGTCATTACATCAGTCGGTTAGAGGATGTCAGTTTATTTCTGGTCATGGATGGCGGCGGTCTTCCATCAGGCCACTGACAGAGGACCTTGTGTTTCCGCTCAAACCACACTTCCCTTTCTAAGATGAAGACTGACCCTTGTGCTGCTTATAGAAAGCCCTCGGGCACGCTGACGTGTCACCTGCCGTGTGTTTGCGGTAGATGCCCAGCTGGATACTCATGTAGATCTTTCACAACTTGTTTATTAGAAAATGTGGACATGGCTTTCACAAAGTTCCAAACACAGAGTGTCTTTGTTGGTCTGGTCCTAAAATACACGAAGAGATGGCTTCAAGCAGCCTAATGAAAGCATGAAATGCCGTTTTCGCCATCACCCGTGATAAGTTGTCTCGAATGATTTACATTCCGTGGATTCGACTAGAAACTCTGTGATGAGAAGCCGGATATAGTCATGGGTATAAATAAGGATGACTTTGGCTCCTTTACTAGAAATTGTATCATACCGGGTATGTCGCCATAAAATATGTTTCATGCTTGACCCGGCAACAGTTTCGCGGAAAGGTTAAAATCCAACCTTTTACAAAGAAAGAGAGAGAGAAGGATGAAAAGAAAAAGGCGCTTTTACTCAGAAAGAGAGAAAGAGGAACACAGGAAGGCGCTTTTACACAGAAAGAGAGAAAGATGGACAAAAAGAGACGCACACCCCATACATACATGCAGGTATACACACGAGCACAAAAATACACAAATCACTTATGCAAGAAAGCGTTTAACTTTAAAATACGAATGTATAAACAAATGTATTTATGGCAGCAGACACATAAGTCAAGCTCAGACATAAACACAGACGAGCACACAAAAAGCGAGCTCGAGAGAGAAAGAAAAAAAGACAAAAATAGAACCACCCACACACGCGTACGCTAGAACATTCTTGGGGCATGAATATATCCTCTCTTCTATTTTTTTGGAGAAAGATTATATCCATCAAAGCATCAAGGTACGATTTCTTCTAGCAAGTTGCTGTCGTGTGTGCGATCACGAGAAGGAATAACAGAAAATGTGAGTAAATCAGCCTGAGTGTCTATTTTAGGTGATAAAGATAATGTAAGTGATGCAAAGACTGATGACACTGGGGTGGTTGTGGAAGGGGATAATCGGGTGTAGGTGGCGGAAATACCCCGATACTGCCACAAATAAGCGTTTAATATGAGGACAACAAGTGTGCAAAGTGTTTTTCTGTCGGTAGGTTGGTTATTTGCAGCTGCGATTTATTTTTCTATCTTATTATTTTATTTAAATTTTCAGTGCTTTCTTTTGCTTCTCTGCACGATAATCATGTTTTTAAAATTACATAAAATATGGGGGGAGTCAGTTTTTCTTTTCACCCAGTCCGATGATATTGTTTATTGCTATTTATGAAAAATAGGGTTTATGATGTAATGATTTTCGGTCAAGCCTGCTAAAAAAAAAAACCAACTGAGTTTTAATCGTTTATCTTCATCTCGGGTGGAATCTTGTCTTATAGTTAAACAAACGAAGGTCCGATGATGTACTAATGTTAGGTTTGCGCTTTGGGTTTGGGTAGGCCTTAATCCACGTTTGGTTGTCACTGTTTATTATTGTTATTTTCATTAATATTAATCTCTTTACCACTCTCATTGCTCCATCCTTCTGTCTGCAGCTCATTGACGACTTTGAGAGCAGAAACGAAAGACTGGAGACAGAGCGCCACCGTCTGCAACAAGAGAGGTCACTCATTCTGTCCAGGATCGCTCACCACACTAAACTGTGCTCGTCGTGCCCCAAACGACTGACCCCTTCAGAGGTCATGGTGGAGAAGGATGTATCTCAAGGATGCATTCCAGGGTCAAAGAGAACGGAGGTGGAAGGTCGCGGAAGAGATGTCGCAGCTCGCGCGAGCGACACTGCTGCTGAAAGTGTCGAGGTGACCTCTGCACTAGCGGGATGCTCACGTGACATGCAAAAGGGATGGTGCACCATGGCAGTATCTCCAGATGCCAACGCCGGCGACGGAAACGAGAAAAGCAGACCGGAAGAGAGCGAGGACAGGGTTAGACTTGCGGATGACGTCACCGGAAGTGGGGGGATCTGTTTGTTGATAAGAAACTTGGGGGCGGACAGTACCCAGCAGACAATCGTGTTGAACATACCGGCTACAGTTGTCACCCTCAGTGAGCAGGCAGACAGTCCTACACAGCAAGATCCTTCTCAACAACCTACTCAACAACCTCTGTTTAAAGAAGTTCCAAGGCAGACTGACCCAGAACATTCGGTTTGCTTTCAACCTCAACCCTGTGTTCAGCCTAACTCTGGGCAGGCAGACCCCAAGGTTCCGCCGCACGATTCCAAGATTCGAGGGTTCCAGCTTGGCAAGGTCAGTTGCCAGATAGTGGATGGCAAGGTTTGTCTCCCGGAAACTGTTGCCTTACTTCAGTCCAAGCTTTGTGACGTCAGTGGGGGAAGCCATCCAACCTGTGGGCCCATCATCACGGGGTTAGTCCCACCGCTATCACCTGGAGTATGGCGACACGACTCAACAACGGCGACAGCCGCACATGACCTTTGCTGGCAACCAGCAACATCGAGCCACGTGGTCACAAGTGGGAGGAACACGGAAAAGATTTTCACGGGGGGTCAGGTCCCTCTAGTCATGGACTGTAGTCCAGCGCGTTGCCCTGCACAACCTGCCTCGTACAAGAGCAAAGGAAAGAACTCTACTGGCAGCAAGCATCATGGAGGCGTCTGCTCAACTTCCGCTCCTGGGTCTCCCAAACGCAGCCGAGTGTCACGTGATGCTGAACGAGCGGAGGGGGCGCGAGTCAGAAAAAGAAAGAGTGCGGATAATGGAGTTCGTCGTCAGCTACGGCGATGTTGTGTGACCGGAGATGTGGAGCAGGGCGTGAGAGGACGGGTGGCACTGAAAGAGAGGAACGAAAGTCAACATCGCGAAAAGTTAGCCGCTAACGTGCTGCACGCTCCGAAGACCGAAGCCGGTCACGTGCCGCCTCAGGAGCACACAGTCTTGTCCCAAACCTCAGAATCCCTGACGCCCAACCCCTCAGAGGAACGTTACAAAAGCAAGATGGCGGGTGTTGAAGCTGCGCCCTCCCACCATCAGCCGGGTAAGGAACCTCGCACGGACGGGAGCCAAATTCAGATCGAAAACGAGCGAAGGATGCAGAACATCAAACACGACAAACGGTTTCAACAATTTCTGGGATCCATTTTCAATACTCTCGGCAGCTCCTCGGGCGATACTACTTCCAACCTCGATGTCACGCCGTCGACCCAAACTAGACCAGAAGTGACGGGGCTGAGGTCCGCAGAGTTGCGCCTCGCTGCTGCTACAACTGGAGGAGTCGAAAAGGATGGCGACGAAGGCAGAACCGTTTCCGGGCTAGAGCAGCGCTTAGAGAGCCTGTTGCTGCTGCACGTGCAGGCGGGGGATGGGACGCTGGCAGAGGGAGGGGCCATGGACGACCTGTCGACGCTGACTCTGTCTGCTCAGCCGGCCAACTTGTTTTCTGGCTTTCAAGACTTACTGTTGGAATCTCAAGGTCTGTTCAGCCTGGGTTTGCTTGGCAGAGATGCAAAAAGCAGAATCCCTTCTCAAGATTTTATTCTTTCTCCTGTTCTTTCCCTATGGAAAGGCAGCTCACCTGCTGCGGCACAGGGTAGTTTATCGGGTGAGCTACAACTGTGTCCTTCCGACTGGAATCAACACAATCGCATGACAGATCCCCACCCCGAGACCAGACCATGCTCCTCTGGCATCACGAAGGACAACTCCAGCACTTCTCTGGACACCAACAGCCTCGTCAGCCAACTTCTGCAGTGTCTCCCCTCGCGAGATCTCAACGACCTTCCATCATGACACTCAAGACAGTAGGTACAATAAAGACCACCGTGATGATAAGGCTAGCACGGTTCCTCAAAAGAATGAAGGAACATGGAGAGTGAAGAAGGTTCGTGGTCATCTGATTGTCCCTTCTTACATAAACAATGGTTAATGCTGACTGCTGTACATATGAATTTATACCTAGATACTTTAGACTACTCGGAAATTTTGTGATATTATTATTGCTAATATAGAGTATATTTAAGATTTATTCACGCTAATATAATATTTATTGATGCTAATATCTATGTATTTATTAGTGCTAACAAATATATAAGGAATTGTTTGGGGACATTGGTTTTCTCTGGAAGTAAACATCTATGCTTTGTAAAATATAGCAAACAGACTAAAATCAGTTGTGGTCTTGATTCGTAATATCTTTCACAAGTTTCCTAAAAGTTAGCCAGCCATGACTCTCACTCTTATCGTGGAACTGTACACAGAATCCTCTTACTACTCCAAGACAATGAGTCACTGACGCTGAACTTTGAAGATATTTCGCGAAAGCTCACACAGACACATGTCCGTGAAAGAAATGAGAGAGAACAGGAATTTTGCAAACATTCAGAAAACAACATTGGAGTGTTGCTTGGACTCTGGACAAGTCACGTGTCCCAACGGTCCAAGTGCCGATGAAGTGCAGATAAAACTAGACAGGACAAAGAACACTTGAACCTCAGTCTAAAAGTTCTTGTGAAAGAACTTCAATAATGCCAAAAATGTTTGTTGAGGCTGTATAGTTCTTTGATGGAGATGGCTTGCTACATGTCTTCCTATTTGCGCCAAATATTTTTTTAATATTTTTGTGTACAGAAACATATTTTTTTAGTATGTCTGATGTACTTAACTGGGGCCTTAACCATCGCTTGATGTTTTGATTGTTGCTTGAGCCAAGATGTGATAAATAATGTGTTAGTCATTAAGAAATTGATGACATGTACTGGCCCGGTGTGAACTGTGACTTCTTTTGTTTTATAATTAAAAAAATAAAAACATGGAATTTGTAGATATGTAGTGCAGAGCTATAGTATACAGCTTTCTGTTAGCAGAGGTTTGAAGGTAATCTGCATACAAGTTTTATTTCCAGAATCAGTTGCCAAACAATCGCTTGAATCTGTTCATGTAAACTGATTATTTACATACATCATCACTCTTCCGCCTCGCATATACGCACGCACGCAAACAAAAACACGTCCCTCAAACGCACGCGCGCTCACACACATATAGATAATCATAGACACACACACAGACCAACGCAAGCACATGCAGTCAGCTATTATTCAAATCTTTGCGCGAATGTTTGCCTACAACTCCCCTCCCCCACTTCCCCTTCTCCCACTCTAAACCAATCATCCCCACCCATCTCTCTCTCACACACACAAACCGAAAAAAGATTAACTTAATGATATTAGTTTTATAAACGTTTAACCCTAAAAGACTCGATCTTCGTGTTTATTTTAATGGCGAAGACAAGTGATGCAGTCCTCGCCTCAGCAGCAACTCCAACGATGTGCCTTTTCGACCAGTTTACTCCATAACCCTAACCCTTTGGGCCGTGTGCACTAGTTGACTCTCCCTCTACTTAATCCCCAATTGTTCCCCATCCCTCATCCCTTACCCTGGTCTTGCCGCTAGACACTGCGGCGCAGGCTGGCATGACCCCGTGGGTCACAGTGTTTTTGCCGCTGTCAGCTCGTGACCCTCCCTGACATTGATTGCGTGAGTGATAGCGACAGCCTGACATGGCGAGGACAAGTCTGTCGCCACCCTGACATCCTCCCAACCCGCCACACAGCTGCTGCTGCTGAAGATGCGCTGCGTCTCCTCGTAACAACGGTGGGCGGCGTCAGCTGCTTCGTTATCGCACGTGACTTACCACCACCACCAACACCACTACCACCAACACCATCAAAACTTTCAGGAAACATATATTCGCAGGAAGAAGTACGGTCCTTGAAAGGTTACTAAGGGTAACATAACAACAAACAAACATACCTTTACCCTGACATCAGTGTCATGCTCCCATCATTCACTCTCATCTCTGTGATACGGAAACCTTTGTCAACTCCAATATTCAATCCAGCAAATGGTTGCTAAACTGTTTTATTAATGTAAAAGTCGTGCAGTACTTTCAGGTTGTTTATGTGGGTAGTGAGGTGATAGACACCACACTTGACAGGAACAGTGGGAGCCTGGCATCCACCCGACACCACTGCACTCGGCGGGTCTCAGACATCAACAGCCAGCAACACTGGAAACTTATCTTCGCCAAACAGCTACCCTCACCCTACTGTTACCCTCAGCGACATCCTTCATTCCCATCCCTAATCCTTTCCCCTTTCCCTTATCGTCCTACAGTAACTCTCCCCTACAGTCAGATATCTGCTGGGTGCGCTACTCGATAAAAAAAACATTCTTTCAACCCACCCACCCGTCGGGACTCAGAAGACGGGTGTGTTGCAGTCCTGTCCCTGTGTCGCGATTGTTCAGTCTGACAGCAGACACTCAGTCTTTCGTTGAGGGTGGGGAGATGAGGAGGAAGAGTAAAGGCAGGAGGTAAACCACAGAGGTAAATATATTTTCCAGTAAAACATTGAACAACCTAGGGCAAGACTGCAATCCTGGGGGTCAAGAGGTCAAAGAGACTTTTTTAAAAGTTTGTTTTGCTGTCATATTTCTCTGCCTAAATTTATTCATTCCCTTTTGTCTGTCCATATATTCCTTTAACCTTTGTCTACCCACTGATTGTGTTTGAACCCGTTTATGTGTTCACAGTTATCTGTTCACGTTCACAACTTCCTGTGTTTGTCTGTCCACAACTTTTTTTTACTTTTACCACCATCAGTCTCTCCACAACTCCCTTAGGCGGTCCGGCGGCTTCTGTCCCCAATACAGTGAAGCTTGGCTGTCCTGGGTTCAGCTCTCGTCTCAGGCACACTGTTCTTTCTCTGCATGTGGCATCTGATTACAGGGTTGGCTGCCTTGCCGTGATGTTGCTGGCTCGGCGTAAAACACTAATCCAATCAAACTGTCTTAACCTGCTCACAAATATCTCCTTAATTACCTACATCTGTCAACCCACAACATTTTCTTCCCTCCCCAATGATCTGTCGACCCACAAATGTATTCCCAACTGACTGCACACAACTTTCCCCCTACAAATCTCTGTCCACGTGTGTCTGTTCATGTCTGTCCACCCAGATGTCCGACCAGCAGGTTATCGTCCCAAGAGCATGAACCGCGCGAAGAGCAGGCGAGCGATGTCGTGTTGTGCAAACAATTACCCAACTGAAGCCAAGGGGAACGGGTGCCTGTGTAAGGAACGAGATACCCCTTTGATCACAATCATGCCATTCAGTACAAACCCATTCATTTCACCCCCTAAGCAATCAAATCCTTCTGTCGGGATCGACTTCCGGTTGTAAAGCGGTCACCGTACTGTGAAGTACCCGGCCGCCATGTTTGAAAAATGACTCGACTGTCATAAAACGTGATATCAAACAGAAAAAGTGCATCATCCAACGGAAACAATCAAGCTGAGTACGGCTTCGATCAAAACACCTTTAACATTGCCAGACAGTCGGGTAGCTTTTGGAAAGATCCAGCGGGGAAAAAAAAAGTCATCGGAATTGCTGCCGGTCACGGGATCTGGTTTACGATCAACACCACCACGCCATTAAACTTTTCGCAACCAATCTCTCCACTGAGTTTCTACCCGAAGGCCGCCCCGGACTAAAACAGTAGCAGGATTTTTTTTCAAGCAAGGAAAAGGAAGGAGGCTAGTTGAGGATGGAGGGAAAGAGTGGAAGGAAGGTAAAGATCGAGCAGTGACTGATGGTACTTTCGTCCACCACTCCCAGCTAATGGTCTCGGGGTCCAAGCAAAGGTGCAGCAGACATTGTATTTCTCCTGGCAGCACGTGCGCTCAATCCATCAATCTATCAATCCATCCAATACCTCGATGGTCCTTTATTGCCCTGCCTTGCTTAGCGTCCAGCGGTGCTAGACAGGTGTCTTTATGGATGGTCTGTGTTTGCGTCTGCTTCCAGGAACTCCCTCTCTCACCTGCAATGTCCCTGAGGTCGCCCTGCGATTTACATTAAGAACTGTTGCTCGATGGGTTTCTTTTATAAACAGTTGCACCGACTGACCTTGCTGCAGGTATAACCCTCTGTAAGTGCGGGGTGGGAGTGGACAACAGTGCACGACAGACTGAAATAATTAAAACTATTTATAGAACTCATTTTGAATTCATTGGATTAATTATGAAGATGGTTTATCAAGTGCTAAAGGGAACCTCGGGGATAAACCTGTGTTCCATACCTTCTAGGTCCTTCAATCCAGGTACCGTGTAAACTCAACTCTGACCTTACACCTGAACCAATAATTTTTAGCAGTTACGTGCGTTATTTTATTTTTCAGTGTTTTCTTTTTTTTTTTTTTTTTTTTTGTTTGTTTGTTTTTTGTTTGTTTTGTTTTGTTTTGTTTTGTTTTTGCTGCTGTTGTTGTTTATTTTATTGATTTTTTTTTTTTTGAGGCATTTGATTCGTTCTTATGACAAAAAGCTTCTGAAGAGGAATTTTTGGCGCGCCATACGGGTCCCAGTGACGGACAGGCCTGATGAGCAGGTGACCTGTGACCCATGCCTCTGATAGCAATTAGTAATTAAATATTATCACGAAGTTTCTAATTTGATACACAGCCTTTAATTGGTCGAGGCGACGACGTGTGTCACTGTCACGCGCTTTAACTGGTCAGGCAACTAACCTGAGTGTGACACAGCCCGCCATGATCAAGTCATTATCTAGCTGAAACACTTGACAAACGAACTTGAGAGGATTAATTAATTTTCCGGAAGTTCTCGAAACGCTCTCTTTCCTATTTTCTCGGAAACTGCTGTCACCATCCTGACGACAGGGACCGGCGCCGTTTGCCTTGGCGCTTGTCATTCAACGTCGATGATGTAACGAAGGTGAGGACAGGGAGCGACTCCAGCAGCCAGGAGGAACAGTCCTGAGAACCAAAGTCCACAACTTCCATGGACAGGCTCACAAACGCCAGTTTCTTCACTGATATCGGTTGCTATCGCAACAATTATTGTTGTTTTGTGGAATCTCAGAATAAAAATAACCTTTACGTCATCGTATGGTGTACAGTGTCTTATTATTATTATTAAAACTCACCTGGATCTGATTCAGACACGCGTACGCACGCGTGCACACACACCTGAAGCACACACCCACTTACTCTTGCACCACAAAATAATTAATTAATGTTGTTTGATAAAGTTGCCTGGAAAAAAGTACAAGAGACCCTTGGTCAATAAATGCTTCATTTATTTTGTAGATCTTCACATACAGTGTACTATGGTGTAATACTTGCACAGATATTATAAATACCGTGTACATACCTTGTACATATCTTATAATACCGTGCATATATATTGGATATATATGTTGTGTTACAGTAATTCAGGCAACAAACAATTTGTATATATATAGTTTTTCTCTGACAGTAACTAGACATTAGAAAGGTTTCTAAACTTCTATGTACAAAGGATGGTAGGAAATGCTAGTTTGACACATAGCATTACAAAACAAAGATGAAAATCAAAGAAAAGTAAAATTATATTTATAACTGGGATTTCTCTTTAAATCATAAAAAATTAATTACTTCTCCATTTTCAGATACAGTTACTCTATAGTCGTAGCCTAGTGACACAGCCCCTGTCCATCACACACAACTTTCACACCTGCTAGCGTCGGAGGGTTTGGTGTCATAATTCACAATAAAAAGATCATTTTTATTTTTGTTTGTTTGTTTGTACGAACTAACGATTAACCATAAATTTTAATAAAGTACAATGACACTTTTCTTGCAACTACATAAGCAACGCAGGGCAACTTTTAATATATAAGCTTAACTCCCTTTTCTCGAAATGTTTAGTTGAGAGAAACATCGGAATTGGGAAAACAAAACATTATTAATGCATTCGGCACAAGTAGGACATGCAGGTGTAAAGAGAATTATCCCTATACTGCCAGTGTAAAATAAATGTCATCATATTCATCTTACATACACAAAACAAAACAAGCTATACTCATACAAATCTTCAGATTTACACCAATGTTATATTTTCTTGCCTCGCACATTTGTGTCTTTTATATCAGTTTTGTCTGAAATGATAAAAAGCTTTCGAAGAAAGATATTATCTGCTCTCTGTACTTGTTGGAGTTTGAAGATTTATGTGAAGTATTCCCGAGGAGTAAATATTAATATTAACAAAACAACTGTTTCTTTAAAAGCATCTGCGTTGTGATGAAGAACTTTCTTTTTTCTGGAGAAGCGGGTGGGTATCGGGTAGGTAAGCGGGTTCCAGTCTTGCCAGCCACTCAGAGAATGAGGTGCAATGTGTATACGAGTGGGTTTGTGCGTGCAAGTGTGAATCTGAGCCACAGCATGATTTTAAAAATAAAACCAAATAGAAAATAAAAGAGAGCAGGAGGAAAAGAAAACAGGTCTGAGTGGCTGGATGGCTGGGAGGCTGGTGAATGGGTGGCAGACAGACATCAAAAGAAAACTACGATAAGGATTGTAAAAGCATATTCATTGCTCAGCCACGACAAAGCAAAAACATTTTGTTTCCAACTTAATATCTTGGGTAATCACAGTCATCAGTCGATGGGATTGTCTTTAAGTAGTTTCTTTTTTCAGTTTTAAAAGTAACAGTTCTTGTCGGCATACCCTTTTCTTTGTAGTATATCTGGACGTTAAAAATCTCCATACATTTGCACCTCCTCGCTATTTTACAACAATAACAATAAATCTCATTATCTAGGTTGATAATTGGATCGTAAAAGCGACAAGAAAATTTATGTGGAACGCCGCAGAGAAGCATATCTCCAAAGAAATAAAGAAATTAAAAAAAAAAAAAGCAAAAGGAGGCGAAGGCCGCACTTCCTCTCAGGCGGCGAGTTATCAAAACCTCAATCAACAATTTGTAACGGAAGTGACAGCGATGGTGTGTAGGTCAACTATGGTGTGTGAGATGTATGGCAACCGCCACGGCACGTGTTCACAGACACACATATGTAATTCCCCATCACCCAGCATCCACACACACACTTATCCTCTCTCTTTCATTTATACTCACCCTCCACACACACACACGTAATTCCCTACCACCCACACACTTATTCTCTCTGTCTCTCATCTATATATATACCCACCCACCACACACACACCCATTCGTACATCCACCCACACACACGTGACAGGCAAAAGCAAACGAAGATATTCTTGTCTGGTCACTTCCGGTGCGCTGTGCTAGAAAAAGAATTCCAGAGAAAAAGCTGGGTTGTTCTTTTTTTATCTTCTCGGCCTCGGGGATTGGAATTCCAGTGGAATGACTTGGTATAACATAAATTCCAGTTTATCTTTTTTTCTGCAGGCCAGAACGGAAGGAAAAAAAATAAACACGGCGTGTGTAATGAAGATGGATGATGAAGCAATTATAATGCCCATATCTGTTAGCAGGTCTCAAATCATTTAGAGTGATAACATCCTTTGGGGGATCTGGACTTGTATCTCATTCATCAGGGTTCAAGGAAATTTACAAAAAAAATAAAATATTAAGCGTTGGTGGCTTTTCAGTGTATGGGAAATTAGAAGATTTTTTGTACAAATAATAACAAGAAATATAAAAAGTTAACAGCGAAGATGAAGAAACTTCACTTTCACTTAAAATAATATTTTATCGTCTCAAGTGACAGAGCATAACTGAGACTGGAAACTGTGAGTCGTTAAACTATCCCTCCCTCCTTCTCTCTGTCTCTCTGATATTCGCTTGCCTCGACACAAAGAAACGAACAGTGCTGTGTGAGAGAGAGAGAGGGAAGGTGCGATGTGTTGTTACCCGTATGTGTATAGTTCCATGTGTCATTGTAGTGCCAGAACTCTGTGTGTGTGTGTGTGTGGACTTCTGTGGAAGATGTGAGTGGAAGCTGCACAATGTCCACCATAGCGGCATACCTTTCTCTCTCTCCGCCTTTTCCCAACTTCACGCCTCTGCATCCGCAGCTTCCGGTCACATGACAACGAGTTCAAGTCATTCAGCGAGTAACTTGATGAGCATAATTATGATGATGATAATAATATGTTGATTTTTATCCGTGTTGACAGAGTCGGCACTGCGTTTCTGAAGCTGAGTGAGGGAGAGGTTTGAGAAAACGCGCTGAGCCCTTTATCATCTCTTGACATCGATGATAATGGCCAGCTGAGGTAATCCAGTAAACAAAGTTGTTTCCCCTCCTTTTCGCATCACATTGATGGAGCGAGGAAACAAGGACATCCCATAGTTTCAGTGTGTCTCTGGCTTATCAAAGGCGGCGAGACATCTCGGAAGACGCAGCATGGCGTCAGGGAGGCCTCGGGGTGGATGACCTACCCCGGACTGCGGAGTGTCTGGGAGATGATGTTTGATGAAATGAGCGGTCACATGCTGCAGCAGCAGGTCCTTCAGTTGCTGCAACTCTTTGATCTTGTCCCTTAACCCTGCATTCTTCACCTCCAGGTTACTTATCTCCTGTTTGTACAAACAAGTGACCGAAGATGACAAATTATTAGATCGTGGGAGTATTAGGAAAAATGATGATGATGATGATGATGATGAATCTTATTTGTAATAGTCTGGTTACAAATACATCTTCAGTTTATTTGCATTAATTCTGGTGCCATGTTCATCATATAATGGAATATGATATAATGTAAACACATAATTAAGACATTTCGGTAAATAATAAAATATACAACATCTTAAAGCATCGAAGGAAGTATTTACAAAGCAGAAGTTTAATGAATAAATGACAATTAATGACAAATTAGTTTAAATTAAAGTGCAAAGTGATTTTCATGACCTACAAATGTGTGTTGACATTTTCAAGTTACCACTAAACCCATCATGGAGGATTTTGTGGCAAAGAGCTTTAAAAGTATTGGACCTGGATATAAGCTTTCGGTAATCAAAGACTGTATTGTTGAAACACTAGCAAAGGCTGTTGTTTATTGTTCGGGGGGAGGGAAATGTGTCAAAAATTTAAGCTTCTTTGTGAACGAAACATCCATAATCTATAACGAATTTTCCCAAAGGGGTGAATGAAATGGAAGATAATGCTAAAAATAACAATACAAAGATTGATAGTTTTTTGTGGGTTTTTTTTTTTTTACATATCTGTGGCTCTGTAAAATTTCATTAGCTTGGAGCGTTGGCATCAGGACTAAAAGGTGTACCGGTTCGATACCCATGTCCCGCAGCTCACTTCCCCCAGTTGATCCAGTTGGGGGAACTACATAGAAGATTGGGGAAGCTAAGACAGTGGGGGAAAAGAGAGAGGCACCGTCTTCTCGTAAAGCTCACCCCAAGAAAAGTGAGGTCTCTAACACTTCATTCTCCAAAGACCAGAAAAGGTCATAGGACAACCTTTTATACATTAAATACAAATACATTTTTTTTATCCCAACCCAGTCCTATTCAAAACTGTTTCAAAGCTCAGTATGCCCCTGTCCTTGGCACAAGTCTTTACCCACACAGTCAAGACCATATTCTTGTTCCAGCGGATTGTATATTGTTTCGAAGACTACATCTTTTTTAAAAAATTTACTAATTTAATGGAACCTTCTGTACACGAAACAAAAAAGGCGTCAAAGAAGCTTTCTTTTTTAGGGGGAGGGTCCTCATAGATCCCTAGAGAGGGTGACGAATCAGCCCGGGTAACAAACAATCCACCCTCAGAGCATCGGCTGACTGCGATGACCTGGACAGGTGAGTGTGAACAGGGGAAACGACTCTAACAGTCCGCGTTCTGACGTCGGCCGACGGTCGACTTGCCCCTGGCGTGCATGTGGCGTGGGAGGGAACATCCGGTCGAGAAGACTACATGACCTCAGAGCTAAGGTCATGTAGTCTTCTCGACCGGATGCCTAAGGCTTAGACGATGTTGTTTACGATATTGAAAACAAACATGGAATAAAATCAGTGAGAAACATGAAACATGCGAATGAAAATTAAAGGAGGTAAAGACTGGCTGAAATGAAGCAAAGGAGGAGCAACAGTAGTGGTAGACAGTTGAGCGGCCACACCTGTCTCTGATGGCCCCGATGGCAAGAAAGAATGTCTGTCATTAACATCGTTCAATGTTGCCGCGCCACACAACTACCGGAGATGACGCAACCAGGCAGCTGTCACGTGATCGCCCGGACCTGTAGCGCCGCTAACACCGTTTGAAGGATGGACGGAGCAAAAGAACAATCTGCTTCTTCCGTCAAGATTCGCGCGTGCCATGAGCGTGCGCACACACCTTGCGTTTCCCTCGCACGAGACAACATGTCTGTGTTCCCTCAGCATCTTGATGCAGGCTGTAAGCAGTAATAAAGCTACACCCCCGCAAATTACTTCTTTCAAAACGCTGAGTGCGCGCGCGCATTCTCCGATGGTGCTGGCTGATAATCAAGACAGCGTGACCCCGGCAGTGGGTCGAGGCCAACGAGCGACACTGTCTTCCGGTCGCTGCTGTCGGCACGCAGAGTAAGAAGAGCTTAAAGACCTACACGAGCCAAAACAAAATTTTGGAGTGTGCAGGTTTTTTAAAAATTTGATAATAAGTATTAATTTAGTCTGAACAAATAACTCCTTTCTTTTGTTTGCAAGATAGTGTCTCTCAAAGTATCGCTATGCGCATGTCAGACCTGTGAGGTCACACTGAAATACAGGCACGCTTAGGTCGAACTAACTACGACAGTGGACAGGCTAAAGTGCCTGCTAATGAAATTTTGCCGTATGCCCACGTGTCTGTGATGATCTGAGCTTTTTTTTCTTCTATGTGAAGGTGAGAAAGTCGAAGGTTGGTTGCTACACGATATTGACAAACGAATAACCCGTGACGTCACACGCGTGACTGTCGCTGTGCGAGTTGATGTTTGAAGGAAATGCTGATAAGGAATACACTAGTAACACTACATAGTATATAATATGAATATTATTGACCAAATGAAGCCGTTCAAACAAGAATTGTGCACCCTGGTAAGTCTTTAAGGTTTAAACTGGCATTGCTTCACTATTCTTGTCAGGGTTGCGATCTGTCAGTCACCGCGTGTTTTTTTTTGTTGTTTTTTTTTTTTTGTTTGTTTTTGTTGGTTTTTTTTTAATTTTTGGTCCGTGGCAAACAACACAGATAAGATAATAGATCAGACTTAAGGGCACTCCTGTCATTCAATCAACCGTGTCAATCCCACACAGGCCAAGCACGTGGGGATGGGAGTTGTTGATGATGGTGTGCAGTCGGGAGGATGCCAAGAACTAACTTGCAATAAAGTTTCAAGACTTCCGTTGTTCAGAAAGAAACACGGGGATCACCCAGGAAAAAGAAGTCAGTGTACCTGAGATGGCAGCGAGCTCTCATTTGGTAAAATCAGCCATCACAGATTTCGTGTATAGTACTTATTTTTAAGGGCGATTTCGGTGGATTTGGTAATTTGTGCTTTTGGGCCGGTTTGGCAGCTGCTGCTGCTGCTGCTGATGATGATGATGATGATGATGATGATGATGATGATGATGATGATGATGATGATGTATGGCTAAAATATCCAATATGATATTATATACTGCAGTCTGAGAGTAAAAAAGCAGCAGACAGGAAGAGGGGCAGACAGAATCAGTCACATTCTGGGCAGAGACAGAGACAGTACAAAAGCAGAGAAGGAAACTGTAGCTCTTACGAAAGGATCAGACTAAAGAAAACTTTCTCAGCATGTTGTCTCCATAAAAAGCCTTTTGCAACGCGTACCTCTTCCAGAACCGACTCCCGTAACTTCCGGTTCTGACGAAATCGCCGCGCGGCTCTCCTGTTCTGCTCTTTCCTGCGCATGCGCTGTGCCTCCTCGGCAGGGGTCAGCTACGGACAAACGAAGAGGTCAAGGGTCAATTTTTATTATATCTTGGTTTCCGTATTAGATTTAATTATATTTGACACCTAGTTGCAATGACTGCTCTATCATTCACACTACCACACTCTCGACCACTCCCCCGCTACCCCCTACCCCACGTCTCTGTCTCTGTCTCTAAAACAATTGTGACGATTGTGACAACGACAACATCTATGATAAAGAATAACAGACATTAACAACCGAATAATTTATTCAAAAGAGATATTTTATTTAGAAAGCAGGAGAACATTGTTTTCATCGCTCATCTTCCCAGGACATCTTGACCTGAGGGCAAATCCATGGATGGTGGTGGTGGTGCAAAGATGTATCCAAAGAAAATTCTTGAAAGCTTGGCCAGGGATGTGCTCCCGACAGTAACTGGCCTACAGCAGGTCCAACCTGTTTGGACTGACCCGGAGCAGATCCGTGTAGATGATGAGGTCAGCGAAGACGCCATCTCGCCAGCGTCGCCATGTCCTTCCGCAGCAGTTGCCGCCCCTCGCGCGCCCGGCGACTCGCATTTCACGTGGGTGTGAGGACGACTGCAGAGGGCAGGTTGGAGGAAGTTGCAGCATAGTTTGAGCCCATTATAGCTTCCTTGTGTAAAGCACTAACGGAAACCACGCTGCAGAACATATCCCTTAAGTATAGCATGGGTTATCTCTACACCATGGGGCTGCACCACAGGACAGACTGCATCACACGACAGACTACATCACACGACAGACTGCATCACAGGTCAGACTACATTAAAGACAGACTGCATCACAGGTCAGACTACATCACAGGACAGACTGTATCACAGGACAGACTCCATCAAGACCGTTGTCGACAAGTGGTTTGAAAATTTCGCCAAAACACAATGAACGTAGTAGGACCGACAACTCGTACGAGCCAATCCCTGTTTCTCGAGGTCTGAGCGGCCGAGTTGTCGTTGTGTTGGTCTGTGTGCGAATAACGGATGTTCGTGGATGTCTGCCGTGGTGGTTGTGGTGGTAAGTCTGTTTGAAAATACACGCTTTGAAAATACACAGGCAGAAGGCATGCGAGGTGAATCAAACTTCCCGTTGTAGACGGTATTTCCGCAGACGAGGATTTAAGTAAGTCAATAATAATTTCAAAATCTCGAAGGGATGTAGATTGGTATGCTGCTTTAGAAATATTATCTGACAGCTAGAATTAAATTTTAACAGGATGGGTAAATGCACAACACTCGAACTGTACTCTTACACACCTACATATTTGTCCACACACACACATGTATACACACATGCACAAAGGAAAAAAGAAAGTGGACTGAGAAGAAGTGAAAGGGGAAAGAAAAATAGAAATAAAATAGAGGTAGAGAGTGTTCATCAAATGGTTTACCCGGCAAATTTCAGTAACAGGGGGCTTGTCACCAGATGAGTTAGAACGTTGGAAAATGGGGTGTCATATTATTAACAGACATCCATTGATACAACTACCCACCCGATCCTCTCAAAAATATCATGGAGACGGCAACCCTGATTAACAATGTTACAAGACAGACACCCTGACTAACATTGTTACAAGACAGACACCCTGACTAACATTCTTACAAGACAGACACCCTGACTAACATTCTTACAAGAATAAAACTGTTACAAGACAGCAACCCTGACTAACATTGTTGTAAGAGTTTCGAAATGTGTGCAGCTGGTCTTCACAATCGTGTTACACACTGGTATCGTGGCACAAGGCGGTTAGAATATAGACATTGCCTATAGTGTTAAACTAAAAGTAAAGTGAAGTCCAGCATGGAAACACACTTCAGAAGGAAACACATGCAAAGAACCTGCCATGATACCAGGCGGATGGAAACTGAAATGCAAAAACTGTTACTAAACAGATGGACACTAAACAGATGGACACTGATTTCAGACAAAACACTCTTAGCACCTGACAGTCGAGGAATTATTGTTAGACAGCAGCTGCAGACAAACAACAATGGAATGCTGGTCAGAGGAAAACAACTGCTAGGATAGGACTAAATGAATAAATTAATGAATTCTTAGGAAATGGACTAGGTACATAAACCATGCAAAAAGGAGGGAAGTGTTGTGAGCATAAAATAATGCTCCGACAATTTATTTATAATTTTTCCGTCTTGTTATGTGTAGTATGAAATAAATTACAGAGTTCTAGGTAAATAATTTTTATGATAATTATTAGTGCGATTATTATTAATTTGTTCATGAATATTTAAAGCAACAGATGAGCCGCTACATTTTCAGTGCTCCATAAAGATGTATGCATAGAGATATGTATGTATGATTTTTAGTTATATATTTTTCTATGTACGAGCAGATGTGTTCACATAATACAGGGTCAGAAAAGTAGAGTTTCATAAACAAATGCAGATCGTGATTTATGACAAAGAAAATAATTAGTGTAAATCAATCCAGTCCTTTTTTTCTGACTGTAGTATGAAATGGACACTCATCTAATATCAACAAATAACAGAAAAAATGAGCTAATGTTTAATTTGAATGAGCATACATTCATGTACAGAAATAGCAATATATAAAATTTATATATATAATAAATAAATAATAATGTTCTTAAGCTTAGAGAATGAGTTTTTCTATAGTGCAACCCTTTCAGTTACACAAGATTTGTTTAACACAAGCGTTTTGATATCCATGCTGTATACTATAGGAAGTATTTTATTTCTGTTATGTAATACCTGCAGGGATACAGTATTTTCTAGAATGTTTGTTGAGCGGTGTAATTCCTCTATACCTTGCTGCAAGTTCATCAAGTATTTTATTTCTATCATGAACTGCTTTTAGATTATTCAACAATTTGTCAGAAATATGTGCTAGGCAAGCCGGTCCCTCCCTAAAGCTTTTCATAACAGGAGACATACGAGTGACAGGATGTCAAAACATTTAACCAAAGCATTCGGTTTGTCAAAAACAAAACGAAAGTCCAGCCTTGTGTTAGCCTTGTGTTTGCCTTGTGTCAAAGTCAGTTCAACAAGCTGGACAGAATGGCAAGAGAAACTGAGGGTAGCAGGGTAGATGGAATACCTAACGTGGGTGGCCTTTCCTCGCTCTCCTCCACGCCAAGCAACGAGTTTCTTGATGAAAGCGATGTGACCGGCGACATAATTGCTCATGAAGCAACATATATTCATTCTCACAGTGCCCCCCCCCCCCCCGTTATGCTTTGGCGACACACGGGAGGCGTGGTCTCGGGGGCCAAGAGTTCCTGGGGAGCGGAAGTGAGGGTGGTCTTGCTACAGCCTGATTGACAACACTCTGGGCTCTTGTCGTCTCCACCCACATCCGCATCAGTTGAGAGCCAGGAAATGTTTGTGTACAGCTCGACACACACACAAGCTCTCTCTAATGTCCCTAGTTCACCAGAGAGAGGAACAAGTATCGTGTGGATAGATGCATCGTGTCACCATCAAGGTTGCTTCTTGTGTTGAGTTTGTTATGGTTGACCTGCTGACATGTTGGCGGGGAGGACACCTAGGTCATCTCGAAAGATGACAGCTGTGATTACCATGGTGTGAACGAATGTGGTGACAAAAATACACGAGAGACAAACAATGTACTGATATTTTCTAGTCTCCATCATCCCCGCCATAACTTTATTTAGGATGTTTTCTACAAGGAAATTTAGAAAAAAAATAAGAATTTGCTAAACATTTTTCTTCATAGTTCTTATGTAACCTGATCTTATTGCACTCTAACAATATAAACAATAGCAAACAATTTGGTGTTGGTGACTATAGAGACCTACTAAGCCAGAAAGTCTATTGACAAACGGGATCACCAGTAAACAACAACTGAACCGCTCCAAACTGGTCTGTTCCAGATATTACACTTCTTATAAAACTTGTCGAAGGTAAATCCAGTGTGTTACCATTATTCAGTTGACATGTCCAGTAAAACAATGTTTTGGAAGGATATTTAGGGGTCACATTTTTTTCCCTTTTCTATCTTTCCTAGTTCATACATGATATAATTCTTAGCCTTTGGAATGCATGGATGGAATAGTCTAGCAAAATTTTGAGTACACGACTCTCAGTGAAAAAAATTATCACTTTGTAATTTAAAAAGGAAAAATAAAAAGTGCATACATTTCAATTTTTTAATACATTATTATAATAATTTTAAAGATAAAAGATTTCTGAATGTATAGAAAATACAAATCTTAAGTTGGTATTGTCTGCAACTCTTGGTGATGGGGCATAGACGAGTGACTAGACTACAGACACTTTCACTGCTCTGTCCCTTAGTGCTCTTCATCCAACATTTCCAATATTCACTTTGCTGCAAAACACATTTTTAGTATTAAAAAACTCGTTAAAATATTGTATAGTCACAGCTATTCTATGAATTATTTCCGCTTAAGATTCTGAATGACAAATCAAAAATATCTTTGCATACTTAGTACTTACACAGTTTACATTTCTTGGTAAGTCTATGAAAAAGTTATAAATTCATTCTAGGAGGTTCCAAAACTATACATTCAACCATTGTTTAGAACAGGGGTGGGCAATTAATTTTCCCAAGGGGCCGCATGAGACATTGGGATGGTTTTAGAGGGCCGGACTAATATAGTTAACTCAGTTTTACCCAATACTGTATACATAGTATATATACTGGCGGGCGGAGGAGGTCTGGTTTAGAGTGTTTACGGTAATGTTTCTCTATAAACATGAATAAATCCACTCAACAAATTTTTGACATTTTTTTAGCGAAGCTGAACTCCAGCGGTCCTCTTAAGTAAATATTGGTCTGACAGGTTCTGGTTTATCTGGAGTAAAAAAATAACACACGGGAAACTTTTGTGAGCAGATCACGTGCTTGGTGTCATTTCAAAATGGTCGGCACTTTGGCCTTTCATCGTTTACTGAAGATGATGCGCATAAAGAGAGCACTGTGATTCTGAAACAGTTTCTTGAGTTGTTGTCATCTGTAAATCTTTACACAAAGCCGTTTTATTGGACATTGTTTACAGAAAATAAACTTGAGCAGCGAATTTGGCACAAAATGTAGTCTGCATTGATTGCAGTGGATTAATCATCTGTTTTACTTACAAAATGTAAGCTGCTTTTACAGAGATTACAGTAGATACACCTATATGTGGAGTATTTACACAGACTGCAGTAGAGTAATCATCTTATTTTACTTATAAAATGTACGATGCGCTTACTTAACTTACATTGCAGTAGACTATTCATCTGTTTGATTGTTTTTCAAAATGTAAGCTGTATTTAAACAGACTGCAATAGGTTAGTCATCTGTCTTACAAAATTTTTGTGGACTTTTGGTCTTTACTGTGAAAAAGTTTACATTTTGCGATTACTAAAAGCAAGTGTAATTATCTATGTAAACAAACAAAATGCATTTTATTTTACTTTAATAATATAATGACCACAAACATTCGTATGTAATCATACAAACAAACTACAGCAAGAACCAAACGCCGTAATACAGCGAAAGTATAAAATATCAGAGATCATTTCCTCAAATATAAAAAGAACCATCAGCATGTACTACACTACATATCAGGAACCTTCATGGAATGTCAACACACACGACTGAGATATAAAAGAAAGGTTTCTGCGGTCAACTTTCTATTTTATTGGTATTTAGAAATAGAAATGCTCTTTAATAGTCTTAAACTGTCACAAACCTGCTGCGATATAATTTTTTTTAATTTTATATATATTTTTTTTAGCTGGGAAGGGGATAGGGGAAAGAAATTGGAAGGGGGAGGTTGGAAGACACCTATTACTGCGGCTGTCAGTGTTCGCGCCGGTCTTTGTTTTAATCAAGTTGGTGTTGATAGGTTTTTGTTCGGACAAAGGAAAGAGTGTGGTAGTGTTTTAGATGTTTGTGATGTGATTGGGTTTTTTTTCCTTGACGGGAGCGGGGAGAAGGGACAGTCTCCTCTATGTTGTCAGTGCTACCGGAGCGGACGGGTTTTTCTTTTGTACACAAGTCTTGAAAGGACTTGGTGGTGTAGTCCTGACTAGACTCTACAAATCTTGACAAGATTTGTATCTTTAAATCTTTATGTAACATTGAACCTGTTGAGGTGAGTGTGTATCTTTGTTGATTTTTCGGTGAGTGTGTATTTCTGTTGATTCTCGGTGAGCCTGTGTTTAATGTGGAAGAATGGGGAAATTTCTGATGAGTGTGATATATTTGTGTATATTTTATGAATATGGTTGAACTCGCCATTTGTCTAAAGATTGGTTTTGTTGTTTGTTTGTTTGTTTGTTTGTTTGTTTGTTTGTTTGTTTGTTTTGTCCAGGTTTTTGTGTTTTGTGTTTTCTCTTTTGTTTTTTACTCTTCTTCTTTGTATCCGCCTGGGGTTCGCCAGTGGAAACTTCGTGTTCAATGCCAGAGGATACCTTGTGTTACTTCCAGTGTGGAGTTTGTGCTGTTTCAAGTGGAGACTTTGTGGGGAAGTGAACAGTGGGAAGGAACATTAGATGTTTTGTGACAGTGGAAGTGTTCGGACTGTGGGTTGGGAAATTTGGATTTGTTTTGTGTTTTATTTCAAATTATATTATTTTAGAAAATTTAAATTGTTGTCGGTGTTTTGATTTATCATCCTCGTCTGAAAGGTACCGTAGGCAGATGAAAGGCAGGTGACATAAACAAAATTAACAGAGTAGAAAAACTAATGAGAGGAGAAAGTGTCTGTATGTTTGTGTCGGGGAGGGAAATGCATTTGTGTGTGTGCTGGCTTGCTCACTTGTGTAAACGAGTATATGCATAGGCTTGCATACATGCGCCTAGAAGTGTGTATGTATGTATACTTGTGTGTGTAGGTGTAGTTGTTTATAAGCCTGCATGTATTTACACACGAGTGTATCTGTGTATACTTACACAGACTGCGGTAGATTAATCATCAGTTTTACTTACAAAATGTATGATGAGTTTACTTACATTACATTTTTATTACAGTAGAAATAAGTGTGTGTGTGTGTGTGTGTGTGTGTGTTCACCACTGAGTATGCTGAGGTGAACTCTAATAGTGAGAATGTCCGTGTGTCGTGTTCATGAACGACTCTGCTCTCGCTCACCTTTATACACATAAAACCAACAATAAAAGAAACTTTCTGTCAGAATTCACCTATGCTCACCACGTATGTGCTAAAAGTCTATTGTAGTTTTAATGGTTTTAATAACTTCTTAATGAGTTTTGCAATGGATAAGAAAAAATATTTTCCATCTATTGTGATAAAAGTTTAATTAATTATAATGATTTATATCGTACAAGATTACTGATTACTTTCTGATATTATCAAACTCAGTATCCATGGAAGCATTTTTAATGTGCGACTGAAGTGAAACATTTGTGAAGGCAGAACAAAAAGGATAGAGCACCCAGAAACATTTAGAATAGTAATTAAAATATTGAAATAACAGCAAAGTGTATAACATGCATATTCTTAAAACCACTGTTGTTGAGTAACCCTTTTGAAAAAAAAAATAATGTGTTTAAAACAGACAAAAAAGTTTTGCTTGAGTAAAGTGTACATGAGTACTTGTAAGTACTACCAAATAATTGGTCTGTATGTTATAAAGAAAATTTTATTTTTTTGGTGTTAAATTGCACAAACGACTATTTAGACTAATGCTATCAAAAAAATTTTTAAATGAGCGTCTTTAGGAAAAAGAAGATTCTCGAACATCTGAACATCTGGAACTGTTAAAACGACGACCTGTTTAGATTCTTTCATCTCTAATTGTTTACGGAAATAAATGATTTTTTTAAATAAAATTATCTAAACACCAGTTAAAGTGCGCATCATTTTTTTCTCGTCTGTGGAATGTATACATATCTCATAAAACCTGGAAAATCTAAAAGAATTAAAATTTCAAATGAGAATCCGCCTCTTTTCTTTATTTCTCTGTGGTAAGTATTTGAGGGAAGGGGATAAAGAGTTGTTTGTTCTCTTAAGTGACAAGTTGTTTGATGGAAAGGACTAAATATTCATCGTGTTCTCTTTTGCAATAAGTTGTTTGAGGAGAAGGGATATAGAGTCTTTTTTTTTTCTCTAGTGTCTTTATATTTTGTTGTTAGTGGTGGTGTTGTTGTTTACGTGTCTTCTATTACAGTATTTCATCTTCAAAACTTTATTTTTTAACATGTGACTTTAACATTTTGCTAAAGTGAATTAAAGGCAAATTTAGCTTGATTTCTAAACAAATATTCAATCTGAATTCAAAGATTGATGGCATTTGTACTTTTATTTAATTAAATTTTACTCTGGACACGAATACCTGTGAAGACCTCAATATCGTTTGGATAGAAAACATACCTGTCCAACATCTGTTTCCAAGTCTGTACCAGTTTCATGCTATTTTTTAGAACATACGGATTATATTTATAGACAGGAACTGTGGATTTAAAATGAAAACATTCTCAAGTACCCATGTTAATTTAACGAATTCTGTAAATCTCTGTTTCAATATTTTAATTTATTGTCACGATAAAGATGAAGATGGGTCGAAAAATATTTATGTTTGTAAACAGAATAAAATTAATAGAGGGGTCGTGTGCTGTTTGTTAGAATAAATGTCTTCAAACACCAGTCTCTGTTTTTAATTCTCCTGTCCCATGCCAAGATGACCGACAAGTCCCGGACCGACAGAGAAAAAAAACTGACGAAAGTGCCGTCGTAGATTCCTCCCAGCAATCAAGTGCAGCAACACATAATGTTTTACAGCATTTAAATATCAACCTCATGCATCGCCTACCCCCATATCCCCTTAAGAAAATCACACACATGCATTAATTATCTTCAGAACATTATCAGTCAACATCAGAGATGTCTACTAAGTTAAATATCTGTTGTTACCTGGTGAGAGCACGGCGCGGAGAATGCCACCCTCAGTTCATCCTTTCCTTGTGACAATCTTCTGGTTTGAATGACTAGTCTCAGTTCTTGTTTGACGAGTGGTGTGATGGTCCCACTTTCATATGCCATCCGGGCTGCCTCTGCGAGTTCTGTGTCCAAACTTTCCGATCCCGCAGCTGAAAAAGTGGAGCAGGCCGTCGCGAAGTGGGACTCGAACAGTTTCTCTGCACATCCCGCTGAAAAGCTCTCGAGGTCCATGGAATACTCTCCCTCCATATTTTTTTTTTTTTTTTCCTCTCTCCAGTCGCTCCAGTGGTTGCGCTTCAATCACAACTCAATTTGACCAGACGTCCGTCCCTCAAAGTGCTTTTGTAGCGCGTGCAGTCGACGCATGCGCAGGCAGCGGGCGCGAAATGAGAAGGGGAATCACCTAACGTAAGCCATTGGCGTTACTATTTATAGCATGCGCGGAGATTACGTTTTGTCGAGCTTTTTATTTTTGTAAGTCATCTCAGATAACGAGCTGCTTCTGACGACTACACATCTACAAAACGGTCAAGTGATGAGAGCTGTGTTAGTGACACTGACAGAACTGACGACAAAGGGTGATAATCGATGCTGCTGACCTTTGACTGACTGACTGCGCTTGTAGGTGCAATGACTAAGAGGGACTCAAAATGGTGTGTGTGGGAGAGCGGGGAGAAAATAGAGGCGAGGGAAGTGAGACGGGAGGAAATATAGGCACAAAGCAAGGAGATAGCAGCGGAATCAAATAACAAGCAATCAAAGCATTTCTCACCTGCTGAGCGGCAAACGTTGAAAGGGGAATAACTCCGTGCTGACTGCTGATGCTACCTTTAAGAGTTGAGGTTATGTCGCTGGTATCAATATTGTGAGGCATTGGGTAAATGAAACATAAACTGTACAACCAAAGAAAGAAAACTGCATACACACGGGTGCGAACACACACGCGTACACATACACACACACGGGGGCGGGGAAGTGCACATTTTCGCCTTTGTCAGTAAAGAGGGATGATAAGGAATACACTCTTCTGTTCTTTACAATTCTACGATCTCTAATGTATAGAAAGACAATAATTTTTTCCTTCTAACCCTTATCTCTCTCTCACTCTCTCGTGCTTAAACAAATTCCGTTCGACTATCATGACTACAAACGACGGTTTTCTGCTGTTGTCACAGACAGATCCTTTTACTGTACCGGGTTTCCCCATCTCCTCCTCCAAACCCACCACAATACATACACTTTTTCTACTTTTATTTTTTTGTCTTTCGTGGAATTAGTGTACTTTAGAAAAAAGCCCAGCTCGCTTAACACAACAAACCTTTGTTTACATCGACAGCTGCTTTTATGACCTTTTGTAAGTAAACATAAAATTGATGTTCACATGTCTCGCGGAGGCGCATATTATCAACGGTGGTATTTTCCAACTGAGCTTTTCTGAGGTACCGGCTGACATCAGCCAGACTTCTGTTGACACGCGAAATGGGGAAAGAGATCGCAGGATAATTGGTGCATTCGGATTTATTCGGGTTTTCCTTCCTTTGTCACCAAGCTGAAGGTACAAACAGTGTAGACTCATGTTCGCGTAAGCTGACTACAGCACGAGGATTATTTTTCAACAGACAACAGCATTCACACCTGTGCGAGCGACCTGTCGCACCCTGCACCACACCGTGACCTACTTTTTTGCCGAAAGACCACCTGGCATCATCTGTCATGCTGGACTGAATCATAACTTAATCAGCAGGGGACAAATATCAAAACTTAATGAGTAGGCGACATGATATTAACCGCTCATTTATTACAAGGAATTCTAGTTTGTCTTCTTACTAAATAGAAATATTGTTTTAAAAAACATTTCTTTTAATTTCTATTTATAGTAGAGAATTTTTGTCGTGGGCATAAGATACAGCCAGCGCAGCTTATACCTGTCACACTTCACTTATTCAAAGATTTTTTCCCCCCATCAGGCAGTGCACATTGCAACTCATCTACGAATCAATGTATAAAAGTCAACAATTCTCGATGGTTTTCCTTTTTATTTTTTTATTTTTTTTCTAAAAATAGTTTTCGTCCATAGTGATAAAAGAACAGGTTATATCGTAGTTCGGAATATTAGCATGAAAGCTGGAATCCCAGAAATCCAAAAGAGGTCCTTTAAAGTATTCGGGACCAGAGGATGCGAGCCAGAGAGAGAGCGAGCGCTCGCTGGTAACGGAAAACGCCCCCTGGCAACGGAGGCAGCCTGCTCCACAGTACACGATGCTGTCATAAGACCGGTAAAATCAGGGACTTCCCCCGATTTTTCCTTCATCGTGCGTCAGACGAAAGGACAATGCCCGCCCTCGACTCGCCTCCCCCACCAGCCTCAGCATCTCAGGTAAAAATGGAAACGAGTGAGGCGACGGGAAAAACCTGGCGATCGATAGGCTCCATGATCGATAGCACCTTGCTTCCACCTGTCAGGTGAAGCAGTTTAGTTGTTGTTTCTGTGCACGACTGTCACTGCAGTTGAAAGAAACTGCATCTCAATTAGAAATCCCACCTGTTGTTTCAAAATGTCATGTTGTCACTTCATAGACCTGACATGACATGACCAGCAGTGACATGACCTCCAGGTCTCTTCCTCTCTGTCACCTGCACTCTACAGCGCCTTTCAGACGAGGAACATAAATAAATCAAAACACAGACAACAATTTAAATTTTAAAAATATAATATTATTTAAAAATCAAAATGAGAAACACAACACAATGCAATTCCTAATTCCCCAACCCCACAGTTCGAACACGTTTCTTCCAACAGTTTCAAAAGTATTCCATCTTCTGGCACAGTTCCTCTCAAAGTCTCACTTGAAACAGCACAATGTTTCCTCTTCTACTTGAAGTTATATCCACAAGAAAATCCACAAGAAAATCCAAAAGTAAATCCAAAAGTAAATCGAAAAGTAAATCCACAAAAAAATCCAAAAGTAAATCCAAAAGTAAATCCAAAAGTAAATCCACAAGAAAATCCAAAAGTAAATCCAAAAGTAAATCCACAAGAAAATCCAAAAGTAAATCCAAAAGTAAATCCACAAGAAAATCCAAAAGTAAAACCTCAACAGTTTCAATGCTAACAAAAGTACAAACAAGTATGGTACTTCAAGTCGGTTCAGGATTTGTACAACAACACCAAGTCCGTCAAGACTGGTTACAAACAAAAACCGTCCGCTCCGGACGCACGGACAACACCACAGAGACTATCCCTTCTCCCCACTTCCGTCAAGGAAAAAAAAACAATCAAACCACACACATCCAAAACACTACCACACTCTTTCCTTTGTTCGAACAAATCAACAAACAACCTATCAACAGAACTTAAATAACACAAAGACCAACCGGCCATCCCTGTATGGCGCGGCGCGCCTCAGACTGTTGACACTGACAGCCCACTAACAGGTGTTTTACCACCTTCCCTTTCCAATTACTTCTCTCTATCCTCTCCCTAACTAAATAAAAAAAATATTCAAACAAAATACACAGCAGGTTTGTGACAAATAGCCCCCCACCAAAACCAACCTACGGCTTGGTTAAACTTCTACGGAGCAAACCTGCTCAGGTATTCAGCCCACATTATGCTTTCCAGTAATAACTGGCACAACAAATGCCAACAGTTACAGTCACAAAGCCCACCTCCCTTCTCTCTCATGTTTACTCTGACTGTCTTAGGGCTGTCTACTTCTCTCCTCTCAGAGTTGGTCGTTTTAAAAGGTTTTATGACACGTAAACCTCGTACATCTCGTCTCTCAGTGTCTGTGAGTGACAGGTACACCTCCGCTGCTCGGCCTCTCAATTGACCCCCAAGCATCACCCCCCAGCTATTTACATCCCAGCTCTGTAGTTGAGCTACACACTCAAAGCGTCCTAAGAAAGTATCTAAATCTTCCACAGCTTCATCAAACACAGGAAGCTTCACACTGTAAGTACTGATACATGGGTTAGATGGGGTTGAGCCCACTCCATTTCTAGCCGTCGATAATGAGTTTCTTTTTCTCTTTCTTGTTCTAATTCAAACCGTCTTTCTTTCAATTTCAGTTCTAGCTGTCTTTCTTCTTCTTCTAAACTAAGTTTCCGTTCTCTCTCTTCTTCTTCTACCCTAAGTTTCCTTTCTCTCTCTTCTTCTTCTAGCCTAAGTTTCCTTTCTTCCAGTTGAAGTTTCTGTTCTCTTTCTCTTTTTCTTTCCTTCCTCTCTTCTTCTTCTAACTGAAATTTCCTATTTCTCTCTTCTTCTTCTAACTGAAATTTCCTATTTCTCTCTTCTTCTTCTTCTCTCTTTCCCTCCCTCTCTTCCTGGCGACGATCTCTCAACTCCGCAGCTACGAACTTGACCAACTCATCACCTGTCAGACCAAGCTCTGTGGCAAGTAACTTAGCTTCAGATGTCCATCTCTGAAGTTTACCGGAGTCTCCCTCTACTTCTACAGACACTTTTTCTTTCAACTCTTCTGGATCGAGTCCAGTTGCCATGACACAAATAAAATGTCACACGCAATATTTAAACAGTTTAAAACAACACTACGTTCCAATACAATGAAAAAAATTTCTAACCTTGTCTGAAACGACATTATATTGCCTATAAAATCCCGGACAGAGCCCCCATTAATATTGTCACCTGCACTCTACAGCGCCTTTCAGACGAGGAACATAAATAAATCAAAACACAGACAACAATTTAAATTTTAAAAATATAATATTATTTAAAAATCAAAATGAGAAACACAACACAACACAATTCCTAATTCCCCAACCCCACAGTTCGAACACGTTTCTTCCAACAGTTTCAAAAGTATTCCATCTTCTGGCACAGTTCCTCTCAAAGTCTCACTTGAAACAGCACACTGTTTCCGCTTCTACTTGAAGTTATATCCACAGGAAAATCCACAAGAAAATCCAAAAGTAAATCCACAAGAAAATCCAAAAGTAAATCCAAAAGTAAATCCAAAAGTAAATCCACAAGAAAATCCAAAAGTAAATCCAAAAGTAAATCCAAAAGAAAATCCAAAAGTAAAACCTCAACAGTTTCAATGCTAACAAAAATACAAACAAGTATGGTACTTCAAGTCGGTTCAGGACTTGTACACACAATACAAATCTGGTCAGGACTTGTACAACACAATACAAATCTGGTCAGGACTTGTACAACACAATCCAAGTCTGGTCAGGATTTGTACAACAATACAAATCTGGTCAGGATTTGTACAACACCCAGTCCGTCAAGACTGGTTATAAAACAATAGCCGTCCGCTCCGGACGCACTGACAACACCACAGAGACTCTCCCTTCTCCCGTCAAGGAAAAAAAAACAATCAAACCACACACATCCTAAACACTACCACACTCTTTCCTTTGTTCGAACAAATCAACAAACAACCTATCAACAGAACTTAAATAACACAAAGACCAGCCGGCCATCTGTATGGCGCGGCTCGCCTCAGACTGTTGACACTGACAGCCCACTAACAGGTGTTTTACCACCTTCCCTTTCCAATTACTTCTCTCTATCCTCTCCCTAACTAAATAAAAAAAAATATTCAAACAAAATACACAGCAGGTTTATGACACTCTCTTTACAGTCTATTCGAAAGCTGCAGTGATAAAGTTCTATTGGCACCGAGGTTAAATGTGTATGAATATTGTATACATGGATGCCAAAATAACAGGATGTTTTTTAAACCTGTATCTGCAGCCTACCAACGCGATGAGTCATCTCAGTACCATGGACAAGATGGTCCTTGAAAGCGAACAGTGCTGTGTGTCTAGAATAAGTGTTTCTGGACAATTCAACTTTTAAAAAAACAAAGAAACATAAACATTTCTTGTTTACCTGGTATTGAAATGGTCTTACCTGTTGACAGCTTTTAATTAATTTCTGAATCTCATCACTAGTCACTAATTCATGCTAAAAATATCACAAACCCACACATCGCTCTAGATAAGTCATTTGCCTTGTTTTTGTTTTTTGCTGTTGTTTTTGTTGTTTGTTTGTTTGTTGTTGTTGGGGTTTTTTTTGTTGTTGTTAATTATTAAAAAAAAATTGGAAAGGATAGATGAGGCAATTAATTCAGTTTAGTCCACCCTCAAACTTTTTACTAAGTGTAGCTTCGTTGTCGCGCTACCCATTCGATACTATGATAATAACAAGAAAATGAAAACCTATTTTTTTCAACGCAGGTTGTGGAATAACAAGATGCATGGATATTTGAAGCTAAACGACATCAAGAGAAGTAAACAAGGGCCCTCATCTACTGAGTTGTCTCCCTTTGCACTCCCTCACCGCCAGCACCATTATCCTCCTTGTTAGTCAGCCAGCACGGAGGGGCAGCAAACTGACCGAAAAATGTAACAGGAACGTTTCTCTCCCTTTGCCTGTGTTCTTTGGAATGATGATGACGATTGTTGATTGATGATGTTGGATGATGATGATGATGATGATGATGACTTTTATTGCACGTTTTCCCACGTTACATTAAGCTCAATGCACCGAATATACCAGACATATCAGAAAACAAGTCGAGACATATTCACAGCTGTGAACACAATGCAGATAAAGAGAATCGCACTCGCCCCAACAACATCAGCAGTATAGCAGTGAGGTTTGGCATCACAACCAGGTAGATGAAGGTAAGTTTATGTTTGGGGTTGATGCGATGATGCGTCGTGGCAGATGCTGACATGTTTGTTGATGGGGAGTTCATTGCGATGACAAACTGTCCTCACGTCATGTCAGTCTCATGAAGTCTCACGTGCACCAAATAGTCTTTATTATTATTGTACTTTCACTGCACACCCACGCAAAGCAAATTTTCGGGTTTGTCATATCCATTAGATTCTACGCAGCAATGAAGTAAAATAAAGAATTTATGCCAAATGTGGACACAAAGGTAGTGGTTTCATCTACAACTTACGGGTAGCACAGAGAACAAACATAATGCAAACAGGTGAACGTATCATGTAGTAAGATACAGAGACAAGGTATTGCCATATTGTTCATTCCAGATATTGACTGTTCAATGTTGCATTCAGTTTATTGCGGAAAGTTTATTACTGCAATCGACAAGGTATTTTCTCGATTAGTGATTGGGCATTTAGCAAGAGGCAGGATCAAGACTTTTTTTTTTAATGTATTGGGTGATTAAGTCCCATAGTCGCTGTAAAGAATACAGTCAAATAATGAACCTGTGATAAGGCACAACGTAGCTTTGCCTACCCGGAAGTAAAGACCGTGTAAAACGTTCAATACTTCTCAGTCTACCCCGATGACATCACTGAGCCACCCTAGAAAGTAGCCAGTAAAAAAACTGGTCCACCGTTGCATGTTTTCAAGGTTCCGCATAAAGTTAATTAACAGAAAGAAATCACGAGAAACTCCTTGATTGAAAATGTTGATCGAATAAGCCTTGGGGATTTAAAAAAAAAAAGCAACAAGTCTCTTAATTATCCTGGGACGGGACGCAGGTTAGAGGGCACTGGCATAAAAAAAACAAACAAACAAACAATACGGCTAAAACCGTGTTCTGAACCTCGACGATAAGCGCGGCCACAAAGCAAAGTCATTTTAAGTTGAAGCCAGTTGTCGGTGGCACAAACATCAGGGGGTGGAGTCAGTCCCTGCACGTTCTGTGACCAGCTGCACGTTCTGTGACCAGTTGCACGTTCTGTGACCAGCTGCACGTTCTGTGGCCAGCTGCACGTTCTGGGACCAGCTGCACGTTCTGTGACCAGCTGCACGTTCTGTGACCAGCTGTACGTTCTGTGACCAGTTGCACGTTCTGTGGCCAGCTGTACGTTCTGTGACCAGCTGTACGTTCTGTGACCAGTTGCACGTTCTGTGGCCAGCTGTACGTTCTGTGGCCAGCTGTACGTTCTGTGACCAGTTGCACGTTCTGTGACCAGCTGCACGTTCTGTGGCCAGCTGCACGTTCTGAGACCAGCTGCACGTTCTGGGACCAGCTGCACGTTCTGTGACCAGCTGTACGTTCTGTGACCAGCTGTACGTTCTGTGGCCTCTCTACCAGCTCATGTTAGTTCGGTGGGATCCTACCAGCTAAATATGCCTCTCTACCAGCTCAAAATGAGGCTCTACTATCTCAATATGAGTCTCTATTAGCCCAGTAGGCATTTCTACCACCTTAACATGCCTCTCTACCACCTCAATAATCGTCTTTACTAGACAATATGCTTCTCCACCAGCTCAATACGCTTGTCTTGTAATGTTCCAAAAGATGGTAATAATGTTAGATGCAGTTTAGTAATTTTATAGTTACATTGAGTTGTTATTTGAGGACTTCACACTTTTTCAACATTCTTTCCCACTTTTTTTTTTAACTTGACTATTTTCATGATTTTTTTGTGCGATAATTCATCGAGAGATCGTCACTTTATGAAGTGAGAAAACGTATAAGAACAGTTTCTGGTATTTTTGTGCCTGACGATAGCGAGATAGATAGATACCGCCCTCTGTTTGGCTAGATAACACTCGTTAATTATTCACACCAACGGGAGATTGCCTTTCTTTCTTTTTTATTTAATCTGCAAGAGTTCATTAAGTTTTCAGGTACGATAGCAGAGGCAAACTAAGCGTCCCTGAACAGAAAGGAATGATTGCTTGTTGCCATGGCAACGGATCAAGCGCTTTCACGATGAATAGATAGTACGAAGCATATACACAACAGGCTAAGAGGCTCACATCTTTAAATGAAGACACCGATGCATGATAAAGCAAAAGAGAAAAATTCTCCTTATTTACTGTTCATAAAAATCATTTTCGTACCTGCATCTAAAAGGAGCATGCTACAATTACATCATGCAAGAAAAGATATTGTTTAGCTAATTAATGTAAATCAATAATTAAAGCAAAAATTTAATTTGAAGATAATGCATCCAAATTATCAGTGTCGACTCTTGAGATGCTTTGCTTCCCTCGAGGGGTGGGTGTGGGGTGGGGGAGACCAATCGTTGTCACGTGACGGTGTTTATTTTCACTGCCCCACCTGTCACCATCCCCCAACCCCCAGCCGCTGACTACCCGCCTGGCCGAGAGCTTATTGAATAACTCCCCACGTGCACTGATTAAGTCTGATAAATTTATAATCGTCCTCACCGGCATGAGAGGCATGGCGGGGAGCATGGCGTTTAGAGCGCCTCGTGCAAAAACTCGGCGCCATGTTTTATTTCTTGGAAGGTGAAAACGGCTTGATGGCAAGGCGCACAATATAGAGAATTAAATAATACATCTCTAAAAGGTTGACACAGGCGCGGGTGTCCAAGAATCATGCACGCACGCGGGGCATGACACGCAGCGGTCCGTGAAAGTGGCGAGTCTGTCTGGCTGTGTGTCTGCGTATCTGTTGGTCTGTCTGTCGGTCTGTTGGTCGTGCACACAAATGCGTTTGTACACATGCACGCGCGCACTAGCATCTTACACCTCCGCCATCGGATGAGGATGAGGAGTTAGGGAAGGGATTTGTTTCGGAGGTAAGATCTGACAAAAGGATCCTGTTGTCTACTTGCATTTTTTCGCATTTTATCAAGATTAAAATTGTTTATTATTTCACACTCTAAGGGGTAGGTCTATGAGGATTCAGAGAAGTGTCTCAGAGCTGCCGCCCATGCTGAAATGCAAACCTTTTTGGAAGCATATTACTCTGTAAGAATGCTGTTTGGGGCATTTACCTATCTTCCTGTTGCTCCTTCCTTCAGTAATAGTGCCAGTGAGTGGTTCATCATGTCAAGACCAATCCCCGCCCCTTCTTCCACTTGCTTTTTACGACATTCCCTGATTAAAAAGGTATCCTTTGCTCTTAAGTACGATGGAGAGGGGAAACTAGCAAAATCCCAGTGGCCTTTTGGTTTGACCAAACCAGTCACAGGTTTCGGAGACTTTTAGTAAAATAATTTTGAGCTGAACTCACTCAAACAACACTGCATAAAGCGATGTTTCATTCTTTGTGATCTACAGAAGGGAACTTTATGGCGGAAGGGTGCTTACTGAGGGTGTTCTGATCTCGAGGGGGCAAATTATTGTTGATGGTGATTGGTTTCAACTAGGTTTATGCGCAAAATTTTAAAAGCAATATGTTTACTGAACAAGGGTATGTCAAAACCCAACGAACGTACTAACCCTTGATTTGTGACAAAGTTTTGATATTAATAGTGAGAGATGTCAGAATCTTATTAAATACCGTATCTTATTTAAACTACAAAATTTCCCTTTAAAAGGTAACTGCCTTCATAACTTTACTGGATTACGAGTACAAACCTATTTTTCTATGGATCTGTTACCTGTCTGAATTTACCGCATCGTGGCAACACGATGTCGATGAAGATCTTGAGGGTTCGTGAGGGCTTAAAAGAGGATGTCGCGGAGGTGGCGAAGAAAACTTTTGGTTTATTCCAGTCAGATTTTTTTTTTCTCTCCTTTGTCGTGGTTGAGCGACGCGTGCACTTGAAGGCGCAGACCGGTAATAAACCTATCTTTTCAGTTAATCAAGCCCGCGCTCGATACAGCCCAATGGGCAAGTCAGCCAGACACCTTCCATTGTTAACGCAGGCAGCAGGTCCAGTCTCCGCTTGCCTCCTCCTCCTTGGATGCCGACAGAGGGCACAGTGGCACCATCCTCCCAGTTCCTCCCACTTGCTGATCGCGGCTGGTGTGGGTGAACGTGAGGAGCACGTGTATTGTGAAGGCGAAAGAGGATATTATGAAGAGATAGGGAGGCCAGCAAATGGCAACTCACCTGCAGCAATGGGGCCGCTAGTGGCCTTCAGGTGTTGTTGTGTCCGCTTACCTGGACGTCGGCCGTAGCTGCAGCACCGGTGACGGGATTCTGTCAGGTGTTTAGCTGATCCGTGGATCGTGTACCTGTTTAGATGCTGGATGATTTTGGTTGTGAACAGCTAAAGGTAGGTGATCAAGCGAGAGGTGTGTGTTGATGACAGCCGAGGATGCTGAAGGCAAGGACTCGAGCCCCGACCCTGCAACCTGAAGAACACACGCGGTGGTGTAGCAAAAAAAGACATGAAAAGAAATTCGAGGAGATAGAGTACTGTCGTCGACAAGAGACGACGAGTGATGAGGAGTACGACACAGACCTTGACATTGACATCGATGGTGAGAGATCGTAACATATTTGATTATGGTAGAAAGGGAAACTGAGAGAAAGTGTGAGTGTGTGAAGTGGGGTCTGTCTGCAATCTTTCTGTACTTTCCCATTATATACTGACCTTTCTGCAATCTTTCTGTATTGTCCCACCTTCAATCTTTGTTCTGTTCCACTATACACTGCCCCACCTTTAATCTTTCTATTCTGTCCCACTATACACTGACCTATCTTCAATATTTCTATACTGTCCCACCTTCAATCTTTCTGTTTTGTTCCACAATACACTAACCCACCTTCAATCTTTGTACTGTTCCACTATATACTGTCCCATCTTCAATCTTTCTGTGCTGTTCCACTATATACTGATCCACCTTCAATCTTTCTGTTCTGTTCCACTATACACTGCCCCACCTTTAATCTTTCTACTCTGTCCCACTATGCACTGACCTATCTTCAATCTGTCTATACTGTCCCACCTTCAATCTCTTTGTTTTGTTCCACTATACACTAACCCACCTTCAATCTTTGTGATCTGTTCCACTATATCCCATCTTCAATCTTTCTGTACTGTTCCACTATATACTGACCAATCTTCAATCTTTATGTTTTGTTCCACTATACACTGACCCACCAAACTTTCTGTACTGTCCCTATATACACTAACCTCTTCAATCTTTATGTTTTGTTCCACTATACACTGACCCACCAAACTTTCTGTACTGTCCCTATATACACTAACCTCTTCAATCTCTTTGTTCTGTTCCACTATACACTGATCTATCTTCAATCTTTCTGTATTGTCCCACCTTCAATCTTTCTGATTGTCCCACTATACATTGACCCAACTTCAATCTTTCTGTTCTGTTCCACTATATACTGTTTCACCTTCAATCTTTCTGATTGTCCCACTATACATTGACCCACCTTCAATCTTTCTGATTGTCCCACTATACATTGACCCACCTTCAATCTTTCTGTACTGTACCACTGTCCTTCACTCTGTCCCAGATTGGTTGCTGGAAAGTCGTATCCGGCGCATGCGCAGAGCGTCCCAGGGGGAAACTTACCTGGCGGCGTGCAGACTTGCTGGAGTCATACCTGTCTCCTGTTTTGTCAAACACCTGCACGACAAGGACCTCGTCGTACGCTTCCGAAACCTCGGCCCCTCCGAGGTCAAGGCCATGTGCGACCCTTTGAAGGTGAGAGTGTGGAGGTATTGTTTGTTTGTCAACAACCGTCTGTAACAAGCTGCTAGTCTCTATATACTCCTCTTGTACCCTCTCAGTCAAACTGATCACAAAGTTCACAAACTTCAGCATGAGGTAGAGAATTGAAGTTACGAAAAATTGAATATATTTGTCTCCTCCACTAATTCTGAACAATTACTGGTTTGTTTTGTGCTTGTTTTTTGTGAAGGGAATTCTTCAACCGAGCTCATGGCCAAATCTGTGTAGTCCTTGACTGGATGTCAGCTTCTTGTAATGTACTATGACAGTATGAGAAACTTAAGTGCCAACACAAAGTTCTTAATAAAGCAAAACTTCATGTAAAATCGAAATGTAACGGACAACGAGGAACAAGTCAGTGTGGTTGTTGATATTTAGTTTACAAAGGGACTTTTTACAGTGTGTGACTGTAGTATATATATATTAAAATGGGGGCTACAACAGTGTGAATCTTTGGATATATACAAATTTAACATGTCAAATTTCAAGTGTATGACTAGTAGTTATTAAATTAAAATTGGGAAATATAACAATGTGGGAATGCAGCAGATATGTAGTCAAATAGGAAATATAAATGTAAATGAGGTAGATATATAGTTACAATGGGAACTACAAATAAACACACAGAACATAGCACAACATCAATGTAGTAGTTCAGTGTTGTAAAAAATCGACAACAGTGTGAATAGAGAATTTTTTTATATAAAGAAAACAAATGTGAATGTAGAATAAATGTTAGAAGGGATTTAACACGTGAAGATTGTCACGCAGTTAAAATTTTAGCACAAGGCGATAAATCAATTTAATTAAACAGAGAAAAAACATAAGATGGTGTAAATATAAGTATAACGTTCAAAACAAGGAACAGAACACACTGTGAGGATAGATGTATAAATAAGTGCACAGCATATTGTGTAAACGTATTTATTATTTAAACTTATTTATTTATTATTTCAACTTATTATTTACACTGCAATATTCTCCTCGTTTTAAAATGTATAATTACCTTCACACTTTCAAACGTTTCATATCACCGATTATAAAACTATATTTACACTGAGTGAATAAAGCAGTGTAATTAAACCAAAGAGCACCTGAAGTATACGGAATATAAGTGTGTAGTTGAATGAAAATGGGATGAAAACGGTGTGAATGTAAGTGTGTAATTAATGGAAAAGAAAAACATAACACTTGGTCAGTGTAGCTGTATAATTAAATTAAACGGATAATAGAAGACAGTTTGAATATATTTTTGTAATCAAATGAAAGGGTCGTAACAGAGAGTGAATGAAAGAAAGAAATTCGAAATTAATAACATAACATAGTGTGAATGAAACTTGTGCACATTACTTGATACTTAAATGACATTTTCTCGATTGTCTTGTGGTCCTCAGGCCAATATCCAAGTGCAAACATTGGATTTGAAGGGGAACTGGATCCAAGAGAGTGGCTGCCATTACGTAACGAAAATGATGACAGATAACATAAGCTTGTCAGAGCTCGTTAGTACTGCCACTAATCAGCCAAGCTGCCATTTGTTAGTAGCCTGCTTCTAATTAGCCAAGCTGCCATTTTTCAATAGTTCTGGTAAAAACTATGAAGGCTTAAGTAGCGATGCATTCCTCTTGTCTTGCTTCTAATTACCAAATCTGTGGCTACTGTTAGTAGTTTGTTGTTAGTTATTGCTGTTGTTAGTAGCTTGCCTCTTTTTTGCCCAGCGGTAATGGCTGCCAGCAGCCTGCTTCTAATCAGCCACGTGAAGTAGTAATCTGTCACAATCTGCTAATAGTGTCATTATTTGTTAATCCAGTCGTCGGTATCTGCCAATCTAGTCACCTGTGGTCATCTGCTAATATAACTGCCTGTCATATGCTGTTAGTATCTGTGGTTCTCTGCTAGTCTATTAATCTATAATTATCTTCTAATTCAGTCCTCAGTCATTATCTGCTAAATTAGTCATCATGGAAGTGCGAGCTGATTTAATCTCCTGACTGGGTTTCCGCTCTGGCGAACTTCACTCGCTTGGGTAGAGACGCTGAGTGGATGTGGAGAAACTTAAACGACGGCCACCTCTCGCTGTTTACTGTCATACTACTTCTCATTATTCTCTTGATATCACTAACCCTTATTCTCTCGAGACTCTTCGGCAATGTCTTCACCTTTAACCCTGCTGGGATCGCCCTTCACTCTAACGCGGCCATTTTTTTATTATTATTATTCTTTATTTTACATCCTTGTGACTGTTTCGTGTAATCAGCTTGTAAGTGCGGCTGTTGGCCAGGATATTGCGCTATACCAATTAACTTTTCCCATCATCATCGTTGTCGTCGTCGTCATCATCATCATCTGTCATAGGCTAAGCAAGCAATTTGTCATTTTCTGCTTATTTAACGGGTTACCACTGTCTGCTGAACTAGTAATCTGTAATTATCTATTAATCTAGCAACCTGTCGTTATCTGTTACTCAACTAATAATTCTCTGCTATTTTAATACTCTGTATTATCTAATAATGTAGTCGTCCGTCTTTTTGTGTAAGTCATCTGTCATTATGTGTTAGTCTCATAAAATGCTGTCCTGCTAATCTAGTATTTTGTGGTTATCTGATTATCTAGTTTTCTGTCTTATTCTGCTAATGTAGTCATCTGTTATTGCCAGCTTTTACAGTCATCTCCCATTATCTGCTATAATGTAGTAAAATATTATCTGCTAAACGAGTAATCTACCATTATCCACTAATCTAGTCACATCTACTAATTCAGGAAAATATCGTTATCTGATAATCTAGCAATGTGAAGGTATATGCTAATCTATCTAGTCATCTGTCATCATCTTCTTATTTAGTAATCTGTCATTTTATGATAATCTAGTCATCTGTGATCATTTGCTAGTCCAATAGACTGCCACATTAGTAATTTGTTCTGTATCTACTAGTAATCTGTCATTTCTACGACTTCTTAGGAATATGTCATTATCTGATAAAACTATATAATTACTGCTGTTGAACCTTTTTACTGTTGTGAATAGCCTACCACTCGCAAAGCCATTTACTGTTTCATTATTTCTTTTAATCAGCGCTTTGTTTGTTGGTGTGCCAGCTTACTTGCTTTTGAATTTTTTATGTTAATGGCACGCATTATCGCTGCCAGAATTACCTCACCATTCTCAAAATAAGCTTCGATGAAAATTTTAAAATGTTGATCTAGAAGCTATTTTATGTGAACAGATGCGTGCATGTACGATTATTTTGAATTATTTACATGTAAGGAAATGCCTTTGACGCACACTTGCTCCTGGAACTTAAAGTTTCAATAAAGAAATTCATTGTGGTGTAAAATGTATGGACCCTAACCCTGAGGGAAAGAATGAAATCACAGATTTTGAAATTTACCCTGACTGCAAAATACTCAAGCACAACAAGATGGGGGTGTACCACGAATGTAAACACATGATTCATTTACTCATGTCGGCACTGTTGTATCTCATTAAGTTCATTTTTTCTAAGCTCACTGAATTAATCCATTTGCAGGTGTTGTCAGAAAACAAAATTGGAAACCAAGGAGTGATTGCCTTGTGTGCAGTCCTGTGCCGAAGTGATATTATCTGTAAACTTGACCTTTCAGGTAGGTAAAAGACAGGTAAATTGGTGTCAAGTGAATACACGATACTAAACGTGGCTTTTAAAGGCAAACCCGAATTCAAATTCATACGGAATACAGAATAGGTGCTACTATCTATCGACATCGTCTGTTGCAAATAAACACAGGCAAGCATACTTTTGCATAAAAAAAATAGTCACATATATTATATATTTTAAGGAATGCTGTCACAAGTATTCTGATGTTTGTGGTCACATGCATTTTCAGGAAACTCTCTGGGAGATTCCGCAGCAGAAGCAATCTGTGACTTGCTGACGGTAAGCTGCTTGTGTCTGAATACCGGGCTATCAGTGTAGGTCATGTATCCATGCACAGTCTGGGACATTTATGAAATGTTCACCGAACACACAACAAGACAAAAATTAAAGGACGATATCGAATCCAACAAATAAAGTTTACCCAATTTTCCTTGTGATGTTTATTTCATTTGCTTCGTTCTTTGTTTTGCACGTTCATGTTGTCTGTGTTTTGTCAACGCTCCATCAGATGGCGAAACACAAGACTAGTTAACCCAGTAAGTTGGAATGCCGGCAAAATTATACTCGTGGTAAGAATACCAGTGGTAGTAATTTTGTCCTTTTTGAAACAGTCTCAAAAACAAGCATTTGTCTCAATTTTATGCGACTGACTACATACTATACTTGCCAGTGGTTGGACCTGTGGGAAGGCACATGAGAAGCTGGAAAGTCATCAATTGTCAAAGTTGCCTCACATAAGTGTAAAAAAAACAAATTGTCGAAAAGATCTGAAATTGGTATGGAACTGGTCATCTCCTTAGCAGTAGTAATACTATCATCATCATCATTTCGAGTTCTGTCTCAATCGACTGTATGTTGCCTGCCTCCTTGCCTATTCAACGTGTCTTCCTGTTCCCGCCTGCTTCTACCCATACTTTCCTCTCCGACCTGCACATGGCTTCTCTTCTCTACATACACTCTTCTGTCATCTGTTCGGACCTCGGCTGTTTCTTCTGCAGAAAAACTCGAGTCTCAAGCACTTGTTTCTGAAGCACAACAGATTCGAGCAGAGAGCCGCCTTCTACTTCAAACATGCTCTCTCCCACAACATCACCTTGGAAACTCTGGACCTGTCCTGGAATTGCTTCAGCACGCGCAGTGTCACGCTCGTTGCCAAGGGCGTACAGGTCAGTGAGAAAGGGTGGAGAGCTGAATGGGGAAGTAAAAGGAAGGGTGACCGATAAAAAACGGAGGAGGAGAGAAGGATGGAGTTAATTTGCGTTTGGACACATGACTGAGTGAATGAGAGAACAGTTACAAGGAACGGATGGAAATAGGCCCGTCATTCATTGCTTTAAATTAATTAGGGTACGGAAAGCTTCTTTGACGGGTTCAGCTCAATTCATTCCTGGATTTGTTTGGACATTCCTTCCATCGTGCATCATGCATATTGAAGCATATTTCTTAGAGAAAAATGGTTTGAATGTAAGCGAGAGCTTCTGTGTGCATGGATGCGTGAGCGCCTTCCTATACTTATCTTCCCTAAGCGCATCTTTTTGCCCTTCATCAGACCCGCGGGTATTTCCTGCTCAAGTCTAAAGTACAATAAATATATAATGACAATGTTATGACAATTTAATAAATGGAATCTTTACCTTTTGGTTTTGGTTTCTGTTTCTAAACTGCAGAACAACACTGGTTTACGCTGTCTCAATTTCTCCATGAACGGGGTGGGCCATGACGGAGCCCAGTATCTGGGCCGCGCCCTCAGAGTCAACAGGACGTTGCAGCACCTGGACATCTGCTTTGGTCGGATTCCAGAAGACGGTTGCCGGTATCTTGCGGCCAGCCTGGAGATAAACGACGTATTGCAAGGACTTAAGGTAAAGACAAAAGAAAACAAATGTACGTTGCCTTATGGCGCCGGTTTGTGCTCCTCTCTTTACCGTTGAAAAGCAGCACCTTCTCCAAATCATTGCACTCTTCGCTAGTTTTTGTTTCTGCGTTTTGTTGTGTTTAATTGACAGCAGTGTCTCAAAATGTTGATCATGGGTTTTTTTTTCTTGTCTCCAGATATGTCTATAGATAACATAACAAATAAATGTTCTTTTCCGATCAGAAACTATTTGACCGACATGCCTTTTAAGTAATAATTAATAATTTCTGTGTTGACAATCTGCAGGTTAGGTGGAATTGATTTTTTTGTGTTTACTTTGAAAGGGACGCGAAAGATCAGTAATTACCATTTAAAGGTTGTAAGTTACAGCGAACGTTTCGTGTTCGCAGATCAGCAACAACCCAATCGGAAGCGATGGGGCTATGGACTTGCTGATGGCTGTTGCCCGGAACAATGCAAGCAGTATAACTTACCTAGAAATGTCGGTGGGTCTGTCATGGTCAGCCATCATGATAAAGTCGGTCTTTGTCAATTATTGTGATAAAGTCAGTCTTAGTTATCATGAGAAAATCAGTTTTGGTCAGTTATCATAATAAAGTATTCAGAACATGCTGTTTTCTAAAAACTTGCAATAGCAGAATGTCTTTCTCGCTGAGGTGAAATATAGAAGCGTGGCTAGAAGAAACTTTGTAATATCACGGAGATGACACCAATTCGAATGGAGAGGGCAGACACATGTAAACACACGCACGCACACGAACATAACTAACGAACTGCAACACATATTGACAAGAGGCAATACTTCCCACTCCTCTCAAGGCTTCTCCTTTTCATCCACTTATATACTACACGACAGTGACGATATCTAGATTACAGTATAAGCCGCCAAAATACCGATTAAACAGGTAGCATTGGGATTCTCGCAGAGCGTTCAGGTGAGTGAGACATTTAGAAAACTGGAGCTTCGGATGAAGGACGCAAGAACTTTCAACATCGTTCACGCTGGGTACAAGCGGAAGGCTGGTCCGACGGAAGGTCAGAAATCCGAGACCGGCGACTGGTGGGTGCGTGATCCCATGACCAAGCTGCGCAACTACATGAAGGAAAATGGTTACCGGCTGATCGACCTCTTCCGCGACTTCGACAAGGACAGCAACAACACCATCAGCAGGGAGGAGTTTATTATCGGCGTAGAGGTGAGACAGGAGAGGAAGAGATGGAGCGAATGTAAACAGAACTGGAAGGCAAGAAAGAGTAGAATACATCTAGCGTGTGTAGACGTGTCTGTGTTTGTGTAAATACAAAGATAAAGCATCCAAACTCACACAAGTGACTCGATCCTTGCAGTTACTAAACCAGTGTATTTGATCGAAAACCCAAATACGAATCAAACTATCTAAGGATATCGAATTATAAAAATTACCCCATATCACCCTATTGTAAATGAAGACAATTAATTGGAAATAGGTTTTAAAGTTCCAACTAAATGTGCACAGAAAATCCCACTTTTGACACTTTATGGAATATGCTTGGCGTGTTTATACGTTATCTCAAAAATTACTCATTACAGTTACTTAAGTGTATTCAACCGGAAATACAAATACGGATCAAACCATCTAGGGATATTTAATCATAAAAATTAATCCACAGCAAGAATGTCAACAAGACTGGGAGGCTAGTCAGAATGTTTCACGTAGGTTCATTTTGCTGATCTAAAGAGGACAGACAATCTAAAGATTAAACTTGTCGAATGTCACAGAAACAGAGCAAACTTGCATGTCTTAGCAACAAAGTATATGTAACATTTACTACGGTCGAGGTACCGTCAAATGACAAAGGGAACACATTTTATCATTTGTTATATATTTATATTTCATAATTATGAGACTTATATGGGGTTTTTCCTCTTTTTCTGTCTTCTCCAGCAAGCTGGCATCAACCTAACAGAAGGTCAAATTGATGATCTAATCAAAAGGCTTGATAAAGATAAGAGTGGCACAGTAGACTTCTGGTAAGTTTCTGCTATTGCAGTTTTTTTCCAAGAATTGCGAAGGCAAATCAAAATATTTAATATTTAATTTTGACATTTTACTTAAAATCTACTTTGGCTAATCATGACCAAATTTTTTCAGCTTTCCTCGTTTCGTCTGCGGGAATATCAAAGGTTATGCTTGTGTTTGTAAATTTTTCTTTTGATTTATTGTACTCACTATAGATATTTCTGGTGGCTTTATATTAAGTATTATATATATAATACTGTATATGGAACGGACTAGAAGGGACCATATAGGAGAGAAACCAACAGCGAGCGAAAAAAAAGAAAAGAAAAGAAAAAGCGAAATAGTGCGTCGATCGGCGCTGAACTTTGATCTTGTCTGACAACCTGACGAGAGACTGTACATCATCCGGGCAACTTGCAAATACATGTACCTTTTTAGCGAGTTGGTGGTGTCTGATAAAACCCGTTAGAAACCTTGATGAGGATAATTGGCAGAACGGGCATGCTTCTGGCTATTTGCGCACAAATCTCATGTGTGATCAGACCTCCGTTAGGCACATTTTAGAGCTGTTATCGTGATGTTTCCTCCCCCCCAAAAAAATACAGTGCTGGTGTCTATATGAAAACTGACTTTAGCATTCGGAAAGGCAAAAGGAGCCAGTCATTTCAAGCATGGCACTGATATTCTTGTTTCAGGGAACTGCTGGAGGGCGATCGCGAACACCGAATTCTGTACAAGAAGTGGATGGAGAGAAAGAAGCGGATGAGCAGAAAAGCGTCAGATGTCGTGATCACCTCGCGCAGCAAAGCGGCCCATCGGGAGGCGCCAAAAGCAGACACGCCCCACACCGTTATCAACCTGTTTTCCGATGGACAAATGACTTCTGCTTGATATGATGAGCTGCGCTTAGAAAAAAATGAACTTGGTTTTTGAACTATCATCAGTGCTCTCCTCTTTCCCGCCGCTGAAAGCGGTTTTAACTGTAAAACACGAATACAGCTGCCTCATGTTACTCCCGTCCTCTTTTTCTATACTGTCACCTGCCTCGAGTGGTTAAGACACTTGGAAGCTAAGGTCGCCATGCTCATGGATGGACAACTGTCTACCTGTCCTCTCACCACCACCACCACCCCAACCCCACCCTCCGCCTCACTCTCACTGGAGTATTATTTAGATTTGTCGAATGCGTGGTTGGTCACATGACCTGAACTTCTGGCCCTTTATAAATTTAAGTTTGTGCTGGCCTGTGATTTTAGCTCCACGCACGCAGTCAGTGTGAGCAAAGTTTGTAGCATCCGAAACACTTCCCTTCCTCTTCTAGCCTCGCAACGTGTTAGATCCACGGATGGATGGAGGAGACGCATGGGAACAGCTTACTTTGCTAAAAAGCAAGCACGGTAAAAAAATAAATAAATGTGTAATGATTCTAAAAGATCAGTGCAAGCTGCTATTTTCCACATATGTTTCAATATTCCACTTCCCTCTTGTTTGCGTTCTCGAGACCCACATGTACAAACTTTACCTTTACAAAGAGGTCAAGAGTGCAGATGTCAGGATTGTACATAGATAGGCTGACGTTATCAAGGCTTCAGCCAATGGGAAAGCCGGGATCATACGTCAGTTAGGTGCATCTACCTACAAACGGAACCACGTTTTACTCTTTCTGTGGCCAGAGGAAGACCTGGCTTACGAACGTGAAAGAATGAACTGGTCGTCCTGTACAGGACCTGCTGACTATTGCCCACAATAGGCAAGAATGGCGACCTTGTCAGCTGCCTGTATTATCCCCCAATCTGCTTTGCTTCACTTTTTCTTGTAGAGAGAAACGACTAGATTCACTAGAGCGTCACAAAAATCCTCATAGATGTTATCCTCACTCACATACAGTATTATAAATAATATACAACACAAATACGTAGATCAACGACAGTTCCTATGATCGGAACCAAGATTCTCTCTTGACAATTTTTCTAGAAGATACTCAAATGGGCTTTTCCAAATTTCCCAAGCTTGCTTCCGTTCATTGCTCTTCCCAATTTTCACACTAGATGAAATGCATTGCACGCAGGAATACACATTCTCCCAGCATGCTCACGTGGTAACATTGAAACTCATTCATTCTATTGTGTAAGCCTAGCTGTGACTGTCATCTTCAAAACTTGTGTTTACTAATTTTGATTATTTATACAAAACCTTGCTCGTGTTAAACATTATTTGCGGCAAAACTAAATAAACCTATTGGTCAATCTCATTTCCAATGACTGTGAGTGGATGCAGGGATATGCATGTTTGTGTTTACATGTTTTATACTTCCATTCTGAAGAAAGTATTTAAAGAACATGGCGTCTTTTCTCGACCTCTCAGCACAGTCACATCAATCGACAAACTGGCATGCTGATAAAATAGTTGAATTTATTTCACAGAATGTTGTTGGGGAAAACTACATGGACATTAAACCATGTTGGAATACAACACTGTACGAGCACCCAGCCCCATCTTACAGCGGTTTCATCTCTCACAGCTGACAAGTGAAAGCATTATCTGCACAAAGCTTGCATAGTTCATAGGACAGTATGCTGCTTGCTTTGCCAAAGAAGCACACATTTAAGTAACGTACTTCCATGTGATACAGAAGAGAAACAGCTTCGCAGAGACATGCCTGCACCTTGTCCTGAGAGAGACAGAGAGAAAGAAAGTTGCATTTTTAGTTGCGTGCATGAACTCAAATCTGTTGCCATTGCCTTTAGAAAGTCGCAGGTGAACTAAACAGCAATTGTTCATGTGTACAAGGTGTCCAAAGAAGACAATGTTGTTCTACAAACAGAAAATTTGGGACAGAAGCATCACATAATTTGCAATTATCATGTTGTGTAGATGACCCCACCTATACAAGGTGATGGCACCATTATCATTAAGAAGACTAAATTCACACTTTCAATGTCTTTCTCTTGCCCAAGACCTGCCCCACAACATAATGGGGCAATTTGTAAATATTGTGTACAAAGAAAAGATTGATGGACAGTTCATGAGGTCATGCACATGGGTACAGCACAAGTATAAAAGGATGTATAGACGACACGAATAAGCTGAAGTGTTGTCATGTTTGTTAACTGAGAAATTACACCAGCATATGAAGGAAGCATGCAGTGGGTCACATCACAACCTGGTTTAAGACTTGCCTTTGAATCATCACAAGACTGAACATTTACCTTAAACACAGTTAAGTACTCTGTTCATGCTTAACCAAGCAAGCCATCCACTTCTCCAGCCCCTTCTGAAGATGAAACCTGCATCTTTTTAGGCAAATAAATTACATTTTAGGACAATAATCTAACATCTAATTATCTATTTTGATTTTAAGTAAAAACCAAGGCTAAGCATGTTATGCCTATGCACTGGACATGTTTTAGATATGTATTTTGTTGTTAAAAAAAACAAACACTTAATTTTACAAAAGCAGATATTTACTTTACAGCACCACATATAAGAGACTGTTCTTCTAGCAATGTCTAGATAGACATCTTTGCCAAAATCAAAAGCTTCACAGCTCCTTGGCTGCTCTATTAATAAGCTACAAAAAAAAAAAAAAATGTTCTGTAAAAATCTTTAAATATTATAATGCAAATCAAAATAATTATGTAGTTACAGATTTCACACTATGAATGTGAGAATGCTGATGGTTAAAAGCTAACTCTTAAAAGTAACCATTTTAGCTCCGAACAACACTGAGTATCTCTATGCTGTAACGAAGGGATATTAATAAGTGGCCGGTTAACTCTTGTAGCCAATTACACTTTCAAACTCTTTCAGAGCTATTTCTAGCTACAGACTTGCTGAAAACAGAAAAAAAAAAATTAAAGATGTACAATGCATGACGTACAAAGCCACTTGTTAGATAAAAAAAAAAAAACAAGTAACAACAAATGCATGCTCTCAAGCCAGAAACAAAGTATTTTTAAATTAGATGGAACTTCTCTCTGGGAGGTACCTACAGATGACAATGTAAAATTAAGAGAAAGTGTTTATAAGTGTGTTTGTGTGCTTGCATATGTATATGCACTTTGTAAGCAGTAAAATGACTGCATCACATTAAGTAGTTTCTGGTGTTTGTTTTTTTTAAACAAAGATATTAAATTTTGCATTTAGATAAAAGTGGATAAGAATCGCAACTCTGTGATCCTACTCCAACAGCACTTTACAAACTATGTTTCACCAGTTGTCATAACTTTGACATAACAGCCTGACCTGTTTACAAACATCTGACATATCTGCTGCATCACCTAGTGACAACAAATAAGTACTTGAAACTTAGTGAAAAATGTCAACATTCATGTTTGAGAGGATACAGGGAGTTCAGAAAGCTCTATTCCCCCACACTCCACCTTAGAATCATTGATTAAAACCTGTTTTGCTGTTTAGACTTTTTACTATGTACCAGTTAGCCATTTATTTTGCTACAGAGTATCAATTTTAGTACTTTTTCTGTTGCAAAACAATGATATTCAAATGACTTAATAATAATAATAAAGCAAACCAAACCTTGACCAAAAAGACTTCAGACACAATACTTTATGGAGGAAAATAATGGACACTAAAGAAGCCACATCCCCATAAGGTCCAAAGGAAACCAATTCTAAATCTGAGGAAAAAAGCCAATGAAAGAAGGGAACAACAATTAAAGCTAAAATCTGTACATCATTTTAACACACATTTCACAAAAATAAAAACATTAACACAAATATAAGCACGTGACAATATCAAGAAATTTTGTTGGAACAAAAGCTCTACACTGCAGGCAAAAAAGCTGAGATCTTTGTGACATACACTGTTGCAGCTTTAGATATGCATGCATCTTCACTGCCACACCATCTCCACATTCATTACCTGTCACATGACTGCTTGTTCACCCATCCCTTCTTAAACCAAAGACATGGGGGATTGAAGGAAAGACCATCAGGAAAATAAACAGACATTTACTATAGATTTAGAGGAATGCTGCAACCCAGTGACCACATTATAACAGAAAACCTGTGATGAAATTAAGCTGTAGTGTAACGCTAATGACTAATACCTTGGAAATGATGGATTTCATGAAGACATTAATCATCAATACCTCAGTACGCATATGCACAGCCTCAGCTTCCAAGGGCTATCTACTCTGTAGGTGTTGGATCAGTGTACAGAGTGCATACAGCAAAGGCATGGAGAATGCCAGATCAGTGGACCAACCCTCCCCTCTTACAGGTTTTACCTATTACAAGAGGCAGCTAACAGTACGTTATACGAGATAGCAACAAAAAGGCACATAAAGAAAGCAAGCAAGACACAATACAGCCTGAACCATATACACAGGATCATGAAAATGATCCCAGTAGTGTATATATAAACACTATTTGGGTCACTCCTTTTCAGTGGCCATGGTCAGACAAATGACTCACATCCTGGTCAACAGCATATTAACTAAGAGCCAAGAGATACAATGTCCACAAGAGGTGCAGAAATTCCATGAAGAACTACAGTAACTACTGTTGTTATTTTTCTGGACTCCTGCAGTTTTGTTGGAGTTTTTTTAACACACAAGCAACATTGCAGACAAAAAACTGAGTGCCATGGACAACTGCCAAGACAAAACCTCAATGAGAACAAGAAGACTGCAATGGTTAGTAAGTAGTAAAATATTTACATGCTGACACATGTCAAGTCCATGTTTATCATGCAAGAAAGATCTTTACAAGTTTAGTTCTAGGAAGCACTGGAATGCAAAAAACTTCATTTTCCTCCCTCAAGGGTCCAACAGCAACATGATGTGTTTCTTATCACAGAAGTTTACCTGCATGAAGCCAATGAGGCCATGCACATGCCAATGAAGCCGGCTATGTGTTTAAACCAGATAAAAGAAACAGTCAAATAGTGTAAGGAGAACTAGTGACAAAGATCAAGACTATAAGAGTTCAATCAGGAACAGATAGTACAATCATTTCACAATTTTCCCATCAGAGGGGACTAAAGCTACTCAGCAGTGAGCAGTGCAATTGCTTCTTCATGGACAAGTGTCTAGGAAGGGTTGATGTAGTACTTTAAAGTGTTTGGCATTTTCGTCAGCACAGCTAAGGAACCTACTCTGTCAATAATATCTGATTTAGTGAGCGAGTGTATTCCACCATCACCTGCCTCTAGATGTATTCATAACATTAAGGAAACTAAACCCCCTCCCTGCCAATACAGACATGGTCTAGCTGGCATGACAGCACATTGCCCACCAAAAAAAAAATGGTAGTGATCATCAATGACTGGGTGCATTAACATTTTTAATTTTACTGAAACAATTTTTACAAATGCACCAAACCGAAACAGGTGCAGAGAAGCAATAAGGTTAATGAGAAAACAAGCTTTATAAAGAAAATTGAAAAACAAAAGAGGCAGGCAATCCTTGTATGGTTGATTCCTACACGATGATATAACAATACATATAGAGAATGAGTGAGAGAGAGAGAGAAAATAGCATATGTCAATGATTTGCAGGCACAAAAGTAACGAATGCTGTGAGGTAATGAGCAATATCATTCCCTGCACACTGCTTGTTAAACATTCAATCTAGTCAGCAATGTAAATGAATGTCAAGCAAGAAGACTAAAATTAAACCATATCATGAAAACAAATCTTCTACCGATGTGACATAAAATCAACAGACAATCCCCACCCACAAGAAAAACAATCCTCCACTTGCTGATGCTACCTGTGAAAGCGCCTACCAAAGCAATGTTTTGTCGGGACTGCTAAGATACTGTAGTAATCTTAAAAGCTTTCCCCGACTCCTACAGCTGTGCGGCAATGGGACACTGTAGCAACAAATCTTTAAAGTAACATGCACATGAATTAACTCCTTAGAAGTTGGCATCAGTGCCTCTTCTTGATAGATTAGGTTAAATCCAGTATCCTAATCAAGTAGGGAGTGGAAGTGTAATGGATCATGTACAAACACAGAAACTTGTTCACGATCTCATTTTATCATGACTAGAATTTTAACACAAGTAGTCTCTGCTTTACAGTGCATTACACTCACCATGGCCACTGATCATTAGAGGCAAAATGGTCTACCATTTATCTGCTGTTTCTCAAGCACATGCACTCAACAAAATGCAACAAAGTTGTCAAAAACTTTCCTCTGTGTGTGTGTTTTTCAAGAACAGAGACATAAACTTTACACTTTTGTATGTTAATAAAAGAACGCACAGTAACACAACTGCTGAACACATCTTCAAACTTCTTGGACAGTCAGTGTTATCATGAAAAATACACAAACTGCATCTGATAAAATTTTACAGCCATTAACATAGAGGCACATATTATAATTGCTTAATCAGCCATGTTCAGCTTAAATGGCACACAGCCTTCAAAACATGCAAGCTGTACAAACTTTCACAAATGAAAAACCATCATGTACAGGACACTACTGAGTACAAAACTATCAAAAACACAGAATCTTTAACAGCTAGCTGCACAATTGCAAGTATGAAACTGGGTACATCAGACTTTAAGAACATGGATGGTTTAGGTGAAAAAGTTAACTGTGGAGTTCTGCAGGTGATCCTTATTGGACTGTCTCGAGACCAACAAGTTTACGTGTCTATATTTTATATCAACACATACCTGTCCATGGCACTCTGCTCATGATACTTACCACTAAATCCAATTATTTAAAGACCAACTACAGGTATTAAAAAAAAAACAGAAGATGAATGCCACATGGCCAAGTGACTTTTGGGGTAGTACACAGCAAGAAATGCATCATCTCCAGGGCATGATATGTGGAAGATGAAACCCTGCCATCTACTTCTGCTATCTTTAACTTTTCTTGAACAATCAGGAACTTGTTTCTTGCTGCAAGGACAGAGGGAAAGTTTGACTCACTGACATGCAAACCTCAAAACCTACAAGCTCCTCTGACAAAGAGCATAGCTACATCCCCTCTCCCAACGTCTCAATGTCAGCTTACTCCTGCAAAGCAGAGGGTGAATATATAGGGAACTATAAGTCCAAAAATTATTTCACTTTATAACTTTATCTCCAAGAACTGCCTAAAAATGTGTTTGGATTAAAAGAAATATGTTGGCTTCACAATTTTCTACAGAGGCCACTTTACAACTGTACATGGAATGGATGACCTTGTAACATAATCATTGTGAAGATTTTGCAAATGCCAATATAAAACCATTTCAAAATATTTGCTTTGGACATATAATGTCTAACTGTGGAACAAAGCTCCACCTTGGCTGACATATTTATTTTCTTCATTATGCATCTGAACAGCTTGCTTGAAAGGGGGTGGGGAAAGAAGAAGAGTACAAAACAGTTGCAATTTCTAATTTTCCACAGTGTTCAGAGTTACAATAACATCACCAAAGCCATTTACTAAATTTGAATATCTGTCTTAATGCAAAAATGATAAAAGACTAAGAAAATATTTTACCTCAAATTTTTAATGTTGCCAGGGAATTAGCTTGTTTAATCATTTCACAAAATGTGTATTAATGACAAAGATTTCCTAAGCTAAAAGTGTCAACAAAGTAGAGATGAAACCAAACTCATGCTTCCCTGAGTAAGATTAAAGACATTTTAAAAGACCTACATAAACAAAGTATGTAAAGTATATCAGAGACCTCTTCATGAAAGTAATTACCATATTTATATAACTTTAATGACCTAGGGACAAAAGCACAAAATGATAAGTTTCATTACAGCAACTTCAAGGTTACAGCAACTCCTTAATGACTAAGAAAGTCTCTTTAACTAGATTTGGGGATTAAAAACACACAGATACATGCGCCCCCCAAAAAATCCTCTTAATGGGAAAATAATTCTTAAGGCACCTTTGTCCCAGCTAAATATTTTTGAATATCACATGGTTGTTTTGACAGAATCAAGAATTAGTGATGCCACCTACATTGAATCTTAATTTCTCTACAAAAACAGGGACACTCTTCATCTCTCGGAAAAGCATGAGTATTGTATTATGAGGCTCAACACATCAGCCATTAATGACTGAAGGAGGAAATGCAGCCTGGCATAGTTTCTGAATATGAGCGACTAATAAAACAAACCAAAAGTCTGCCTTGAGAAGTTTGTAGTTTCAATAATTGATGAAAACAATGCACACAAAATCTGTAAATTCCAATTTCTATTAATTTTCAGTTTGAAACTAACCCCAAAAGCATCCTGAGAATTTTTGGACAACGCAAAAAAAAAAAAAAGTCATGCTGTCACTCATGTTGAACAAGGGTGAAAGCATGAAAACGCAAAAACAAAACATGGTACACACTTTCTAAAAAAACTATTTAAACAGATACACATCAAAAAAGGACAAATGTTACAGCTCATCATACTTTTGTCCTAGACCCATTGCAGTGTGATGGCCACACATACAACAACGCACTCCTCTTACCATCAAAACCAAACCAGTCCAGACAATATCTATTCCATCATGCTTGCTTCAATCAACTGCTATTACGCAAACAAACAAAAGAAACCCTTTTCAATCAAGAAAACTTCTGCATTCAGAACATTTATTCTCTGGGAAAGCGCGTACCACAAACTTGGAATTATGGAATCTCCAACAGTCCACCTGAGGTTTTAGTATGGTTGGGAGTGCTACATGCACAGTAAAATGTTGTGCCCTAAAGAAACAGTTGTGAGTTGAAACTCATGTTCATGAAAACACCATTCAATCAGATGTGACATCATCTCTTACGAGCAATGAATAGAGCTAGTATAATTTTAGAGGAACAGAAGGATAAATTTTGAAAAAAGTTCAAAATAGATACAATCAAAAAGACAAATTCTGCACTGAAACAAAAGCCAGTTGTTTCAACTACTTTTAAGACATCAATGTGCAAGGAACATCACCTAAATAGATTCTTCAATTATAAGTTAAAGTCAGATACATTGGAAAATGGAAAGACTTAAACTGGAAGATAGTTTACGACATTTTAATAAGACTTTAAAATAAATACATGTCCTATAAAAATTTATCTCCATTGTTTGTACACACACTGCTCTTCAGCACACATGCACACTACTGTTTTTTACATGCATCAACTGTTCCAAACAAACATGCCTCCTCATAGGATGCTTAAGAAGGCTGATGGAAAACACAAATGGAGAGGACACTCATGAGAAGCATGAATTTCAACTCACAGTCTTCACACTGGAATTTACTATTGGTCTTGTTTGATTACCAAATCACCACAAACCTAACGCTGCTGGGGAAAAGAGTCTGTGCTTCTGAAGCCATGCATGGTGGGCTATCACAGGGGCCTACACATCAGTTCCGCTTGGCTTTTAATTGCTGCTGTTGCAAAGCATGCTTCACACCCTGTTCTGCAAGCTTTGCATAGATAGAGGATAAAACCTGCAGTCAACAAAAAAGAAAAAATTAAATAGAAAATTATTTATATGACATTTATGTTATAAATACTATGTCAACATCACTGCATATGATTTCCAACTGATGCATTTAGTACAGTTTCACGTATATCAACATTATGTGCTGCTTTGTCTGATTTTTTTCTTAATTGATGAATTATGCTTAAAAATTTCAAAGAGCTGACATTTTTTTTATTTCCGTCTGCGCACAAACACGGCTATTAAAAGAAATTCCAATTACTGATGATATCCTACCATGACCTCTTCTTTAACCCAAATGTGATCAGAAATGCTTTTACAGAAACAAAAGGCAATTTTAACAACAACCTATCCTATCTCAAACAAAAAAGAAATATATTTTATAAACAAGTGCTTAAATGTCACAGCATCACGGATTTTTTGCTAAATACACTATTCTCTTTAACAACACAATTTTGGTGTGTTCATTTTAAAATAATAAGTGCTGCACTGTGTCTTCTTTCAAAAAAACCAAAAAAATGAAAAGAAATTGCCAGGCCCACTCACATTATCCCAAAGTGCATCGGCAAGCTGATCAATATGGGCAGCCAAGCTGCGGTACTCTCCACTGTACCGCACATAGAACCATGTCAGCATCAACACTAGGAAGATCACCATCACTAGGTTGGCAAGATTAGCCAGGGACTCGACTCCAATCAATCCAAAAAGAGAAGCCATCACATAAAAGGCCACAGTCATTGTGAACAGCACTGCTGGTGTACGGGCAGCAGAGAACAGGTTCTTGCCATTATTGTGCTTCTGGTAGTTCTCATACAAGGTGGCGATTTCTGCCTGAAATAAGTTTTTCAATTTCTTTAAGAGGAAGTAAGAAGCCAAATTCCTAATTTTGCAACAACTTCGCTTTCTTATCTGAACCATAAAAAAAAAATTAGGGTGGGGAAATATTAATATTCCATAGAAATTCAATTCAATCCATAGAGAGGAATCACTGAAAAAATACTGAACAAATCAGCAACTTACACAATGTGCACCAAGCTGTATACACAATAGAACTTACAGATGGTAACATACAAGGATAAAAAAAAAAACTTTTAAAATTGTTATCTTAAAGCTTTCTTTCACTGTCATTTATTTTTCATTTTTTTTTAGCTTTAAAATAATAAATGTTTTTAAAATATCTTATATGCAAAATTGTAACAAACAGATGGCATTATAATTATGGATAACTCTACAACCAGGATTAAGTGAAAATTCGACTACTTCATCGTATAAAGTAGCTTTGTAGTCCGTACTAATATGACGAAAACAAAATATTGATTTATTTCAGGCAAACTTCATTCAGACCACACAGGACATCTTTAATGCCAATGACTCATGGTCATTATGACATGGGGGAGATAAAAGAATATTTACAATTCAAAACAGAATGTTTAACAACAATCTAAATGCAAATGTAAATTTTCATATAATTGGAACCTAAGTATATGGTCATCAGGCATATTTTCTTTCCAAAGGGGTATAACTAATGTTATATATATATAGGTATTTCATTATACTTCCATCTATATATGCTTACATCTGTAAGGAGCTAAAACATTACCTACTGAACAGTATGATACGTAGAGCCGTGTTTAAATATACACATGCAACCCACTTATTCCAAAGGACAGGGTTCATATACCCTTCATATCCAATAAATCAATACACAAAATTTTAATTCACAAACTGATCTTAAATAAACGCTATTTACGTTTGCCCTTTTCCACAAGGGACATTACTCTGCCTCTCAGGCAGGCAATATACAGAGATGTCTGCACATGTCAATCCCTAGCAGCACATTATGACTATTACAGCTGTCTGCATTGGAAGTAAGCCAATGGGTGTCTGTAACTACTTTCAGAAAACTGATTTATAAGTACATGCTTGCATAAAGAATTATTTTCATACATATACACATATACTATTTAACATGTATATAATCTGCTATAGACAATAGACAATTGGTTTCTTTCATGTCATTTGCATCATCATTACAATATGGGAAAGATTTAAGTACAATATTAACAATGCAAAATACAGAAACCAATATGTAAAAATGAACATTATCATTCAGTAAGAAACCATGAATATGTCTGTGACCATCAGGCATTAAAAATTTTATATATGACCATCATGAAGTTATACTTTCACTGAAAGTACATTATTCTGACATATAATTTCACATCCTAAGTAACACACACATATGTTCCTTAACTTGCATGTATAGACTGTTATATTTAAAATATTTTGATATATATAAAAGCATCTATTGTCACAGAAAACATTTACCAGTCTCTGCTCTATTTCTTAAGGGAAACTTGCTCGTATTTCATTTGCTTCTGCTATATATTTTGCTAAGGACATCAGTAACTCATCATTTGTAAGTGATAAATAAGCCTCTATCCTGTAAACAGTAGGTGTTTGGAAGAATTTATTCTTCTTTCAAAGAATCTCATAACATGGAAACATTAACACAAAATGCTCTTCATCTTCTGTGATATTAGTTTTTCTCACAGACTGAACAATCTGAGTGAGAAGCTATAAGTGGATCAAACCATCATTTACTGGCATTAAGAACCAAAGTTCTAGTTTGTAGTCTAGCCAAAGTGCTTCTGTACCACCTATTGTTTATAACAGAAAAATATTTTTCAGACTGCAAGTTGTCTTTGAATGAGAGGAGACATTTATTTTTCTTCTTCCTCCATGTTTGAGTGTTTTGCTTCAAAGAACATATGATACAATCTTTGAATTCCCAACCCCTGGTTTACCCACACTATCCCAAACCCATATTCTCCAATACATACTTCTTTTTATGTCAGTTATCCAGTTGAGCTTCCCAGACTCATGCTGTTGACAAACCATTTCATAAGCATGTCTACAAAGTCTTGTCAAGGGTAGTTTAAAAATGTGTAGCCAAAATTTTATGCATTTTATGAAAGTGTTTATATACAAGCGATTTCTATCAGCTTCCCCATACACAACCATATTTGAAGTGTGCAGGAGAAATCCAGTCCACACACAGATATCACAAGCACATTTGAAAAGACAGCCATAATTTTTTTAAATGTAAATGGTTTGTATTTGTCTCTTACCATGGCAAAATTGGGAAAAAAAAGTGCTAGTTATATTTGTAGTTGTTAATGATTTTTCTGACAATCTTTTGTGTCTGCTACTTTCCATGTGACTACACATGGCATCTGTACTCATGTTTCCCTTCTTTGTCACAAAGACCACTTTTATATTTGGCTTGGTCGTTCTTTACTTTGTGACAGTCAAATCAGCAGAGGAAGTTATTCTGCTGCAATTTTTTTTTAAATAAATTTCTTCTAATGCTGAATTTTCTAGGGAATGAAAAACATTTTTCAAATATATTGACTCTTCAAGTTTTTCCTGACCCGTACAGACCCTGAAAGCTGTATGGTGTTTATGTGAAGCTATTATAATATAGTGTAACAAATACCTGTAGTTGCTCTTCATAATGTCTGCTGAACTCTGGACCTCCCATCTTGCGGGTACTGTGGAAAAGGTTGATGGCTTGTTCCATGCACTTCAAATGTTCATGTTCAAGAAGTTCAGGATGAATATAGGGCTTTTCTCCTCCACATATCTATTGGCAAAGCGCAAAAACTGTTAAGAACCTTTTTCTAAATTAATACTCCCATAATATATCTGGCTTCTTCAGATTCTGCATATTTTAAATAAATTTTAAAAAATAAAGACATAAAACATTTCAAGATTTTCCAAGTACTAATCTCTAACATAGATAACAGATGAAGCAAAAATTATGCTGCAATAAAAGTTTTATAAAAAGAAGATATTCTCACACACAAAAAATTAGTTGGAAAGCTGGCTTTACCTCCTCCATGTTCTTAGTATACAGATTCTTTGAATTGGCCACGGCTGCCAGGTTGTTAGCCTCTGCTGTTGCCTGTTAGCATATGAATACAGATTCTCAAATTCTAGTATCCTAGTGCCATTTATGTCAGCCGCTTTTAACCCTCTAATTATTGGAGACTTAATGCTAATTATAAAATAAACTGAAAAATGCAGGACAGAAAACTACACACATAAGATGCTTTCTTTTAACTATTTATACAAGATACAAACACCTTACTGGTTTCAAACATCAAATTTGTTTAACGCTCAAAATAAATAAAAGCACCATAAGACACAAAAAGTGTGTTATTTCACAAACATTTTAATAAAAAACTAGTAAAAACTGAGGCATACCTGCAGCATTGTTTTGGGTTCCGGAAGTTCTTCACCCTGATAAATTTTTATATAAGCCTAAAGAAAACAAAAAACACCCTGTTGTATTTCACAGAACCGATATCCCTGTATATTATTATATGTTCCATAAAACATTGTATTAATGTCGTGTTACAATGATGACAGTTCAATGGGCCAATCAAAGGGAAGCAACCACCTAGCTCTCAAAATAGAGGAAGGCTTGTATGAACATTTCACAATTCCCTTTACTCTCTGCTAGAATTGCATTAGTTTGTGGGATTAGGAAGGTCCATATAAAGAAAATAATTTAGACAAAAAACAAAAAAACAAAGAATTAGAAGGAGCAGAGTACCCAAGAGCTCAACAAATTAATCAGATCATTGTCAAAAGCTTTGAAAAATAATCAGTCAAAAAAGATTTATTTCACAAAAAGGAGAAACCTGAGATATTTCCCATACTCTGAGAAACCATGATTCAAAAGGCTCAAAAGCTGCGAGACAATTACGTCTCATTTGTTTTCAGACCATTCACTAATGAAACCATTGTGTACATATGTATTAGAATTAGATATAAGATTAGATATATTAGATATTAGAGAAAGAGATATTTTACATATATGGAAAAAAATAACAATCAGAAAACAGTGATATACACAATATTTTCTTTACTTTTACTGAAGAAAAAACATTTTTTTTTTGTTTTTTTGCTAAACCAAGTTTTTATGGTAGGTAAAAATACCTTACTGCACTAAAAATTCAATCACCTAGAAGACACACTAGGACATACTACCTTGAAGTACTCTACCAGCTCCTGACATGTGATCTGTGTTCCATTGATTTCTTTTAGGACGATATTCTCTCTTGCTAGAAGAAATGGTATCAAGACTTGCAACTGCTCCTTGAAGTCTGGCTCTATATCTGCAAGAATAAAAACATGTCCTCAGGTGTGTGTGTGTGTGATGACGATGATTTATATAGCACCTTTCCAATGATTTGCTCATAGTGCTTTACATAAATTGTATATATATATATACTGTAGCATGCTTATTTCCTGCAAATCATAAATTTGTAAAAAAAAACAAAAAAACCCATAAACTACTAGAGTTTTGTGAAGATTCAAAAATAAAATGTCGAATTAATCAGGCGCTGATATAATTATTATTAAGCAAAAATATACTTCCCTTTCACAAAGCTTAAGTTTTCCATGTACTTTTAACATTTTCCAAAATACAGTATACATAAGAAATGATTATGTGCTTTGTGGGGAAGCTAAAAAAACAAAAAAAAAACCAAAGCCATCTATATATAGGTAACCCCCAATACATATCACACAAAACATCAATCAAAACAAACACAGTCTGAACTGCCTTGTATAACCACCAGTTCAAGGCGGATGCCCACCTTTAAGTCGACCATCAAAATGTGGATTTGTGGCTACACGCAGGCCAGGATGAGGCATGAGGAAGCAACTAATACTATCGAAACAGGAGCTGATATGTCGCCGGATCTGCTGTAACTCGTGATGCTGTTTATCCGACATCTGGTAAATAATAATAATAATTATCATTATTAAAGAAAATAAAAAAGCAGAGTAAAAAAATCTAGACCACTGGAAAATTACCAAACAGATTTTTTTTTGCAAGTAAATACAATGTACTCACCTGCAGTCTCTTGTTCAAAATCTTGCGACCACCTGACATGCCATATTCGGCTTCATAGGGGAAACTCCAGTCTCGAACAAGGAACTGCAATACCTTTCACATGGGGAAAAAAAAAACACTTTGTAAATTTCATTCATCTATTCACAAAAAAACATTTTTTGCAAAATACTGTGTGTATATATACATAATTTCCTTTGGATTGACCAAAAAAGTGCTGTTTCACAATGGACTGAGGTAAGAATAATTTATTTCTTCTTACTCTGATTTGTTTTTCTAGTCATGTTACTTAGGGAATTTTTTTAAATGCTTAAAATATGTCTACATTTGGGTATCAATATGAAGGTCATGGTCATGTAGCTAATGCATTAATGCACTAAGCCTGCCTGTGAATATAGTTGTCATGTGACCTTTAGCTACTGCATGGATGCAATAGTAGTCCGCAAACTGCCAGGATCCAGCAAGTTAAAGGGACACTACACTCCCCTTAACTGGTAATAAACAGATTTTCCGGCCCATACAAGTAAAAGCTACAATAGCAAAAACTATATGTATATAGTACCAACTATGCACCAACCTGGAAAGGCTTGGAAATGTTATCGTTGTCTTCAAGAGCAAGGCGTCCATATTCTGTGAACAGCTGTAGGTAAGTTATGATTAAATACTACTTTAAAGAAAATAAGACAACACATGCTAATAGCAGGGTGGATGTGGAAAAGGGAAGTAAACTATTCACAATCAGTTTTTACCATTCACTGTTTAAATCACACATATATTTTACTCAACGTACTTGTAAAAGGAGACTTTAAGAGTTAGAAGTCTGACCCAATCTTAATTGCAGAGATATCAAATTTAAAACTTCCGCAATGTTATGCTTTATTAAAATTTAGAAACTCACCTGCAGATGCTGAAGATCATCTTCTTGAATGTTCTGAGAAAGGTTGTAAACCTAGAAGTAAGGAGATTTTTTATCTTTAAACCAGCATCAGATTTTGAGCCATGTGCCAAATTAAATCAATTACCCTGACAAAACTATGAATACAATGTTTACTTCTGGCATTGAAGTTAAAGCAGAAGTGACTTCACCAAGAATATGCTACAAAACTTTGGGACAATATATAATAATAAAGGTCTCTTGTGTAGCGCCTTATCCCTACCCAAAGGGCAAGCTATACTGGAACAATATACTTCATGGGTAACAGCTATACATTATACAGAAACAATATACTTTACGAGTGAAAGTTGTAAATTTTAAAATCTCTTTAAAATAGTTGAAGTTTTGCGGGCTAGTGCCATGGCATGTACAAAGAAGCTTCCTGTGCAACAGGTATTTTAGTAATCAGGAAAACTGCGTGCACCAAATGAATATTAAAAATATCTGATTTTAAATGCCCAACTGAGTCTATTATTAGTGTCTTCTTATTTCTACAGATTTTTCAGACAAATACCAACACAAAAAAAAAAAAAAAACCCAACAAAAGATATTGATAACTCATATTTTTATTTGTATGGTCAGTCAAATCCAAAAATTTTCACATAGCACACTGTTTCTTGAAAAACAACCTAATATTTTTATCAGGCTTTCCTCAGAGATTGAGAGGGAGTGGTTTTATTCTCCGTTACGTTCCTGTTCACTGAAAAACAGAAATCAGTGTATTAATCTCACATTAAAGAATGCTGGTTAAAACACAAACAATAACATTTTATGCATGTGTAATCCAATAACTGCTTAAATCTACTTTAAAAAAACAGATTAAATACTTTTCTACTCATTTTATTTATGGACTTTTGACACAAATATTGCAGATTTTCAAGAGGATTTTAAATCTACTGATTGAAAGTAAATTAAAGCAAAAGATTGCAAACATTAAAAACTAACCTTGTATGTGCCGACATGATCACTGTAGCTGGCATGAGTCCTCAACTGCCTCTTTCTGACAGTGCATACTATGCAAAAACAGCATTCTACTTTTGTGCACAAGACTTAAACTGCGCATCCACCTTCATCTGTGCAGTTTGCGGGAGCCATTCTTATCTCTAGCATTTTTATTTCCAAGGATGGGAAGAAAGATAATGTTCCAGGAGTGTGAATGTTTATGAGAAGCTGGTAAGGGAAAGAATCTGGACTGTACATAGAGAAGGTGACAAATAAAAGGGGACTGACCAGTGTACCAGTTTCACTACACAATGACACTTCGGCCAGCAAGTCATTATCCGTTTGCTATTCACTCAAGCAGCAGGCATAGAAAAAATTCTACCTACCATCTATCCACCGAGGTCACCTAGAAATCATGCACTAACTATATTAATGGAATAATATGTCTTATATATGCTGATGTATACACTTATCATATGGCTGACGTTTTTTTAATAATCATATGCTGTATTTGATTGTTGTTCTCAAGGAGCTTTTCAGTTATTTCAGAATGAAGAAGAAAGAAGTTTATATGTCTTTAGATGTGTTAAGACATAAAATATTAGTTTAGTTAATCTTCATTTTTAATAAACAGCTCCCTTTCTTCACAAGCAAAACCTAGGAACTGGCAGATTATTAGTGTTGCCTTGTATAGACAAGAAGTTTAAGCCATTTGAAGAGACTAAAAGTCTAGAAATGGCATCTTCTATTTTCAGTCACAGTCCAAGAAAGTGCTCATGGCTAACAAGTGGCAAAGCCGATGAGTCAAGTCAAAACCAGTTAACACATCTATCCAGTTTTGCAAGAGAAGTTGATGGACTGGAAACCAAATTGTCCCACAATAGAGATGGGAACCAAAAATCTAACAAATGACAATCTGTCGCCAGTCACACAAAACAAAGTAAATAAAATCAAAAATAAGAAATCAGATTCTCACAAATTTGAAAAATTAGAATCCATGTTTCCCAACTTTCAGCCATTATACTGGCAACAAAAAAAAAAGGGGGAGTGGGGTATATGCTGTTCCCAAGACTGCCTAAAATTGAAATCCAAGGATAGCAGTAAAATTATCAAGAAAACACTGCAGCTTGGTATATATTCCTACAGTCTGTTAGTGTTGCATTTCTGGTAAAATTTACATCATAAGGTGTCTAAAGACCTCAATCAGTCATAAGCTTTTCCTACCAAAGACTTGCAATACCAAAACTGAACATATTTTGTGATCATTACTTCTTTCAGAAAATAAATGAAAATAGCAGCAAAAAAACAAAACAAAACAAACAACACAAAAAAACCACCAACAAAATGTGACAATAGATAAGACCCAACAATAAGTACTGATTAGTTCACTTAAAATCAAAGTGTAAACACAGGCAGATCTAAAATGCTTACCTGGATGGAACTGACCATAGTGCTAAGGGCAAAGATAGTCGCACAGTCTCTAACAGTAGACTCACTATCAAATGCACCCTGGGTATCCATTAGCAGAATCACAACCTAGAAGTTAACAAATATTTTAGATCAAGCAGCCAAAACTAGAATCTGGATTTTTTTCCTCCACCGCACTTGACATTTATCTCTGCAAAACGTTTGTTCTTTAGTTCAGAATCAAGAAAAAAGACTCTTCTGACACTGATAAAATAATCTTCACCCACAGGTACAAATTTTCACATTTCAAGATGCTTATATGTGAATCTCAAATTTATCTGATAACAATTTTAGCAAAATTTTTCATGCACCTCTTCCCCAGACTGTGTTCTACAAAAGAAAGGTTCACTCCAGAGCAAAATTCCAGTTGTGTCCCTTTCTGAGCCTCCTCGCCAAGTGAACCCTTCAAGAGGTTCATCATCACTTCCCAACCAATCAGAGGCACCCTGTTACAATGGTAAATCAAAAGCACCCTGTTACAGTATGTAAGACATCATAAAACTGCACAAGGCTTATCAATTCACTCGAGAGTGGACATCGTGTTACTGTGAATGATATAACATCTAGAAGTAGCCTTTCATAATCTTAGTCATTAATTCTCATACATAATCTCAATAACATTCCTGAAATTCCTGAACTGAACTGACTCAAAGCAAACAATGGATTTCCAAAATATAACAAAACACATCAATCCACATTTCACAAAAGACAAGGAAAAAATATTTTAAATGCACTCTTACGCCTGCATTAAGATAACGAAGAAAGAAGTCTAGAAGAAATGATTTTCCTTTTCGGAATGCTCCGGCAACTGATACAACAGCAACTTTTTTGTTTCGAACATCTGGACGTAGCAGAACCTCCTCAAGACGTTCTTCATCTAGTTCAAATGTATGGTTATCTGAAGCCTTTACAATCTGAATAGGTTCCCCTTTAACCGACATGCTGGAAACTGCAAATAATAAAACAGGATCAAGATCCAGTAGATATTACTAAAATAAGGCACATACTTTATTGTTCTAAGATTATGCAAAACATGATTCACTCCCTCTTATGCTGCTATACCTTTCTGAGAAATCAGATTGTAATTCATCAAAAGTTCTGCAAGACAGATTTCTGAGATAGATTTATATGACAGAATTCTAAAGAAGCTTTATTGGAAATAGATATGGGATATGAAAAGCTAAAAATATGTAATTGTTTTTTTACAACTACAGAAGGCAAGGGAATTCTTTTACAACAGATGTTTTCATGAAAAGGGATAAATGATTTTGTATATAGGGTATGTTCAAATGACACATATATCACACTAATCATTATGATTGATAATAAAAAAATATGGAAATTATTTTTAAAGTAGTAATAACAAGCAGTCCAAGTGTATGGAGAAATATCTCAGCCAAAAAGCTTTAAAAAACAACTTTAAAAAAGGTCAAGAACCGTACAGCTGTTTGAGGTTTGTGAAATACCAGTGGAATTAGTAACAAAATCAACTTTATAAATGATTTGAATGCTTTAGTCAAATCGTTCTCTCAAAATACACTGGGTAACTAGGGTGTACTAACAATTTTACGTGTCGTAACGTAACATGCTTTCCTGTTACTGTTTAACATTGTTTTAGACTTTGCATGCTACAAATAAAAAACGTTTAATGTGCAAAGGCATTCGCTCCATAAAATGGTAGGGTAATTTAATAATAGAAATCACCTTCACGCAAAAGCCAATAGATAGTCCTGTAGTAACTCACTGCTGGTGTGAAGGTTTGTTATCATAAATCACTGGCGGGCAGATTGGTGTCAAGGTACAGTAAATTACATAATGGGCGAATCAAACGGCCTACAAAATGAGATTATTAAAATGTTTCGGCCTCTGAAATATCTTCCAAATAACCAGCAAATATAAACATACCACCGTTGGACAGCGGATGGGCGACTTGTTGCCTCGCTTGCTGTTTTTTTTCCGCCATGACAGTTCAAAGAATACGTCAAGTTCCGTACATGCGCACAAATAACTGACGTCATGCACTACTTTTAGCCTGTTTACATCCAAACTCTGAATAATTATTCATGAGCAAAGTTCTAATTTACGTTTTAACCAAACTTGACAAAAATTTAAAAAATTTTACTGTTTTGTAATTCAAAACTTAGTTTTTACCTTGTTGTTATCAAAATAGTTAAACTTACTATGCAAGAGTATATAGAGTTCCTACTGTTCCAAGAACTCATTGTAATGTGGCGGACGTAGAACCGCTTTGTTCCTACTTCGGCGATTTATGGCCGAAAAATGCCCGACCTATTCACTTGACTAAAAATACTGTTATGTTCTTATTATTGTGCAGTTATGAAAACTGGTAAGATTGTGCAAATTTTTGGTCTCTTTGTGACTATTATCTGCATCTATTTTTGCACATGCATGGTTTTATAACGCGGTATCGGTGCTTTAAACCAGGTAGTCGGTCCTGTTAGCAAATAGAGCAACTGTTTCGTGTATATTTTCTATTGCGATTTACTGCACTGATAAGATGGTACCAGAAACCGAGCTGAGTAAGATCTCCAAGATTCGATGAAATAACTTTTATCTCATTTTATTATTTCACTCATCCTAGGAAATGTATTTATGTAATTTATCGAAGAAGGCGGTTGTTTTAAAAAGCAGCTTGGAAATTCTGCGAAACTCTCCCGCATGTCATGATTAGGTACAGAATGTCATTTGATACGAACGTCTCGGAAAATAGATTAAACACGACGCTTCTTAGAGAATGTGTGATTGATGTTTCCATTTTGGAAAGAAGCTCGTACAAAGAATACTTAAAGATAACACCATATATGATCATGATGCCTTCAGCTGTTCGTATTTAGAAGTTGTTTTTGAGATTCTAGTAACTAGTTTCCTTCTCGCAGACGAATGGCATTGTTTGGTCCAATGTAAACGGTATGTATTTTCCCTTTGCGGCAGGCGTTGTGGCCTCGAATATAGTTAATCTATATATTTATTCAAATTTCCCGTCAGGCTTGCGGCTGCCGTAGAAAAAAGATCAAGAAATCAAGTGCAGACACATTATGGCCCTATGATTGTTTTATTAATAGAAAAATATTTAAAATTAATGGCACAAATAGATTTGCAGCACATCAGGGAGGAAACCTAGAGGAGTTTAGGTGCCAAGAAGAATGGAGGGATGTCAAGAAAAGTCTGTTTTTGCTTCATAGGAAAGCATGATCATTATTCCATTTATATTGCTGGATAGTTTATTTGAAATTTCGATGACCGTTTTAGTTTTTAATAGTTCTGATGTTGTACAAAAAATAAATAAATATATTCATAATAATTGCACAGATGTAATGCAAACATATGAATGATATATGACAATTAATTTTTTTTCTTTTTTGCAGATTTTCACAAAATGTAGCAAGAAGCAACGCAAAACATTTTGCCTGGCTTGGGTTTTTCACTGTGCATAATAAGACACCAGATATATGGTTTCCTGATGTGATAACAGAGAATTGTTTCTATGGATGAATGCATTTATGTGAAGTTGGTGGCTGTAGAGCAGCAGGGCAATGGAAGGCCCCCAGCAAATGATGGAAAACACAGAATCTCTTGTGCCAGGGACAGGAATAGACAGCATCACCTTTTTATCCAGTCTGGCCAGCAGTGGTACAGGACTGGTCTCATCTTCGCTTGCTGATTCTACATTTGCATACACACTTTCCAGCCTGCCTTTGTCTTTGGCAGGTACGATGGCCAAGGAGCAGAGGGATCTGGGCATTAATGGCCCTGACCTCAGCTTAGCTCAGAATGCCATAGAAACTCTGGCACGCTTGACAGATGTGGAGCCACTCAAATCTGACTTGAGCAAGCAGCTCTTGGAGGATAAAGGCTTGTCTCCTCTGAATATTTTGGTGCCAGCATATACAGATGCAGGACAAGGTAGTCCTGCTGGGGGCTCCCAGACTGGATTACCAGTTCTTCATTATAGGCCTGCTGGCAGTGGAGGAGACACCATGCTCAGTGCCATCAACTACACTGACAACGAGATGCTGAACGACAGTGCCTTTGACATCAACAACACCACGTCTGCTGGCCTGAACCAACTGGATGACAATTTTCTTGGGCTTGGCAACCCAGCTTCTAATTTGCGGCTGCAAGAAGCCCAGGGGGGCAATGCTTTTGACTTGTTTGATGGAGATGCACTTTCACCTTTTGGAGATACAGGTCTTGCCATCGAAGCTGGATCTTTGCAGGGAATAGAAAATGAACGAAGTACAGGTAAATTTATGTTTATGTGCATTTTCAGGACACTTCATTTATTCTTTTGAATATTCTTATTCTCTTGAGAAACCATGTTTTTGCACATACTGTTTGTGACAATTAGGGACAAGTACAAAATAAGCATCTCTCTATCTTCCTAAAAGATAAAATCGCTCATTGAGTTTTTATTCATGGTTAAAAATTCAGATGGATGGTTTTCTTGAATTAACACTTTGTGTCAGTTTCTAAATCACTTGTGGATACTTTCTTAAATGTTAAATGGGACATTGTATTATCATAGTCATCCATGTGGTCCTAAATTTACAAAATTATTAATTTTGTGGTGTTATTGTGGCTTTTACTGTTTATGAGAAAGGTTTTGAGGGGAATGGGTATATTATTATTTTGAAATGGAATTCTTTTCTGCGTGTTATACTCCTGCAGCTTATTTTTAATAATCTGAAAAGATTACTGCTGTTTAAAGGTTTAAAAGAAAAGATCGTGTCAAAATTGCAATATGCACTGGAAGATTTTATGATATCAGATTGAAAATAATCTGTTATTTGTGATGGAACATCTGGCATCATAACTTCAACTTGCAATAGCATGTACACAGCAGTCTTATAAACTGAGGTAAAAAAAATTAAGGAAGAATTATAAAATGGAAGTAATTTTAATTACTTGGTACTTATAAAAAGAAATTTCACATACACTTTACAAATTACACATGTACCTGATGATTACTTATGTACTTTATGCTGGCAGAAATTCTAAATTTGTAATGTTTAACAACATGCTAAATCCACAGCCCCATGGCATCAAATTATATGTAGGCGACGCATCTATTTATTAAAAACTCTTTTCCTTCCTGGGTTGTCATTTCACACATCATTAATGTGCATTAACATTACAATTAATACGTTTTTTTTTAAATAGGTTATGATGATAAAATCAGTCCTTCCAAACTGATCAGAACAGACTTATTTCATGGTTGAATAATTTAGGGCAGCTAAATAAACTTTTTTCTTGCTGTCAGAATAACAGATTGTTGTTAACATATTCTTTGATGCCTTGTAGTTTAGGTGATATATTTTGATCTAGTTTAATGCTTGTGAAGATTTTGGTCCTTCTAATCCAGGGGTGAGCAAAGTTTTCTTTTTGTGGGCCGGTCTCAAAATTCTAAGCTATGCAGCAGGTCAATAAAATACAGAAAACCCACACTGGGTGACTACACAACAAACCTTGTGATAATGGAATGGACAACAAATAAGTATATAATGGCATTCACTTACAAAATTTATTGTATAAAGTGAAGCTGGTTGAATTGGCGTACAATAAATTTTTAAAACCAGCCTTTCCTTTAAAGGCAACAGCCCCCGATGCTCCCTAACGACTATGTCATGTCAGCTGTGTTATTCGTTATCTTTGTACTTTGTCTCTGTTAGAATGCTGTAGACTGCTGATTTCTAATGATGTTGTACTTGATAAATTAAATTTCAATCAAATTAACCTTGGCTAAAAAAAAAATAAAAACAAGTACACTTCACAGTTTGGTAGATGGGCCGGTCTAAAGATATGTGTTGGCCATACTTTGCCCACCTCTGTTCTAATCATTATTTAAATATAGAGAAAGCATATTCTACAGACAAGTCAGTACAGTGTTTTTTATGGTACTTCATAACACTATTAAAATGTAGGTTTGAGTAAATGTGGTAGTGCATTCTATTTTGTTAAATACAGAGATGATAATAATAAATGATAAATTTGTAAAGTGCATACTCACGCTCCTAAGGAGCATGCTCTTAGCACTTAAGAACAAAACACGTACAGCTTATGAGGGATAGGAAATAACATATGAACTATAAAAAACGGTACTAAACAAAGAATAAAATCAAATGCAGTAAATACAAAGAGGAACCAAATAACAAGAGCTGAGAGTAACATGATATTGCAAAAGGAAGGGTGTGACAAAGGACTAGCATTATGGGAAAGGTTGTTAGGAGTAATGTTTATGGAAGAGGTGCATTTTCACTGCACATTTAAAGATATCTAGCTATGGTATGAGAAAGTGATACCATTAGTTCATTTTTATCACTATAGAGAAGCATCCATAAAGTGTAAGGGCTTTTAAGACCATAACCTCAGTCTTATTTGTGTGTAGACCCATCCAGACTAGTCACACAAGGTACAAATCAGTGTATGTTAATAATATCATAATCTTGATTTCTGCTATCAAGAAATTGCTTTCATTGTCAGTATTGTGTTTGTATCCTTGTAAAGACTGTGATGCTGACATTCATTGTGACGATAAATTGTCAGCTTTCCTAAGTCTGTTTTATTACAAAATGATATGCCCATATGACTTCTTCCTTTGTCTTCTGACTCAGCACTTCTTCAAGTCCCACTAGGACTAAGACATATGGACAGAGATCTTTCTCCTGCCAAGCCCCATCAGCTTGGAACAGATTACCTATCAGCCTTTGTCACTCTGATTCTCTTACTACCTAATTTCAAACTCTTTCAGAATGGAGACTTCACTGCAACCCTGTCCCGACCATTAGTGTGCATAACATGTCCGTATTTGCGTTGTGTATGAGTAGATGTGTCTGTTATAGAAGTGAGCATGTCTGTTACGGGTGCATAATTGTTAGTAATTCCATTTACATGGATCAGTCTAGATATCACTTCTGTAAAATGCAAATTGGGAAAAACGCTATAAAAATTTCATTATTACCTTTCATTATTATTAAAATATCTTTTGCTATAGGTCATCTTCCCTATGCTCCTTTTATGTTCCCAGTTCCCATACACCAAATTGTATTTTCAGAAACCCTTGTCAAAGTCTCAAAATGATTAGGAACTCTTAAATGATTTACAGGTCTTCTCACTTGATGGGAAATATAGCTTATTATGTGCATTTGCTGGTAGAATAAGAATACAAGAGTTCTAAAACTGGATAGTAAGCAGGGCATGGAACTGTTTTGATCCTTATTTAACAATCTTGAATACCCAATAACTCTTCTTAAAGAGCATTTAAACTGGGCAGCAAGTCATTGATAATGCATAACTGAATGTTTGAAAAAGGTTAGAAACAGATTCGCACCCTGTGCCTTCCAAGAGTCAGCACTTAATACATCCAGAACAGGATGGTTTTTAATAAAAGAAAAGCTCATGAATATTTTTACCTTTCAGCACAGTTTGTCTCTGAGGCAGACCAGAAAACCTGGCTACCAGATTCAAAGGGTTAAATGTAGTTAATGTTATATAGAAATATTATTGCTTTGTGCATTAGAACTCTTCATTTTTTCAGATAATGCATTTGAAGACTTAAGGGGGGCTGGTAAAAATTCTGCAAACAAGAAAGGTTCGCAGCAGAGTGGTTTAGGCTCGCCTGGAAAGTGTACTGCCCAATGTCCCACCTGTGGAAAGCAGTTTAACAATGTTAGTGCCCTTGCCAAACATCGCCTCACACATTCAGATGAGCGAAAGTACTTGTGCACAGTCTGTAACAAAGGATTTAAAAGACAGGATCATCTGTGAGTTTGTGACTATTATGAGTTTTATTTACTGCAATAATTTAGATTAATCATATTATTATAATCATTCACTTCAATAATTCAGTAATGTACAGTAATCTTATTACATGTTTTTCAGTGCCATTTACCATAGCACTAAAACAATTTAATTTGAAGATGCTTAAATGGATCTTTATTTTTAATGCATTTTTTAATATAGAAGGAATCAGCAAATTGATACTGACAGCAATTGAAGCAGTTATTTATTCTCTGTTATAGTGAAGTTATATGTGACATTTTGAAATGGTCATGCAGTCATAGGACATCATCTTGGTTGTCTAACTGTCTAAAATATGTAATTAAACATGTGGATTGAGTTTGTTCAGGTCTCAAGTTTTTTGTTAAGTTGCAAAAGCCTACAGGTTAAAGTCAATAAAAGACAAGTAGTATCATGGTCGCATTGTCACTGCAGAATAGTTAATCAGATTTGCATCAACTGTAAAGATGGCTTTTCAGTCATTATGTAATTCTTTGATCATGGTAACTGAAATATGCAAATTATTTTCTGTCTTACAGCAATGGACATCAAATGACTCATTTGGACAAAAAACCTTTTCAGTGCCAAGTGGAGAATTGTGATAAGGGTTACTGTGATGCACGCTCATTGCGACGTCATTTAGAGACTTACCATCACTTACCCTCTGACATCATCCAGAACCATGTGCAGGCTAGTATGGCTGCTTCGGGCATCACGCCTCCCTCTCAGCGTAATGGGAAGAGTCGTTCAAGCGATGGAGGGACAGGCAAGTTAACAACATCAGACCAAGGGACTCAGCGTCTTATCAGTTCACCATCTTACAGTGCCAGCTCCACGCCATCACCCAGTCCAGGCTCAGGTGGCCAGGTTTGTTTGGTTTTCACTTTTTACTGTTTCTGAAGCTGATAATATATTTTTAACGAGTTTGGGAAGGTGCTCAAGCCATTGAGTTTGTACATGTTGGTTTCTCTTTTCTTCTGTATGTATACAGTAAGTATATTCCAGCTTTATAAACTGGTAAAAGTTTTGAACTATGTTAATTCTGTGGTTGACTTTTGTTAATGTTGAGATTTTAAAAAAGTATTCATCATCTCTGGTTTTGCAGAACCAGTTTTTTCATTTTGAGGTGCAGGCCAACAAAGCAGGGGGTACAGGGGGTAGTGTTTCTGTCAAAGTGGATCCTTTGGATGCAGGGGATTTACAGCTGCATAAGCTGCAGCAATTCCAAGAAATAGCCATGCAGCAGCAGCAGACGACATTGCAGGCATCAGCAGTTGCTGCTGACCAGAACCAGTCACAATTCCAGGTGACAGTTGTGATCAGCATGATCTTCGTTGACATAAACTGAATAAAATCTATTTACTGCAGTATGATGCATTTGGTATATTATGATTTTGTTACATAATAAATATTATGCATTTTCAATATATCAGAAATGTCAGTTACATGAAAAGCAATAATTTACAGCAGCTGGCAAGATAAAAAAAAATTATATAAATATCATGGGACAAAGTAAATCATGTATGTAAAAAAATAATGTGTGTGCTTGTGATGCACAACTTCCTTTTTTAACATTAAACTGAAGTGAAAATGCAAGTTAGTCTCCTGAAATTAAGGGCAGAAATATTTTATGCTCAGGTGCAGTTCCAGCTTCAGCAGGCTCCGGCAAGTTTTCTTGCTGTTGTGCATCAAGCTCAGCTGCAGCTTCTGCAACAACAGCAGCAGCAGCAGCAGAAAGCATCAGAGCAAAAAGGCACAGTACTAAAGCAACAACAGATAAAGGCAGCTATAGAAGGAAATGTAAAGATGCAAGAATCATCTCCCCAATCCAGGGATGTTGCTGGAGGAGATGGAGGTTCTTCGCAGCAGTCAGCAGATTCTTGGCAAGATCGCGCCCAGGCAAGTTTTCTTTGTTTTGTTAAAATATTCTTTCATTTTGATACCATTATTTTATTTCATATGTTGCCTTTTTTTTTTTTTTTCGAAGTTAAATCTTCATTCTTCTCAGAGAACTTTCTTCATCCTCTTCCAGATCTACAATTTTGTAGGCACGCCAGGTTCTGGAGATCAATCCCCAACATCTCTAAGTGGAGATGCCTCACCTGGGCTGGTACAGCAGATGAGTCCCAGTCCAAGTCCAAGCTCAGCCATGCCTTCAAGCCCCCTTCAGAATGCTCAGCGTCCAAACTGGTCCAGCGCAGCTGCTGACAAGAACGGGTATGTTTCAACTTTTGTAGCAAATCTGCCGTAAAAGTTTTGATAATTTCTATATGTGAAATTTTTTATGTGCTAAAGTGGTGAATTTCATCTTTAAATGTGAAGTTTCAAGTTGGATGGAAGTTGTAGTGTTGTTTCTGGTTGTTTCAGTGATGAAGGAAAATGCCCTGTGCAGTGCAATGTATGTCAGCGCCGCTTCAAAACTATTCCAGCTTTAAATGGACACATGCGTCTTCATGGGGGTTACCTCAGAAAGGTGACAAGAAAAAATTAAATAGACGTTAATGGGGGAAGGGGGTAAAGATATAGGAGATAGCACCTATGTATATCTCTGCTGGACAGCTTGCAGACAAACTTTCTGTCAACTTCTAGGATGAGTCCAACTGCAAATAAGCCTCTAGTTTAATTTTAACATCAAGGAGAGCAGACGATGAGCAGTCTCATGTTGGCAGAGGTACAAAAGCTCTAGTTTTTTGGTCTGTGGTGTTTACATTTATTGGCTTTAAGTCATGAGAAGTGATGGTCAAGAACTTTTGCCAAAAAAGAAAGAAGTAAAAAGTAACAAATTTATTGCAAGCCTGTTGTTGACTTTATGAATGTTATTGTGGTTCCAAATATTAATATGCTAAATGATTCGCCAAGACCTGACAGCCTATAACTTTGTAAGAGGCTAATAATTGATCTCAGCAAACAAGCAGTTGTCCAGGGCACTCGGTAATGTAGTGGTTAAAACACTCGCTTGTCACCACTGCAATGAGCAGCTCAGGGTTTCTGATCTCGTCTCAGGACTATGTATGTAACACTTGGTGGCAGGGGTTTTCTCCAGGTACTCTGGTGCAAGATGGAAACCCTTTCCTACTTAACCAACCAGCAGCTGTCCAGTGATATATACCTGCATAGTTTTAGAGAGTTTAAGAGAGGGGTAGTCTGTATCTTGTAACAGAACAAAAGGTTTTGCCTTAATCTTTTCATTGTCAGAAAATCATAATGATGAAAGCGTTAATAAATTTAATATTTTTATATTTATATAGGATTTTATGCATTTGTGAATGTTTGTTAATTCTTATATTTTCAAAGCTATAGGAAAATGTTTTTAAAATGTTGCACTTCAAATGATGCATGTCATATTGATTTTGTGAGTAGGGTGATAATGCTCGTCATGTTTATTTTGTGAGTAGGATGATAACAAACGCTCGTCTAGCAAGAAAGCATCTACCTCTTCATCTTCCTCATCCTCACCATCTACACCCACAGATATGGGTCCACCCCCTCCACCCCCTCCTCCTCCACAGCAGCTATCCTTACAGCCACCATCAGCCTCACCTCAGCCACAATCCCCTACACCTACAACAGGCACACTTCAGCCTTTGCCACCAGTGGCACTTTCCACAACAGCATCGCCTCAGGTGACTGATCTGCATGCGATGCAAACATTCTACCTGACAGGCTCGCACACACTACAGCCTGTCAGCATCAGCCATCTGGCAGCAGCAGATGTCATTCAGCAACAACAGATGCTGCAGCATCAGCTTGAACTTCAGGTTGTCTGTCCTTTTCTCTAGATGAATAATAATGCTACTTTAAGTGGTTCTTTGTGTGGAAGAGTTTGGTATAATTTCATTCCCAAATCATTTTATGTGCATTGGTTTGGATGTGTGAAGTTTTGAACAATTGTTGTGAGCTGTCTTTATACTTGCAGATTGCAGACATGCCCCATGCCTTTTAGAGGGTATTTTAATTGAGACAACAAAAATGTTCAATTAATGCTTATAGACATTTCTGCTGTGTATGATTAATTGATCAACTATGTTTTAATTTCACCAGAAAGTGTAATCAGTGCATGCTCTTGCTCAAAGTATATGTAGCTTTCATTTTTTCATGTGCCAGATGGCTCAGCAGCTGAAGGAGGAGCAAGATATCCGTTCATTAGAAGAACAGCTAAAGCAAAACATTCATGAGCAGAACATACAGCAACTGTCATCTCTTGCGGAAGTATCCTCTTTACCTGCCATTAGTCAGGTGCAGGCCACTCCAATCTCTTTGTCCCAGGTCACTGATGCCCTGGGTGATGTCTCTCATGCTTTATCTCCACTACGAGCAGCATCACCTCAAACACAGCAAGCAGAGCACATACAGCGCCTTGTGGAGGGCTTCCAGCAGGTCTGTCAGCATACTTAGTAAAGTATCACTTACCTGTTCAAGCTGTGTACGTATCTACATAACATGCAACTGATAGTAGATACGTACACAGCTTGAACAGGTAAGTGATCTGGTGCGAATCGCCATGTTTTACCTGTTCATCGATCATTATTCATAAACACATCATGCCTGGATGCACACAGGCATGCACATCGACATGCATTCTTTCTTCTTGCTGTTTCTTATCACCCTCAGTCCCCAATGGAGCATAGGGCTGCAAACACCCACAAGCATATTCACAATCAGTCCAAAGTTAACAGAACAACAAATGCTGTCAGTCTCGAGCAAAGGTTTGCAGATTTTTGGATTAGATTAGAATTCTTGGAAATGTGTGCTAAATTTTTATCTGCACAATCTTTTTCAGATATGCTTAGACTTTTCTATGTCTGTTGCTCACACAAAAACATTTAATGCTCTATAGAGAATTCAATCACCACAAGCAGGGTGAATTTTATTTTTTTTAAAAAAATTATGAAAACTTTAATGGAATTTAGCAGGAACAGATTTTCATATTTTGACTAGGATGGGTTATTTAAATTGAGTATGAGAACTGCTTGTATTTTCATCTGTAGGTTGAAGAGTTACACCGTCAGCAACAGCAGCAGCAACAACAGCAGGTTACATTACAAGTTCCACAACTGACGGCTCTGCAGATTCAGCAACTGCAGCAGCAGCACATACAGCTTGGACTACCTCCTCTTCAACCAGCACAGCTGCAGCAACTACTACAAGAGCAGCATCTTCAGCAGCAACTGTTCCAGCAGCAGCAACAGCAGCAAACCACAGATAACTTGCCACGTGGCCAGTCTTTGGCCAGTATGCACCTGGGTCAAACTCATGTTGTCCTTCACTCGCCTCCCATCATGCTCAGTGGCAGTACTGGCAGTGGCCAGATAGTGACTGTGAGCAATGTTGCTGCCTCCAGTGCAGGGGCTTCCTCCCCAGTCACATCTGCCAACTCTGTTTCATCTATCATCATGACCCCTGGTCTGCCTGGAGGTGTGCTGTCCAATGGTCAGCAGCTGCATTTGGGCTCCAGCCAGCTGGTCAGCTTATCAACCTCTTCAGTGGTTACACAAGCTCCCAACCCAAGTCCCAGTCACAATCCCCATTCACACCTGTCCCTCAGCCAAAGCTCTGAGCAGCAGCCAACCACCTTGTCCGGTGCTAGCCTAGCCACCCTCATTTCCACATCATCTCCTTCCCAGCACTACATGGAGCTGGCACAGCAGCATCTTGTAACATCCTCTGCTGAAACTCTGTCTATGGGAGAGGCAGTGGATGTACAGGACTCCACCATGTGTCAGCTGATGAGTGACTTGGAGGGAGGGATTGGGTCAGAGCTCTTGCAGATGCCCAACCCTCATGTTGGAGGCCAGGGGCTTGTGGGTGACATACTCTCGGGAGGTATGGTGCTAGGCCAGCAGTCTATGGCCGAGAAACTCCCAGGGTTCCAGTCCTTTCAATCACTTATTTCCACCCAGGGGAGGCTCACTCCACCATCTGGAGGACACATTCTGCTGGATAGCATCAAGCAAGATGTCATGCTTTCCTCAGCAGTGAGCACACAGCCACATCCAAGTGGCAGTGGAGAAGCTGCCTTGGAACACTTCACAGGCAACCCCAGCAGTGGCACACATGCCTCCTCCATCAAAAATACTCATTCAGAACTGAAAAGGAGACTTTCAGCTGACAGTAGACTCTCTGTGGCTTCCACTTCCACACTCACCACCATGCTCAGTAAAGGGGCTTCCTATCCAGGACACTATTTAAAACCAGCTAATGAGGAGGAGAATGGCAGCAACAGTGGGGTAACTGCAGCAGCACGGGTGAGAATGCGCAGCAAGTCTGGGGACATTCACAAATTTATGCGGTCTAAGAGTGTGGACCACTCGGTCATGCGGCCACGCAGCAGCACGGAAGAATCTATCTACCGGCCGCGGAAGCGCAGTGGGGATGAGACTTTTATCGGCCGCTCCAAAAGCCATGGGGAGGATTACCTGTCTCAGTCGGATGGGGCTGGTGTATTTCGCAACCCCGGTTCTCTCCCTAGCCCTTTCAAGATCAAGCGCAAGCATCGGCCCACCCCTCTCTTTATTCCAACCTGCTTCAGCAGCTTCCAGAGCCGCCTGCGCTCTCCTCGCTTGTGGGATGGTGGTGACACCAAGGGACGGGGTCACACACCACCACCTTACACTCCTCCCCCAATGCTGAGCCCCATCCGCAGTGGATCGGGTCTCTTCTGGACAATACAGAGTGCCAGGCCTCTCACTCCACAGTCAGCTCCAGTGTCAGCTCGGCTTTCTCTGAGCCGACGAGGTAAATTCTATTCACGATGCAGTCATTTGATCCTAGCTGTGCTTTCTGTGACAACATTAATAGTTTAGCATCTATATACAGATGTCTTTAGGTTTACTCTCCCAGTGGCCAGAGGCAGGACACTGGAACGATAGAGTGTTCTGGACTAGGACAGTAGCAATATAGATGATTATAATTCTCAGCCCAGTAGAAGACCAAACTTTGGAGTTATGGCTTTTAAATAAAACTTTAGAAAAAACCTAGACATGAATGCATCGAATGCCCTAACCATGTACCATGTCCAGAAATAAAAATAATTGTTGCGAAGAGTGAGCATCACACAGAAAACTTTTGCTCCAGTTTTCAGGGAAATGAAGCTTTTTAGTTGGGGCAGCTTTGGGATACAGCAAAAGCTGGAAGTAATAAAACTTTATTTTCAGTTAGTGTGCACAGTAAGTAAAAGTGCACAAAGATTGCACAGCGCAGGAGGAGTTACTGTGACATGAAGTTATACAAACACATTTACAACTTACAATAGTATCTATCAACACTAATACCAGGTTTATCAGAGTCAATTTTGTACAGCAGAAGAAATAAATTTTTTTAAAGTTTTGAAGCACTTTAATGTCAAAATTACGTCCATGTTATACATATATATCAAAGTAATAAGAAAGACATGATCATTTAGTTATGTTCCAGATCAGTCCAAAATAATTTTTAAAATTTCCCATTTTTAAATGGCATGCAGTTAGAGGTGATCTCCAAAGCTGAAATAATCACTTTCTTCCTCAGTCGCTTCAGTCACCTAGCAACATGTACTTTATCTCAACTGTGAGACTCAGGAAATAAAATTATTTAACAATTACCTTGTAGCAAAGTATTAAGGAATGGTTAATCTAAGGCAATTTGCTAAAGAATAAAACAAAGGCTGACCACCCCACCCATCTGCTCTCATTTTTGTCCGATTTATCAGCAAATAAGTGTAAGTTTTAAAAATTTTAGCTGGGTTTATCAGCAGTAGCCAAAATATCCAAAATATTGAAAAACAATATTTTACTATTTTTACAATACTACTACTGCAATTTGGAAAGGGAAAAAAAAGCAGACAGTATTTTTATTTAAAATCCCATGCCCATAGAAACATTTGAAACTTTTCCATGCAGTTTTTTCATCGTATCCAATTAATCAAAGTTATGTGCCTGAATAAGGCAAAGGGCTTATACTTAAAACTATAGGTCATATTAACTCAAGAAAACAATTTAAGCTAATTCACTGGCGTGTAAAATGCACTCAAACGCCCTTCCCTTATTTTGTTTGTTTCTCTAAAACAGAAAACTAATTCTTTGATCTGTGAATTTCTACCTTTGAAAATTGTATTTATGTGTTTTATTTTATTTGCTAACAATGAATATTTCAAATTGTTTTCCCTTTCACAAAATCTACATAGCTTATTGTTTGTTACTGTCATATTTGAGAAGATTATTTTTGTGTCCAGCATTCTATAAAACCATCATAGCTTAGTATAATAATAAATAGCACATCTGTATAGCGACTTTTTCAAGGCTCAAGGCACTTTACATATAGGCATGCAAGCACGTCATATTAATTTATACATATAATAATAATTAATATAATAATAATACGTCATATTAATGCATCAGCTATTTTTCTAACAGTGAATTTCTATGTAACTTTTCTAGATAACCATAGAATCTCATTTGGCACATTAATAAGATTCAAAGCTGACTAACAATATATGCTGATATAATTTGGCAATTTTATGAAAAGAATAAACTACCCACTATCTCATTAGTGTAAATATTTTCAACAGATTGTTTGCAACCAATTTAAGATGCAATATCCATATAAGTGTCAAATTTACTTATAAAAACTTTGTACGGGCAGAAGAATACCTTTTTTCATCTAATAGGAGTCTCTTTGCTTAAGCAGCTTCTGTGAAGAATATATTTATTATTTACTTCAGTATTACCCTTACAAGAAGATAGGGTCATTGATAATTTCTTCTTCCATTTCTCCACTATTGATATCTTAAACTAATACTTTTTTGCTTATTCTATCATATTTTCTATTCCATACAAACCAGCTTTAGTCTGAATTTTGTCAATTATATTGTCTGGAGGATTTATAGTAATAGTCATAGGTGTACTAATTTTTCTAAGCTTAATGATTTAAGAATAGTAACTCCTCCTAATTGTCTTTTTAGCCAGGTTTTAATGTAAGCTTTTAATTTCTACAAATGTACATTCATAGTTTTGTTTCCCCATATTCTTTAATATCATTGATGAGCAATATACCAAGAATGTTAAATTTGGATTTAATTTTTAAATGGGACAAGTATTTTGCAGTTGAATGTATTTTTCTACCTAACAAAATATCATTTAATTTTTCTGTGTTTAAAATTAAACCTAAATTAAAATTCTCTAGCATTTTTAATGACTTTTCAAGGATAATTTGTAACCTGCTAAAGTTAATTCCCTGTCATCTGCATACTGGACTATTTTACTTTCTGTATTATCAACTTTTACACCTTCTATATGTTTATTTTTCCTAATTATTATTTCCACACAATAGATGTTACGCATATTATCATCCTTTTAAGTCCACCAAGTTATAATCTTCAATATCTCGTTCCAAGTAAAGGTCAGAGTAGAACCTTTTCTAATTAAAAAAGAGCATGCTATGCACTTGCATTCCATAACATTGCAAAGGTTAACCAGTGAGGTTTGATAGTCATTGCGAGGTGCAGTCTGCAGTTGTGTTGAACTATTTGAGAGAGAGCATTTCAGCAGACACAGTGCTCACAAGTCTAGATGTTCGGAGCAAGTTTTTCTTGTCCCAAGGGTAACTGCAAAACAATACAGGGGAAAATATAGCCAGCAAGTAAATCAAGTAGTCCAGTGAGAAAATGTAAACATTTGTGGAGAACATTACATAGACTTGGCTGTAGCAACGACAAGTGACACAGGCATTAAAACACTCAGAAGCAAGAGCCAAGCAGCACAACAAAAGCACAAATAAACATGATACCAATCAATAAAAATCCACACATAAACATGACTCCAAAATTGATAAAGATCCACCAGCACAAGCAGAAAGAAAAGGATGAGGAATAAGATTGAGAGGTAACCCTTTGCTCCCTTAGGAGAAGGGACATTACTCCAACTCTTCCTGACTCCGAGGTCTCTGATAACACAAAAACCAAAATAAGGTGCTCAGAAGCTAAATGCATGAACCACACAGTCTGCAAGTGATAGCATTTCTGCAAAATTTGGTTAAGATGAGGTAGTGTGGATTTGCAGAGAGCACAGACATCTGCATATCACCACTCTGTGCTTTATTTATAAAATTAGCTTAATTGGATCTAAAAATCTACTTCCACATATAAACAGAATTTTTTTAGTTATTATAGCAGGTACATTATGTTTTTTGTACAACAGATGGGAAATTAAATGTTAAAAAGTATGTGAGATGTCTGTTTTTATAAGTTAGACTGGTTGAGATTAATGTTGAAAATGAATCGGTTTTTGCAATTTCTCATTGCCCACTTTTACAATAAGTGTGAATTATTAATGATGCACAGACAAAGACTTCACTATTGATAAGTATTTCCTTTCCTTAAGATAGAAATAATAAAAAGGTTAAAGTATAAATGTTTGTTGTTTTTACAATTTTTTTTTAACTGACATGTCTTTATAGCAAAAGTATGTCATTTAACTTCTTTGATAATATAGGAAGCTTTGTGGAAGCCACACCTGATACCATTCCAAAAGACGTAGATGAATCTCCACCTCCTGAAACAGACATCAAGCCGTATGTTGTCATTTTTTTCTTTTTGTTGTCTTCTTTTCGCTGTATCCTCACTCTGTCTTTTGCCTTCTTTTTCATTATTATTATCAAGTGGTTCAATCCACTCATATGTTTTTAGTTTGGGGGTGGTGGGAAAACCATGTTTAGTAGATTTGCTTGATTTATTTGTACGTCCATCTGTCAATACATAATGGGTGGAGTGTCAATATCATATCATGTTCTTGTCACTCCTTCCTCATCTTCTGTTTTTCCATTCTTTTTCTACCCTCTTATTGTTTTATCATAGTTTGCTTGAAGTAGTCTGACTTAACATGCAGTTTATTCTGTTTCCAGTCATGTCAATGTTGGTGTACAGTACCAGGCAGAAGTACCTTCTCTAATTGGTAAGGTGGTATGTTTAATTGCAGTTCTTGTACAGCATCCCAAAGAAAATGCATAAAAATTAAAGATAAAAAAAATTAGGAAATCTGAATGAGTTTGCAGTCTTGTTTTGTACTATAATTCTTCTGGAAAACTGTTTTTTTAACATTCATTTGTAGAACTAGAAAATTAATGTTGTGTTTTGTATTTTAAGTGTCTTTATCCTACTTGACCCAGTCAACATAGAACATAATCATAGCCAAGGATGCTACCAGCCCATAGAAGAATAACTCTGACCCTGTAATTCAGAGTGGCACCCTTGGTCCACTGGTCACCTGTAACTTGACATAGCTCCTTCCAGTGTGCGATGTAATCATCGGTCGAAAGTCTCTGAGAGTTCAAAGACCATGTCATTATAACAGTCTTCTACTTAGAGTTTGAAAACCATGCTATACAGCTTCTATAAAGACCAACAACACTCCCTAACATGCATCATGCATTGGCGTTCATCATCCTGGCAGAGGCAGCACAAAATTTTTTGAACAAATTTTAGATTCTATCCACCACTGCCTCTATGAAGCTGCATACACTGTTGCACCTCCACAAATCCAAAAGAAATCTGGGTGAAGACTGGTCCTTGCTGGTTGTGTAATAGCATTGTTATCTAGTGATTCCATCAGAGAGGAACCATTAGTGCCATCTGATATTTAGACTGCTCCATATGTTGTAAAACCCTTGGTAAAAGTGGAGGGAAAGCACAAATGTTGATTCCCAGATAACCCATTGCTAGGCTGTCATCTCCCCAAGCCCAAGGGTCCGGTACAGGTGAGACAAAGGTCTGGAGCCAGTGAATGTCATGAACATGTCAGTTAGAAACAAGACATAAATCTTGTTGAAAATTGTCCTGTCTAGGGTCCCTTCTATCAGAAGGACTTTTGATCAGGAGAGCCCATCTTCCATGACCTGTGATAAACTGACAAGGTTATGTTGAGTGTATTGCAAAAGAAAAGAACGTCCCTTGTCAGGTGAAAAAGGTTGCAGGAATGAGTGCATCCATGATTGTGGCGCTTTCTCTAGTCAGTGTATATCCACAAAGAATGATCACCAGAGAAATTGAGCATTGTCATTAAATGGACATAAAATGTTACACATTTGCATTGATTTTGTTAATGTCCCACTTTGAATTTATTATTTTAAAAAATTAAATTAAGAACAATGAAAAAAGATGCAGCAGTATATTATACCTGTTCCTTAGCTTCCACTGTTTCATTCCATGTACGAGACTCTTTTGGTGGATTTTTACAGAGAACCGTAACTTAGCCTTTGTCACCGAGAGTAAGGAAGACTTAATGTGGGATCCAAGCATTCTCAACATCAATACTGAGGAAGATGGTAAAATCACCTTTGCAACGTTGGATAGCTTAGACACTCATACATTTGTAAAGAATTGTCGAGTTGTATAGCAGTAGGAAAATTTTGAAAAGTCAGAAATAGTAAGAGAATGTGCATTGAGGGATGTGTGAATGTGTATTCTACTGATTTATGATCCAGAAAAGTAGAATAATGTCATACTGTGAAATACATTCCCTTAAGCAATGAATATTTGTTGCATCATGATCTGCTCCATGGTGACATGTTCTTAGGTGTATTTGTTCTTGCGTGAATTATTTCTCATTGTGAAGTTTCTTGTTTTGCTTATAGTTCAAAGCTACCAGGACTTTGCCTGCTGTGCAGCAGTCAAAGGCAATGGGTCAAATGTTGAGTATGCTCTCCACCTCCTTTATCTGTCTCAGGGTGACATTCAGGTAGGTAAAGCTCCAGACGTAAATTTTTTTTGGTTTGGCAATAGGAGGAAGAGTGGAGTGAAGGGGGTGATTGTTTTGTCCAGTGCTGAGATAAAGGATTTCAGTAGCATACAAAAGTAACTGTGCTGCAAAGATTGGTGAGAAGTAAGAGAATAAGGATATTTGAAGGCCAGTCTTTAGTTTCACGAGAAACTATGTGTGTGCCCTGCAAGCTAGCATAACACAGGCTGTAGTTAAAAGCAACTGTCTGAAGAAAGTGTTTGTTGCTATATGCATGAAAACCTTCAGTGAGACATTTTTTTGCAGTGTTACTGGCAGCACATATGAGTTTTATGCGTAATTTGCTTGGGGTTAACAACAGCCAGATGACTTGTCTTAAAATCTTAGAAACTAATGAAGCTTTTTCAGAGGTTGATTTTAATTTCAGATGGCAATGCTTATGCTGATGAGCGACCCTCCTCTCTTGCCACCCAATCATGGACTGCTGTCTTACAAGTATCAGGGTAAGTGGGCAGCCTCTTGGCCTGAAGACAGCCCCACAGGAAGAGAGTGGATGTGAATGCTTACGTACGTTTGTGTCTATATATACCCACACAATCCATGCACAAGTCCAAGACCATTCTTACAAACTTTCCTAAACTTGTCTTTTTTTTGCATGTTCACTTCAGAGACTGAATCCTGGAAATCCAGTGAGATTGAAGCATTCCATCAGGCATTAAATGAGTTTGACAAGGATTTCTTCAATGTTGCTCGACGGGTAAGAGATTTCCCCAAGTTTAAAAGCCCTTGGGCTTAAAAAGATAATTATAAAGAAAATTGTTTGGTATTGGTAGAGTCCAGAGAGAAGACTTCATATTTATATATCATGCAAGAAGTACAGCAGTTGTTGTGATTTGACAGTGTCCAGCAGTAGACTTCATGTGCATTAATTTTTCCTGTACTTTGCAGATAATGATGATGTGTCACACTTTATGTACACAGTTTCCTTTTGTGTCTTTTCTATGACTATTGAGATGTCTGTGTGTATTAGTATGGTTTGTATACATATGTAGGTGTACAGTTTGTTTTTCTACTTGTATCAGCAAAGCATTATCAGGATACACTGCTATATAAAAACGCTTCATCAATTGTTATACATTGTTATGATTAATATTATCATCCCTTCGTTTCTAAACAGGTTGGCTCAAAGTCAGTTAAGGAGTGCATTCAGTTCTATTACCTGTGGAAGAAAGTGTGTCCAGATGATTACAAGCGTCTGCGAGTTTCACGGCGCAAGAGGATTCAGAGTGGGCTTTACAATCTGAGGTCTCAACAGCCCAATAGCTTGGGAGCAGAGTCTGGCCACGAGCAGGTGCAGGATGCTGGTCTCACCAACCCCCATGACGAGTTTGAATACGAAGGCAGCGACTCAGATACTGAAGATCAAAATCACACCAGTGGCATGGTGAGAGTTCAAAGTCCAGCTGTAGTTCAATAAGACTTGAGTTATTTTTTGACATTGTGGTTTTTGTGCTTCAACAGAAAATTGTAAAAGGCTTCTATAAGTTTCTCACTTTTATCCTATAGTGTCGAATGATGGCCAGTGTCTGGCCAAATACCTGTGACCAAAGTCCTGAAAGTGTAATTTTGATCAGTCAGATATTTTCCAATTTTTCAATACTTTTCAGCAAAATATAGTAAAATCTACAGGGCTTCTGCTTACGCAAAAAATTGCATACAGTACGCATTAAAAGTTCAGAGGACCCCATCAATTTTCGTCAATGGGGTCCCATTCAAATTTGGGCGAAGAACAGGGACCCCTTAAAAAATCTGAAGAAGGGGTCCCTGGGACCCCAAAGAATTTAGCCTTAGCAGAAGCCCTGATACCTTGACCCAGCTACGTTTAAGCCTAAAGTGTGGGAAATAAGTTATGAGAACAATTTTGGCTAAGTAATTACAGGAAAACCACCTTATTAAGACCTTCCTATGGCAAATCTCTCTTAGATGTTAAGTGTATATAGACTATTGTTTGGGTGACTGGTTGCCCTTTATTAAAACTTTCTGCAGTGATATTTGTGCCTTAACACTGCTAGACCTGTCTGCCACATTCAACACTGTTGACCATTCTTTGCACCTTCAAAGATTTTGCACCCTCTACAGAATTTCGGGATCCACACTAGCATGGTTGAACTCCAGTCTAACTGATAAGACCGGACCAGTCGACAAACTTCCCACCCTGCTCTCCTTTTTTGCTGGGTTCCCCAAGACTCAGTACTTGGCCCCATTCTGTTCATTTTGCACACAAAACCACTTTCATCATGCATCCAGTCTCATTATGTTTCTCATCAATCTGATGTTGATAACATTCAGCTGTACTGCTCTACCCCACCAACTGAATCTCGCTCTGCTCTCAACACCACTGAAGAAAAAAATACATTTTTAAGAGGGCATCTTTCTCTACCATTGCTCTTACCTGGAGAGTTAGTTCCTCTATAAATCTTCATTTAGGGCAACAGTAGCAGAATAAGTAAGCAAATGAATTTGAATTTATGGATGTTTGAAGTCATATTTTATGAATGAAAGCAAACAGGTATATTTCCTTACTTAGACTTCCTTCTGTTGTGACTTAATTTTGGTTGATTTTAGTAAAGCTTAATAGGGAGGTTCTGCTGTTACTTTTATTCTTTCTGTAGATAGGCTTTGTCATTGTATTTCTTTAAGACCATCAAAATTTGACACTGGCTTGCATGTTCAGGTGGCATCAGACGCCATGCTTCCAGATTTGGCAGCAGAAGCAGAACTGTCATCAGTTGCATCATCTCCGGCCGCTCCCTCTTCCCTCATGCACGGACAAGAAATGACAAATATCATGACTCACATGGCCTCCATTACCTCTACTTCCATGCCAAACACCCCACCTATGGTGCTGCCTCACACTACGTCCTCAGTCATGGTGTCTATGGCACCAGTATTGCCACCTTTGATCCCATCTACACCACCTCCGGTTCCCGCACCTCCACCACCACCAGCTTTTGTGTGTGATTATCAAGGCTGTGGTGCTGTGAGTAATGATTTTTTTTTTCATAGATGTATCATTTTTAAAGCTTTGAAAAAATTTCCAGTTCCTTTTATTCCTTTATTGCTCTTCAAACATTTATTTTGAGAATGTGGGTAACTTCTAAAGCACCTATTATTATTTGCTGGAAACCATTACAGACGTTAAATTCCAAGCAAAGCCTGATGCGACATATGCGGCGACATCTAAAGGATACAGAAGAGAGTAGTCTTCCCCGACCACCCCGACCAAAGCCGCGACCTTCTACTCCCAGCAAATCTCCCATCTATGACCAGCATGGGGAGGAGATCTTTCCATGCAAGCTGTGTGACAGGTCAGTCTGCTACAAGAGGAGTATGTGTATAACCATTATCAACACATGTAACTTGTCACAGGCAGATCTCAGTTCAAAATTCATATACATTGTTCAAAACATAAAAGCACGCTTTGTTTCAAGTATCTTCAAACCATTTTCAGAGCTGTAATCTGGGCTGAAAGTTTGTTGAAAATTAGCAAGCTAAAGGTGTTATAGAATTTTGATGAAGGCTGTCTCAAGTTTTATTAGTTGAGTTGCATTTGTTTCTTTTCTTTAATACAGGTAAGCTAGAGGGGGAAGTTTTGATAACAAACTATAGTCACATATGCTGCTGTGAAAACCACATGGCAAAATTTCTCCTAGGTGTTGACCATATTTTCTTGTCATTCAGTTATGTTGGTTTGCATTCCATTTATTTTATGCCTTTATTTCCAGTACACAGTAGCATAAAAACAACAGTGCTTTGGTGGAAAACACCTTGTTGTCTGCTTGTTAGCAATAGACTATTATTAAAAATCAGCTTTTTTCTCACTCTTCATCGCAGAGTTTTCACTAAAGTCAAGTCGCGCAGTGCCCACATGAAGAGTCACAAGATGGCAGAGGCAGAAAAGAAACTTCCTACTGCCAGCATTGGATTTATTAACCCAACACCACCAAGCCCAATGGAGGACAGCTAAATTGTGTTCATCACTTGGTGCTTGGTTGTCTGGCATTGCTGTTGAAGTCCCTATTGTTTTGTGCAGCTGTGGTTTGTTACCTGAATTTTTTTTTTTTTTTAAAGAAAAGACAAATACTTTGGAGTGCAGCTTATTTAGATAAAAGCAGGTCTTCTTTACCATTTATGTCTGTGTCAGCAGATGTTCTTGACATGTTCTTCAAAATGCCTTTGATCTCGGATCTCACGAAATCGTAGAAATTTCCTCTTTTTTTTAAAAAAAAAAAAGAAAAGAAAAAACACCCACTTCATTGACATGTGAAACCACTTCAGGAATGTGCTCGGCTGAGCTGTGAAAGTGTGATTTTACTGTGCTTTTATTTCACTTTTGTTTGAAGTAAACTGCATTTTAGAGGGATGCCTGTGACTGTAGGTTGAGCATTTCAGGATATTGACAGAAACTTACTATGCACCAAAGATGGGTGCTATTTTGACATTCAAGTTTGTTTGCACTTACATACGTGAGTGGATGATTGCATGCATATTTTAGTGAGAGAAGGCAAGCTATGTTCATGCATGTTGGGGTGGGTACGGTGTTGTGTATGTGCATACTCATGCATCTAAATTCGCCTGTGCTAGATGAGGCTACATGAGCAGGCGCCTGCTCACGTTATGTCAGAAAGAAGTATTGGCAGCAGTATTGTGCTTGAGGTTTGCTTGTTCCTGGTCCATGTGCTTAAATACAGAGAACATTGTTAAGAGAATTTTAAGAGGAGAAAGAAGAAGAGGGTGGGTGGGTGGGAGGGAAAAAGGTGCAGGTGAGTTGTCTTTGCCTCTTCAGTGTGCCGTCAGGGTTTTTGTTTGCGTGCACATGTGGCATATTTGTGAAAAGGGAGGTAGGGGAGATATTACTGTTTTGAGTTACCAGCATTGTTATTTTGTGGAAACGAAGTTAATGCTGATGTCAAGTTTTGTATTGCAATTTTGGTACCTTGCTCTTGTCAGAGTAAGTCGACAGCAGCTGTTTGTGGTGGTGTCTGTGCTGAGAAGCGCAACATTGCAGTCAACAATGGAGTTTTTACGGTGCTATTTGGCTAGATATACTTTACTGTGGCTGAGTCTAGAGCCAGAAGTGTGAATTGTACGTCTTGTAGTCATGCACATGCATTCACAGATGTGTGAGTGTGCATGTGCGATTAATTCAATGTCTGACAGAAAGAATGAAATTTGGAGTCAGCAGTGTCAAAGACAGGCTTTTACCTAACACTCACTGATATGGTAAGAGTTTCACCTGCAAAATTATAAATGTGTGCACATAAAAATTGTCATCACATACGTGATTTGAAGGAGGGTCCAGATTAGTTCTTGAGCAGTGAGGTGGTACTAACAATTTGATAAACAGTGACTGTAAGCCTAGGGACAGTTGTATAGGTTTAGTGTTCATTGCTCTTTTTTTTTCCTGTAATATTTAATATTTTTGAGATTGAAATGTTTTGCTTTGGTAGAACACTGCCTGTGTCCCTGTGCTGTGACTATCACTTTAATGCTTTAGAAAGGAGACATTACACAAACTGCAACACATTCAGCATTTGGCAGTAACTCACATTTTTCAGTGGTAAAGTTCAGGAAGAGCTTCATCCCATCTTCCTAGTTAATTTCGCAAAATGTGGACATGTTCCCACAATTTAGATATGCAAGTCTGCATATTTTCTTTCCTGCAAGACTTGTATAAATGGAGAATGTTGGAGTAGGGGTAATGATGTTTGCCACAAGAAATTGCTCTGTTGGAGCCATTGTTCAGCAGTAGAAAGGTGGTTAGCAGCAAAGAGGCTGGAGTACATTGCGTGATATAAAGAGATACTATGCCAGTGTAGGGAGAATGCTAGACATGCCCTCTTCTTTATTGTGAGTGAAGGGTCATGTTGCATGGCTCAAATACCTCTGCTGCATGTAATGTAAGCTGATGCAACATTGCAGTTTAAGCCTGCAAGGTTTTATATTTTGAGTGTTTATAAATGGTTGAACTGGCAAGAAGCAGTGCATTCTGAGCATTTTAAATATAACCGACAACTGTTTAGTCAAAAATTAATATGGGAAAGGGTTTGCAGAGATAACGTGTAATTGTCCCTTTGCTGACCTAAGAGCAGATGATGATGAGTGCTTGTGTGTCTCGATCTAAGTAAGCAAATCTCAACATTTTTTTTTCTTTTTAAGTTTGACATGCTTCATTTGTTTTAATCATCAGAAGTACTGCAATTCATAGGTAGTTCTTACCTGGGTATTTGTACAGATGTTTGTATATACAAACTATTTCAACAGTCTGCATGATCTCAGATTTTAAAACGTGTATTGAGATATAAGTTCATTGATTTTACTTCATAGTAGGTCCACCACACATTCTGAAATTAAGAGGACAACAAAGCCTTAGCCATTTCTGAATTAACCTTGTGGTTCTAAAAATACTCCCTAAAGCTTTAAAGATGAAAGAAGGGCAGTGGTGCCTTTCACTTGCAGGCATGCTGGAGCTGGGAGTCTACAACATGGATTGTGATTGGTGATCTTAATGGACTGGTTGGTGGCAGCCATCATGTGGGTACAGGGAGGTCAGATTATTGGTCAATGTGCAGCTGCTTTTGGTTTGCTAAATAGAATGCAATTTTCGTGAAGTACAGCTCCACAAGGCAGCTGCTGCTTTCTGCAGCTTCTAGAGGCAGCATTCATCTGCACGGTGATGTTGTTTTCTCCCTCCCAAGATCCCTTCACTTGCCAGACACAAGAAAGTCTTTAATATTGCAATCATACCAAAGTGAAGACCACAGACCTACTTGCTAATTAGGAATAATAATTGTTGGACTTTTTGCATGTTTTAAGATAGGGTTGACTGTTTCTTTTATAAGCCTTTTACACCTCTCAATTTAATCTTAGTCACCAGCACACCTCCATAAATCCACCCCTTTTGACATGTCAGTGTAAATTGTGTTTTTAAATTTAAATTTTATTTTTACAGCTATATGCTATGCTGATTGTAGGAGAAAAGAATAGGTAAGCAGGTTCTTGATTGTAAGGTATGAAAGACTTGTGGCTACTGCTATTTGATCCTGTGAGGTCTTCATTGGTTGTTAAAATGGCATCATCATGCCAGTAAGTGCACAAAGCTAGTGCAGCAGATATTTTTTAGAGAGCCAAAGTTCTCCCCTCCAACCCTCCATTCATTTTGAAATTACCTCAGACGATAACATTTTCAAGCTCCATGAAATACATAAACCATGAGTTTTAAAAAAGAAATATTGCAATGAGAAAATCATTATTTCATGATAGTCACATAAAACATCAATCATAACAGGTAGATTTACCAAGAAGGTTTAGTCTGGGTCTAAGTGCGAAAAAAGTTCCCTTAGCGAGGGAAATAACAAATGGACTCAAATACATTGGCAAGATGTAAGATGATGTGCTGATCTGTTTTTTGAACTGTCCATAAGAATTATGTTTCTAACCTCAAATTGTGTACTTCCAAACAAACAGCAAATCATGACAAAGGTACATGGGTAAGGTAACACATTACCATGCAAATATGAGTCTGCCTGGCCATATTTCATGCCAGCATCGTCATTTTAGCCAGTTTTGTGGTAGTTTTGTGGCAAAGTGGTTATGCTTCAGAAAAGCTCTACATCTGCATGTTGAAGACTAGATAAGTCTTTGCAGCATTAAGTGAAAGTCTTCGCCATTTGCACTACCATGTCACCATTATTTTTCTCTTTATTGAAAATTTTCCTGCCATGCTAGATCATGTATATCCTTTTTTTCTGCCTATGGTGCTTAAACACAAATAGGAGGAGAGTTGTAAAACAATAAGCTGTTTATTTCTCCTACTGACAGCCTCCATAGCTTTGTCTTTCTCATCCACTTGTGTGCACACGTTAGCCTGCACGTGCAACTGGAGATGCTATTCCATGATGCTAGGCAGCTATACAAGGACCATGATGTGTGAGGAAGTGATACAGAAATGCAACATTGGTGCATCCCTCAACAGAAGTCTGCGTATCTGTTAACTATGTTAATTAACCTCACTAGTACAAAACCTTCCCACCCCCTGCCCCCCACTTACACAAGTTTTGCATTGCATTCTTCCACTTCTTTATTTTCTTTGATATGCACAAACATGAAGGTTCTTTGTTCATAGGAAGAACACTTTGATGCAGTAACTTGTACACACTGCCTTTCTTTTCCTGTCACCTCCACAGTATCATTCAAAGCCATTGTGCAAACCAGTTTGAATTAGGGGAAGGCTTCCGTCGGCCTAGGCTATTCATTGAGGCGCAGAAAGACTCAAAACTTCAGCAGTAGTACTGACTTCACTGGAGCACCGGAACTGATTAAGCACTGGAACAGAGAGAGCTGTTTTTTCAGCTGCTTTTTTTTCCACATGATCATTCAATACTTTTTTTTCCCTGTTTTGTTGCATTCGTTTATGTATAAAGTGCCACCATGGCTGATACTTTGTAGTCAGCAGATTAAAGCATTCCTGCTGTCTAATTATTTATGGTTCTTTGACTGTAACTTTTTTTTTTTTTTGCATGATTCTGCTTTTTTTTAGTACAAAGAAGCTAGTGGATGCCCCACCCTCTTATTATGACAAAAAGCACAAGTGGATGCTAAGATATGTATAGCACGTTGTCCTTCTGGGGATGAGGAAAATAACAGCAAAGAGCATGTCGATGTATTATCTTCTCCACTTAAGTACCCTCCCCCACCAGCTATTGCAGCACTTAACACAAAACACCCCTTGTCTCCATCTCAGAGGGAGGGGTGGTCTGCGTTGTTGTGTAAGAAGTCATTCCATGCACGTTCATGGGTGCGTGCATCTGCTTGTAGCAGACATCAGATAACTGAGTGATTCTCTCACAAAAATAAATTTGATAAAGATATTTTCAACTTTGCACTAAACTGCAGCTTAAAGCTCTCTAGAACTGTATTGTCAGAATATTCCTGCATTGTGCAGATTTTTATTCTTTGTTGCCTGATCATATTTATTATCAGCCATTTGATATCAAAAAGATATTTTTGGCAGCCATTTAACCCATTGTAGCTCAGTACTTTTTTGGAGGGTCAGCTTACGAGAAAGTGCATTGTGGTAATTTTTCCTTCAGCTCCCTTCTCTTCAGTTTCTTTAAGATTATCTTGCGATTGAAACTGTTATTCTCACAGATTCGGGGAATCGGTATCTTGCTTAGAGCTAAATTCAGCTGTTTGAAAATAAGTTCTTATTTGGGTTAACCTTTACGCTTTATCATTATCAATCATATAAATTATGCCTAATGTCATGTCAGTGCATATTTTGTGTAGAAGGGTCGGTGGCTGTCACTTATCATGGAAAGGGGAAGGGAAATGTGCTCACATTTCGATCATTTTCAAATTTTAAATGATGATTAGGCCACTTAACATAGATTTCCAGGTCATTCTTGAGACCAGAATCCAGCGCTGCAGTTGCTGTGTGTACTTGCTGTAAACAATGTTGTGATGGTCTACATACTCCATGTATCAGCATCACCGTGGTGAAATTTACACTACTGGAGTTAAAGCAATACTACAAAAACCAAGAACATTGTGGAGCACTTTTTCTCCTAGCAGCAGGGGCCTTTTCTTGACATAATAGGAAGCTTGAGGGCAGTGTTTGGTTGTTGATTCACACACAGAATGTGCTTACCAGTCTTTTCATATTATTTTGTTATTTTAAAAAAATACCTTTGCTGCATGAAGGACTTTTTAGAATGCAGCCTTTCTAATTTATGCTCGCTCATAGTCCATAATAGTACAGAATTTTTTTCTCATCATCTGCTGTGTGTTGCTTCGTTTAACAACTGATAGTAATGTCATGATAGAACAGCTGTGCTGCTCTGTTGCAAGTACTTTGTAGTGGTGATGGTGGTCAGAAGATAAGGAAAATTGAATAATCCTTGGTCCCCTTTAGTGTATCAGTGCTGATTGTCACAACATTATTCATTGCGTGAAAGAAAAAGATGGAAAAAGATAACATTTATCTCAAAATGGAGAGCTATAAGCAGTAGAAAGTCTTTAAACCATGATCAAAAATCATGCTGTCAACCAGAAAAAAAATTTGCAGTAAGGTTATTGCCACCCATATTTTCTTGACTTGTACAGCAGACAAGTTTGTAAAGTGCGTCAGATAATTACTTCCACTTGATGTGTTTTTGTGTGTGTGTGTGTGCTCATGTGTGTGTGGCAACATCTTTGTTGTCTGGGTAAATTATGTGACGTGTGGAGGAGCACATTCTTAACCATGATCACACTGAGTTTGTTGACATCAGCAAAGTAGTGGTGGCTTTGCTGCGTGTGCGCGTGCCTTTTGTCAGGATGGTGTAGATAGGTACTGGCCCTGCAAGAGAAACATGGCGTAGAGGGTCTGTCTCGCATAATCATGCTCCGCTCAGCACCAGCAGTGCCCAGGAAGAGTGTAGGTCTGTGGTCCTGTGTTTGAACTGTGAATGTACAGTCATTATGTACAGTGTTGTTTCCAGTGCCATCCGCTCTTCCCGTCTTGCATGCTGTTTCCTCTTTCATACCTTTTCCTTCCTTCTCTACCTCTGTCCCCTATTTTCCATGGCCAATTAAGTCCCTCCCTTGCTCTCGGACGATTGAGCAAGATAGTAATATCAACAATATGTGCGAGCAGCATGCAGAGGGGAGCTGTGGGTCACTTTGTGGTAACTGGCCGAGCGTGCGGCAGGTGACCGCCATTGTTTTTTTGGTGCTGTTTAGTCCTCACAGCACCTCACTGCATGCAGCAGCAGGTATTGTGGAATGTGCAATGCAACCAGTACCTTGTACAAAGTAGCGCCCACATCGGAAAGTGTATTTTAAATGATGCCAAGCTCACAAATGATTCCTGTTGGGTTACAAAGCAAAATTGTGTGTGTGTAAAATAGCATGTTTTACTGTCGTTACCATTTTGGGAATCAGTGGTTTGTATGGTTTGTGGTCATGAAGTGGTACCTGCCTGCCAATGTTACAGTGGGGAAGGGGGTACATTTGTCTTCTTCCTGTTCTACTTATTACTTTCACTTAGTACTGTTGTAGTGTGCTGTAGGTTTGCCTAGAAATGTCATAATTAGAACAACTTTTTAAGTGCACAGTTTGTATAGATTTTTTAAAACTTTAAAAGTAATATATATATACACATATAAATATATATCAACTGACAGATAAGAGGATTTTTATGGCTGTTAAAATAATGTTGACATTGTATTTTGATCGTGTCCTACTGCCTCAACTCTAGTCATGTAAGCTAGAGAGAAGTTTTTTAGTTAATGAAATGGAAAGTCTGGATGTATGCCTTTAAAATGTCTTAATAGTGTGCTTTTAAGATGTCTCTTTGAGAAAAAAAAGTCTCGTCTCTTCCTCCCCCATTCCCTGCCACTTTTGTATTTCTTTCTTCCTTTTATCCAACTTAATCTTGTTCTGCATAGACATGTCCAAAGTCATTGTGTTATTAAATGTTGAGAAATTTGTTGATGGTACTTGTGGTTTAGATGCTAAAGAAAACAACGGAAGTTAATGTCTTTTTGTACCACCACAGTGATTGCATTTTATTTGCTATTCATACTGGTCAGGATATTTTTGTTCCTCTCATCACTCTTTTCCTTTTCTTCCGCTTTCTTTTCCATTGTTCTTGTGAGTTGTTTCTACCTGTCTCGTGCAGTTGCAGAGGTGTTAACAATTTCAACACAAAGGTATTTTGTCTTTCTCCCATCTTCCATGCCTTGCACTATAGGGAAGAGGGTGGGGTGAGGAGAGGGAGAGAATCCTAATCAGGTTGAAGAATATGAAACTGACACTGCTAGATTGTGATACTTTACTAATGTTATATATCATAGTTTGTTTGTTTTTGTCTTTTTTTTTTTTTTTTTTTGAAAAAAATCAAGCATATCTTAATCTGGCGCCACCAACAGAGATAGAGGTTTATATTGAAAGCATGTTGCAGATACCACAGTCCCTTCCTTTGGGGAGCTCTGAGTAGATGGGACAGTCCAGAAGACCGGTTTGTCTTAGAGTGTGGGTCTTTACAAGCTTTAGGCATCCTATTTACAGCAAGAAATTAAGAAAATTTAGTGTCAGAAGACAGGGATCTAGACTTTATTTTTGCTTTTAAAACATGCAGGCATCAAACAGAGATTAGGATCAAGCGCACTTCTGTGGCTTCTCATGGGTGAATTGGGAAACATTTTGATAAGATCTTACCAAATAATGTCTGAAAGTAAATAAGCATATTCTTCATAGAGGTTGAGGAAGGATATGCTTCACGATAAATATGCTGTCATCTGTATCTTGCCTGCTGGCACTTGGCTCAAAATTCCTGGTAGGCGTGAGTAGTGTAAAAGTTTTGAGCTGATGCAGGAAAAGAATCCCTGCTTGAAAAGGCACGAGCTTGTAAAAGATTTGCTGGTGTGGTGCTGTGGTAGTCTTGGGATCCACAAACCAAAATTAATATTTTTTTAAACATGCTGAGCCCATATTTTCTACATTTTTATTTACAGTATTACATAAACGTATACTGTGACCAAAGCAATGTAAGAAAGGCTAATTTTTAAGGGTGGGGGGGAAGAAGGCTTTTGCTTGTATAAATCCATTGTCAAGTTTGTGGAGTTTTTTTTTTTAAGTGGATGTACTTCATGCTTTAACATGCTAATGCATGGTGTTCATCAAACTGTAGAAATTTCTTTGTTCTAGGCTTTGTTCTTTTCAACATCTTTCAGGAGCAGCATTTAGTAATCATAAAATTTTTATACCTTGCTTTAGTGTGATGTTGCACCAAAATATTGGTAGCTCATTTACTATTTACTTCCTGCCTCCTAATTTATAAACTGTTTTTTCTTCAACTTTATTAAGTGGCATGACCATTGTCCTTGGCCCATAAAAGTGTCGTTCCATCAGCTGACCACCAGTTTTTGTTCTACAGCTGCTTTTTACAATCAATTACTTTGCTATCATGTCACTTGGTCAAGGTTTGACTTTGGCACACCATTGTTTAGGTCTTTTCTGCTGTGTCTTGGAAAGATTTGCCTCTAATATCTTCACATTTTGGTGGAATGTGAAGTGACCCTGGTTGGTCTCCTTTTGTCTCATCTGTAATTGTCTGCTGTGGTAGGTCTACCCTTCTGCAGTTCTTTTGCCAAGAGAATTCGGCATGCTGAAGCTGCACTTCTTCTGTGGATCATCCTGCTAATAGGTTGAAGTTGGATATTGTCTTTTGTTGAGACTTACCAAATGATAACATGAAACCTTCTCTCCTTCCTGCTATCTCAGCTGTGCCAGCCATGCTATGAAAACTGGTGGTCAACTGATAGTATGGTCTGTTTTAGAGGCCAGTGGGGGTAATTTATGGTCAATAACTAGCACTTCTGCTGTGAGAGGGAGTTGTGCAGGTGAAGATGTAAGAGGTAGTGAAACTTCTGTGGTCATGTCATCTAATAAGTCTTTAAGAAAAACATTAAAATCTTATATAAAATCACAAGGTTTTTGGTGTAGGAAGTTAGAAGTAATGGGAAACCTGACAGGAGAACAAAACTGGATTCATCATTTAAAAGGTTCAAATCAAGTCAAATTTTCGAAGAAGCATCACAGAAGTTGCATCATAGATTGAGTTTTTTGTGGAAATGTTGATAATTGTCTAAGTGACTCATGAGAAGGTATAAAAAAGAGATGTTCATTCGCCTGTGAACTCTAGCTTTGGCATCCCTTGAATTCACTCCTGACTACCACTGCAAGTTAAGTATTCATTTTTTGGGGGAGGTAGGGGTGTTTCAAAAGTGCATTGTAGAATGCATCATAGGTTCTTTTTTTACTTGTGATCACTTCTTAATGTATAAGTACTTTTTTGATCAAGAGTTGGGAGAGGGTTTGCAATTTTAAGTGAGAACAAACAGGAGCAGGATAGCGAGATGTGCAAATTGCTATACACAGCGTTTCCAACACAGTTCACAAGATACAGGATAAAAAAAAATTCCAAGCTTCTCTGAAGGATTATTCTAAATCCTTTCGGAGAAGAGAAAACAGTAGTATTTTATAAGGTTTTTAAAGAAAGGATGATCAATCTAAATGTATACTTTTATATTGCATGATGTTTGGAGCTGTAATATGTGCTAAAGGAAGTTCTGTGCCACTGCCTTATGTTCTAGAATCTCACTTCCTCTCTTTGTCTCCGTATCTCTCCTTGTGTGAGTGTGCAATGTAGTTGTTTTAGTCAGGTCTTCTATGCGAACCATGTACATAGCAGCAGACACCCTTTTGTCTCACGCTGAAACCATTTTGCAACTACAGTAATGGTGCTCCTTTTCCTCGCTCCCAGCCACAGGCTCATTTCCTGCAGGGAGAAAAAAAAAACAGCTGACAACATAATGCTCTGATTGTTTGTGATGTGTAGCCTTAAAACAGATGCTGCGGGTCATTATGCTTCAACACTGATTTCCCCCCTCCCCCTGCGTTATTACATTTTTAAAATCCTTGTACCTACCCTGGAGCATTCTGTTTGAAAAAGCCTTTGTGTGTGTGGGGAGGGTTGTTTGGGGTTTTTTTTTTTAATTACTGGTCCTCTTGAAGGTGACTGCCTGATTGACTGCTTGTTTTTGTCAGAAAATCCCTCCCTCTAGGTTTTTATTTTTAAACTTGTTTGTCGGGCTTCTGTTTGCCTGTCATACAAAACACCCGTCAGCTTGTATTTAGTCTTCACTACCCTTTCGCTCACACCTAACAATAGTTTCTCTTTCCATGTGAGTGCATGAGCGCACGCGGGTATCTGTATGTGTGTGTGTTGGGGTAGTAGTCCCTTCAACACTTAGTTTCCCTCAGGAGTCGCGTACATGGAGAACATTTCGCCATGATGAATTATTGCTCAGAACGCTGTCCATATGTTTGCATGCCGTACTGTATGGTGGTACGTTGTGTCACTGATGCAGCAACTTGTTTGTGGGGATGGGGAGAGGGAGGGAGGGAGGTTTTGAGTGAAATAAAGTGGAGGTCATGTGCAAACATGGCGGGTCTTGTATGTTGTCATCTTCGCAAGAGAAATATCAACCAAAACCATTAAGTATTTTTTTTTTGTTTTGTTTTGTTGATGCACGTTTAAGGTTACTCGTGTTCAGTAATTTGTAAATAGACTGTAAGCACTGACAACAGACACTACAAGGCACATACAAGCCGCGCTAGCTAACTGGTCGTTGAAGAAAGGACGCTGGTAGGGAGGGTTCTCAAGGAGCGGTGGCTGCAAAGGGTGATGTTCCTGTAACTTTTTTTAAAAGAGGCAGCAATGTGTACTCGTCGTGTACATCAGTAATTCATTAAAAGAACAAAATAAGATCATAATAATATTACACCACATTTTTCAGGTGCTCATTTCATAACATTTTCCGTGGGTCTTTTTTTTTATTTTTGTAATTTGTGGGTTTCCCCCTCAAGCTTCAGTTGTTCATAGTCTTGACCTCTTCTGACCCCTGTTCATCCTCTCGCGTTCTTTGCGCCTTTCTCACGATTGTTCATATCACCTGCATTGTGTTTGGATATTGTGTGACTGTGATGTTGTGGTTTCAGTGGACGGTGTGATAACCCTTGACATCTGCGCACCTCTTCAACATCTCTTGTTCTTAAGGTTGGAACGTTGCGTCTTGGCCATTTCATATCTCTAAAAAATTTTTACCATAATAACATCATTTTTTATTCAGGAAACATTGTATTGTGATTTCTAGTGATTATTTTCCGTTCGCTACTTTTTAAAAGCAACGCAAGATACCATACTTTTTGTACATTTTAAGAGCAGTCGTGTAGAAAGATGCTACTATGGTATGTTGTGGAGTCGTGACTTTTTTCCTAAAAAAAAATAAATAAATAAACTGATGCACGTTGGAACTTTGATAATGTATGTCTATTGTACTGCTCTTCTGTGTGATTAAAGCTTTAAGAATGCTTGGGAAATCTCACCGTGGTTACCCTCTTGTCTTACAAGGAAGATACAAATTAACAGCTTTTGCGATTAGCTGCGGTTACAAAAAGTTTTAAGATTGTCAATGGAAAAGAAACACAGGTACGTGTGTGCGTGCATGCATTGGTATTTAACATACAAACTTTATTTATTATAACAATGATCTTTATTATAATGTTGACACTGTACAGATGGTCGAATGGCACGCATGTCACTCTAAGGATGCGCTGACTTGTGTGGAAACATTTACAGCTCAGAACAGGCTATAAGACCGACAGTAGCAATGATGTCGGAAGATGTGTCGGAACAACCTCTCGTGGCAATTTTACCTGTGTTGTCGCCATGTACGAAGCAACCCCTGGGGTAGAGGATGCTCTGATCGTCGCGACTCCAGCTGCCAAGGATTTCATGACGGACAGCGTCAGCTGACGACTCGAGTTGGCGGCGACTGTTGGACTGGAATTCCGACATCTGTTTAGCTTATCATCCATTGGCGCTGTACACTCTGGCACCTGTGGAAGTTTGTCAGCTCACCAGCATCCAGTGCATTGCCTTCACTTGAAATCTGGTCTGTGTGGTGTACATGCAGTGCGTTCACTTTGGTGTAGCTTCGCAGCCTAAACCTACATTTCCTCCCTGAAGGGGATATTTTTGTGATGGGTAGGGGGATCCTTAGTAAAGGGCGGTCTTTTTGTCATCGCCACGTGCATGAAAGAGCGTGTGTGTGACAGTTTGGCAGGTTCATGAGTGACGGTCACATCCACAACGTTTGAAAAAAGTCTCCGAATATAGGTTCTTTTGAAGTGAACACATACCGTCTGATGCATGATATGTTTGACAAAGTATATCCTGATATAACGTGGATATAAATTCATGTAAAATCGTTGCCACACATATTCGTCGACATGTTCTGATTAAGAAGACGGAAAAGGCGAGTGCTTCGTAGCTCGCGGCGACGCTGTCGAGGAAAAGGTAAAAAAAAAAAAAAAAGAGAGAGACCGCCGCTGGTGCGGGTGGGAATTGGGGTGGGGGAAGCGATGCACTTTCAGCAAGTCACGATTATAAACTTTTAACGATTTTTGCCTTCATCTTGACGACGCCAGGCTGCGAATCTTTAGCTTTGCCCTTTGGCGTGAAGCATAATATGGACAACATCACCATCTCCAGCTGCTGTTCCCGAGAAGAAACAGAACGGGTGGTCGATAAATTGTTACTGCTTTTTCTTCCCCGTGCAGGCACGTGCGAGCAGGTAATTAATTGTTGGCGTAGAGTATTTTTAATGTTTCTTCCTTCTGTTTGATGAATGACGGGTGTAGTGAACGGATGTTAGTGGATGTGTCATTGGGTGGGGCGTGAGCTTGCCTGGGAGTAATTGTAAGTACATGTGTGTGCGAGTACCCTGGGTGACTCCGTCAGGTTGGTTATGAATATCGGTACCCGGGGTACACAGATACAGTATTGAATGTTTGCTAGGCGGGGGTGGAGGTGGACTGGGTCTGCATGGAAACCTTATTAACATGTAGACTGACAAACGAAACTTGGCTGTAGGTCGATAACCGCTGGAATGAAAAGGAATTTATCTGACAAAGAATGTTTGTGTGCAAATCTGTGTGTGTGTGTGTTTGCGAGCGCGTGCTTGCTTCAGTGTTTGTCTTTGTAGGGGCGCGTGCGTACCACGAACGTAGGGGCTCAATATTCCTTCACTCCGTCTGTCGGTCACCGATGTGTGCAGGATTTACATTTTCTAAACACAGAACCTTTAAAAAGTAAAAATGATCGCTGGAAACAAAAAACGGTTGAATATTAGTTCAATAAAGCAGAAACATTATAATAACGACCAGTGAACTCTCGTCAGATTTGAAATAAAGACAGATAAGTCAGAGTGGCAGCAGGAAATGTCAAAGAAGCAAGAAATCCTAAGTTTTCTCTTGGATTGCTATGATAACATTTTAAAAATCACCTGCGATACAGGTAAAAACACTAAAGATGACTCGTTATTGAATTTTTATCTGACATATGCAAATCAAATGGAGGTAGACTTTGAAATCTGTTTCTTCAGCTCGCCGAGCCTCTCTGATAATGTAGGGTTGCTATATTTACTGCTCCAGGTAGAATGAAGCAAGGGAGTGAATCGTATCAATGTCTTTGGCAAGACAGTGCAGCACGAGTTGTCTCCAGCCAGCTATACTATTTATTTTTGGCCGATTTTAAGTAAAGGAAAGAAGCAATAAGTAAGGAAGAATAATCAAAGAACATCAAAACTAAAGCATTGTAAGTAAACATTTTCGGTAAGTTTTTTATAACCCAAACACACTGTTCTTGTTTCTCCATCTTACCAAAGATCTGTCAACACTCCGGTTCAGGTTATCTTCTACAGGTAAAAAATAAAAAGTGTATACAGCTGGTGACATCAATGAAGTATGCCGTGGGGCTTCTGCCTTCATCCCGTTGACAGTTTCCTGTAATTTTTGTTACTATCTGTATACTAGAAATTATTAACTATATTATCCCGCTATGTCTACAAGTACTTGCGGGTGGTGTCACGAATATACAGGTCTGCCGGCTCGGGGTGTCACAGAATGGTCGCTCTCCCTAGTGGGAAGTGTCGGGTGGTTACTATGCCCGAACAGGTTACCAATTTGAGGCTCACCCCGGCCTATGATGGAAACCTCACCCACCTCAGTTTATCAAGGAACTTTAAAAAAATAAACCGCTGAAGGAGAGAATCCGCTCCCTAAACTCCAATCTCTTGACAAGATGAGCCACTTACAGTTCACTGCTCCAAGGTGTATGTCGGCTTCGTATACTGGCAGGCTCGTCATTTCAGGAGGTTGCCGACCACAACGTCTGGGGGGTCAAAGGGCGGTGTAAAGAGCTGCACAAGGCTCATAATTTAGACAGCTTCTGGCAGCTGATGACTTGTTACATTACTGCTTGGATGGCAAATGACTGTCGCCCGTACACTTATGTACGACAGCCGTTATGTTTTATTACACCATAAATATTCTTGTATCACCATCGTTCCTATTCAGTACCACACTCACATTTTTCTATCTCTTTCCTTTTCTTTTTTTTTTTCCCTTCTCCTCTTTGTCTCTCTGCTCTCTCGCCATACTCTGTGTGTGTCGCACGTGCTTGTCGCATCGTCATGCTCCAGAAACATTTCAATACAAAACCTGAATTACCACATTGCATAGACGGTCAGGTTGGGTTTTTTCTATCGCCTTGTCAGAACTGTCTGAAGCACCTTTGTAATTTGTCTCTCGCAATGTGTCACAGAAAAGTTATTAGAAGGATAACATAAAAGAGAGTCGGCCAGGCTGTTTTACTGAGGTCCAGAAAGTTGTTCTTTACGTAGATGAAGGTCCACGGTTCGTGAACGCCAATGATAAGACAGAAAAGGCGACGATACTCCTTTTTGACTAGCAGTCATCAATAATGACACAATATTCATCTCGATGGTAATTTAGAGAGACAAGTAATTGAAATTCTTACTCTGGATATGCTTCCTCTCCAAGTACAGGTTATGGTACACCTTAGGAGGTGATACATCAAAGGACTAATGGGGTGGAAACATTTTTTTCGAGTGATTCACAGAGCTCAGTTCAACAGGTCAACGCCACAGACCTCACGATTGTACGTGGAGGCGTTGTCGTTGTGAAGATCCTAGCTCTCCCATTGGCTGAGGTCACGATTTGACCTCCTTTTGTGTGCGGTGTTTGCGGGCGTGTATCTAGAGAGTGGAGGTGGGGTGTGAGTATCCACTCAGATCTTAAGAAATAGTATCTTGCACCCAACTTTACCCAATCATTTGAAAAAAAAACCTTTGTATCCCATTAGTCCTCTAGAGGGAGGAGAGTTGTCTCGTGTCTTCACTTCCATTCAGGAACCCTTGTGGGGTTTGGTGGGGGTCTCCCCCTTTATTCGGGGGTAGGGGTGGGGTTGGGAGCCGTTTTGCTTTTATTGGACATCTTTGGTGATTGGAGCAACTGTATTAACACTGACACAGTCTTTCAACATCACCACTTACCAAGCGCCAAGAAAAGAGAAGGAAGGCGGGAGAGGGAGGGAGAGGGAGGGAGCATAGAGAGGGCCGTCTCCTAAGACAACTTCTCGGTGGCAAGCTGTTTCACGATGAAAGAAAAAGAAAAGCCTTGACCAGGTTTGGCCGGTTCAGCTAGTATGATGAAAGACATGTCAAGCGTGAAGTGAACGCCCCATTCAGCTTTGCCACTGTATTCAGACCTCATCGCCGCTCCTATGATTGATAGGAGCTTAGGACTCGGAGGAGGAGGAGCCCCTCCCACGTGAAATATTGTCTACCGTGACTTCTGGCTACGTCGCGGCAACGATTAAAAGACAGTTCAAGAGCCGACGGCGAGGTGTTGAGTTCTCTCAAGTGTCGCACCTGTACATGATGAATGACATCCTACAAAATGATTCCGTTGGCGTAATAGACATCTGGTCCTGAAACCTCTCAGACTCGTCTCTTCTCAAACTACTTTTTATTTTACTTATTAATGTATTTTTTTCTGCAAGCTGTCTTAGATCAAAGTACCGTGATCCCTCCTCGGATTACTTTGCTTAGAGACTAATCCCCTCCTTCCTGTTGTTCTCTGTCTATATTGTTTGCTGCTTGTTGATATGTTGGATGCTGACTGCTTGAGATGTATTACCCATTTGTTTTAGAGTCAATTAATTTATTTTATTACCTTGAGATCACTTCAAAGAACACTTTTTCTGTGAAGTTGTTTACAAAAAGAATAAAAATAAAAAGTAGGATAAAAATAGTCGCGCATATTTACATGCAAATGTTTTCGTCGTGACGTCACGGTCACAGATACACAAAGATTTGGTTTTGGTCGATTTTTCTTTAAAGTGAAAGGAACGATTTTTTTTTCCAGATACAAATAAATGCTAACAAAATGCACGTGAGTTCACAACGTTTGAAGACGTTAATAATGTGAGGTGAATAAAAGAAACAAAGCTGTTATTGTGAAACAGAAGGAAATGGTCTTTAAAATTTCATTAGAAAATAGTAAAAGGATTGCAATTATTTAAATAAAATAACTCGGCTTTTTTAAAAAATCAAGTCTAAAAAGTAAAGAAAAAGTAAGATGACCGAATAAAAAAAAAAGTTTCCTGGGACTTCCGCAAAAAAAAAGCTTGCCAACGAGCAAGAGAAACACCAAAGAAGACACAGTCCGGCAGAATCATTAGAATGAAGAAAGTTTCGCTAGCAAAGATGAGAAGTAGCAACTGAGCCTTTTAAAGTCACTTAAACGAGTACCTGATGAAATAATAGCATCATTTCTTTGAATAAAGGCAACATGTATATGAACTGTAATATTCATGAGGTTTGCTCACTGTACATTGTGCTAGAGTTTCGACTTTATGGAAGAGTACTGAACTATTGTCCTCTTGTTAGTCTACAACAAAGCTTACTTTCGAGCCGTCAACATACACTTATGAAAATACGTTTAATACAGATACACCCACTATGTCGGTCACTGTTCTCTGCACACATACAGGTAAGCACCTTGTGTTGACCGAACCAAAAACTACACGATGAGAGATGTGAGAGAAAAATGATAACAATTTATCAATATGACATAATAATTTAACAAAGGAGAGAGGATGTGACTGACCAATCTGGTATCTTTAACAACAACAACAAACAAAAAAAGAGTATTCCGATCATAAAACGGAAGATCTGTTCATCCCCAAGATCCGTGTCCCCACCCCGCTTGCTAGAAGTTGGCAAACCACGTGACGTTGGCCGAGGGTGCTCGCTCGTCGTAAAGACGTTGGTTCTTGCCGACGTACCAGGCGGTCATGCGGACATCTCCTAGCGAGCTGATCATCAAGTACCAGTAGAAGGCGCTGGGCTGCAGCTCGTACTCTTCCGGCTTGCTGGTCTTCTTGTCGCTGACGTGCTGCAGAGCCTGTGCGAACACAACGCCGCTGGGATCGTCCACGCGCAGGCTGTCGGGTTCCGTCAAGAAGTCGCCGGACTTGGAGTCCAGCTGCAGGTTGATGCGGATGCTGGCTCCTTGCTGCACGGCTCGCCGCAGCTGGTGGGAGTTGCCCTCCATCACCCGTCCCTGGTCCTCCGTGCGCAGGACCACGACCCAGGGGCGAGTGTCGACGCTCCACGACAGGCTCTTCCGGGTCATGGGCAGCTGTCTGCGCATGGAGCTGCCCACCAGGTACTCGTACTTCCGGACCGTGCCGGAGGTGTGGGCTACAGTCCAGGCATGCGCGGTGTCGTCGCGGATGTCGTGCTTGCTGGCGTTATTGCCTCCCCTGCGGACCACGGTGTCGAGGATCTGGGCCGAGATGACGTCTCCCGACACACGCACGTTGCTGACCACTGCTGACACGTCGTCGACCTTAACGTGCACGCGGTGACCTTCGCGAACCTGACAAAAATATGGAAACACAGTACATCCCTCGTGAAAGAAGAAAGGTCTTCAGGACGAGAGAAGGACGAAATGAAAGTTCTTCTTGTAGGGACCTTCTATTAGTCTTCAGCTTACATCCCTGAAAAAGGCAACCACGACTTCACACCAGTAACCCTAACCCTAACCCTAAACCTAACCCTAACCCTAACCCTCTAGCTTGTCCTTTAATGACTATAATAAACAACAAATCATTCTTGAACAGTTTTTTTTTTCAAATTTTTGGGGAATAATTACGAAACAAAGGCACAAAGATACCCTGGGGTTTAATTTACTTTGATCGAACCTACAGCTATAGCTGTCCATAGCTGTCGGTGTTATTTCATAACTTCTGCTCTCGATGTGGTGTTTAGTACCTGAGCCTTGAAGTGCTCCAGACTCCCGAACTCGCTGTTACCGTTGGCGTCGTGCACGTAGGCGATGCGCCAGCACGTGTCCGCGTGCCAGTCCAGGGCCACGGCGTCAAAGTTGCTGCCCCTGGGCTCGTGCTTGTCCAACGACCACCTGACGTTGTGGCGGGACCCGCGCGTCGACCACGAAGAGTACCAGACGTAGGGGATGGGGTAGAACTTGGTGTAGTTGCCTTCCACTGTCTGCCCTGATGGACACGTACAAAATGGATGTGACGAATGCGTTTTGGAAGAGTTGTTATGCAAATAAGAAATTCGAAAATTGAAGATATATGTAAAATCGTACACAAAGGGAAATTCCAGCAATGTTCTTGATGTTTGATTGTAGCACTGGACTAGAGACTAAAGTGTCTTTTACAAAGAGGATGCAGAAGAAGAAGAAAGTCCCACCGAGGTGCTTAACGTTCTGTCCGTTGACGACGCCGGTGGTGGAATCCACCAAGACGTTGTGCATGGGGAAAGAATAGCCGCGGTCACGCATGACTGCACGGAGGGGCATGGTGCGGCCCGCGGTCCACAGGTTTTCCAAGCGGCCTTTTGCACGCGACCCGTCGATGAAGCTGGAGTAGACAGGGCGATCACGGTCCGTCAGGTCCTTGGTATACCAGTACATCGTCACCTGCAGCAGCTTCTGCTCTCCAGACTCCTACAACCGCCACAGGAGGCGAGTGAGCCAAGGTGCTTGTGATGTCATTTGTGTCGGCAGTCAAACACTGTACGAACTGGAACCTTCAAACTTCTCTCTCACACACACACTTATTACACCTGCGAATAACAGCCAAATCTCAAATATAGTTTTGTCAGCGTGTTACCTGCAGAATGCTGACGTAGCCGGAAGTGCAGACGATGTAGAAGCGGCGAGGCGCGTTCGTGTCCACGTGAGTGCCGTTGTGGGCAAGGTGATACAGCGACTCCGCACACAGCTCGCTGCCTTGCTTGTTGACATTATCCACCCGCATGGCGTACGTCTCCTCCGTCTGGATCAAGGTAACCTTCACAAAATATTAATAATCATCGTCATCGTCATCGTCATCATCATTGTTTTTTGAAAGATACAGCATCCGATCAGATCTCACATTTTCAGTGTGTTGTTAATCCAAACGACTTATCGGAGGAACTCTCAAACCACCGACCTTCACTTCCTTCCCGGCGATGACGTCATCCACCAGCTGATCTTTTCTTCCAAAGAGCGCCGTTCCTTCCTCGGAATGTGCGTACACCATCTTCCAAGGCCTCTCGCACACATCTGGAGTTCAGGCGATACATCAACACTTTAAAATGTGACAGGACTGGGATATTGTATTGTAATCTGCACCCACAGGGTCACTATTGTCCGTCTTTATTCGCGAGTAGGTTGGTAAGTAGTTGCAAACATTTGTATAAGTATGTTTGTTTTAATTTGTTTGTGTCCCAGAAAATCAGCTTCTTACTTACGGATTTGCTGCTTAACTGCCACTGAGACATGCACGAAATATTTATTTAAATTTATTTTTATTGGCGCCAGTGTTCTGTGGCTACATACTTTTTATTTCCAGGTCTGGTGGACTGGTCTGCATGTTGGTGGGGATGCATGCAGCCAGGAGGCAAGTCCAGTGTAGCAGCCTGGGGCTCATCGCGTCTGCGATTACGAAATGGCGGGGGTGAAGAGTGTGGAATTTTTCTGGTAAATGACAATAAAAAAAATAAGCTACTCTACCCACTGAACCACTCCAAAAGCTTGTTTGTTTCCGTCTTTTAATTTTTCATTCACTTTCAGGATATAGTACAGACAGGGCAGGACGCCTTTTGCGCTACATGGTGGCTTCATACCAAGGATTGCTGGCTGATTAATAACATCACCCAAAACGAAACTGTTATTTGCTGTTATTAGATTAGTGGTTTTGTTTATCTGTTTATCTTCCGGTTTGTAAAGAATGTGAAAATACCTTGACACTTTTAGCCTGATTACTTTTTTCACCAAACATAGCAAAATTTTAACATGTTTTGCTGTTTCTGTTCTTCTTTAATCTTGAAGCTCACAAACTGGTTAAAGATGTGTCCACAAAGTAAAAAAAGGGCAACTAGAAGAGAATAAAATGCAAAATGTTACATTGAAGAGACTACCTATAGCGTCTATCACAGCTTACAATAAGAACTGAACTACAGCCCAAGTTTAGTAACAGATACATTTAAAATATATGGCATCATAAAATAAATGAAAAGCTGTTAATCGTCAACACCTGCAATCGTCAACATCCCTAGGGATGTCCGAATCTGCAGACTACCTCAACCTTTATGGGTTTTAAGTATTTGTAACATAACCATACAATAAAGACTGCTTTGGTGTCAACACAAAATTGGATTAAAAATTAATACATATTAAACGATGTCGCCTATAAAATCACCTGCAAGTATTATTACTGATGGTGACTTACAAAGTCTACAAAACAAGTTTAGCGAAGTCGATGTAAGAATGAAGGCCTACCTGAGGGAGTGAAGTGGATGTTAAGCAAAGTGGCCGAGGACACAATAAAAGCTGTTTATATCGTGACCCATCCGTCGATGACATCTACTTGACAGGCATGAGCGATCTTGAAAATTCTTTCCTTCTTTTCTGGTCTTGTCTCACTGCGTGCGAGTGAGTGAGTGAGTGAGTGAGTTGGGTGGGTGGGCGGGTATGTTTCTTAGTCACCTTGTTTGTGTAACTTTCTGTCCCTCTGTCTCTTCTTACCATCCATACATGTTTTTCTCTACCAGTCTATCTTTCAGCCTGTTTGTCTACCTCATGTTCTAAATATCAATTATTTTAAATCTTTTGCTTTCGATAACATTCAGATAACTTTTTAACAACATACGATTTTTTTTTTTGTTTGTTTGTTGCATAATCAAGAAACAGGTATATCGGGTGGAAACGCTCTTGTCTTACAGGTAAACGCACGGGTGCACACACACACATTTATATATATTTATTATGAAAGCCTGAGACTGTATGCATGTGCGTGTAAATGGACAGGTGCACGATGTACAAACGGCGGTTCTCCTGTCTCCTGGATGACAGATGACTTGTGTCGCCTGCCTGTCATAACCGTCACGTTTACTCACCTTTGCTTTTTCTCCCTGCTTCTGACATCCGGGCATTTTCCCCTGACATCCGGGCATTTCTTGCCAAAACCATTCACGTCTATTCACTCGCCCACCTCATTAACCATTCACAACACATCTTATCATCCAGCAGCTACAGAGGAGTGGACAGACGCAGATGCACAATTGACTTGTATTGCATTTTCTTCAAGACATGTACTAGTCTGTATGTTTTGTTTGTTTTAAAATCTGGCAGACCTACGTGTAAACTCACAGGCGAGGTGGGTTTGTTAGTAGACTTGTTTTCACCTGTGTACAAAGTGTTGTGTGTGTTTTGCATGAAAGTGGCTCTCTGGGTAAATAAAAAGTTACAGATATAGCAATCTGTAATGTTTTACTGCACGTGGTCTACTGTATATCATATATGTATATAACTCTTGTACATCAGTATGCAAATGCTCACCAGTATTTGTCAGCCCTCCAGAAAATAATCCAAGCGTTTATTTAAATCACAACTGGATTCAGACATGACAAGATTTTATTTCCTCATTTATAACAAAATACACTCTCTTACAGTCTTAACAAAAGACTTATATACTCACTCCAGAAGAAATTATATTCCGGGAAAAAAATAAGCAAGCAGTTGCGATTTCTGCAGTTAAAATTGGTCGTGTAAAATAAAAAAAACACTTACATAGCCCATCACATGAACTACAATGATTCTGACACCTGTCACCTAGCCTTAGAAGCTGTCGTTCTGGCATTGGTTGAGGGTGGAAATGATTGATGACACATCGTCTAGTTTTGTTTGTATTTTTTTCGTTAAAACAAGAGAGCAACGGACAAGTAAAGGTATCTAGGAAAACTCACTTATTTCTTTCTAATTAACTTCAGAAGATTAAACTGTAAAGTAAAACATTGTAAATTCACTTATATCGGTAAAATAAGTACTCAGACTGTGTTGCCTTCTGCATTGGATGAATCATATAGTGCATAAGTTAATGGATGGGAAGAAGAAAATATACGGTCAAATGTTACTGGCCATTAGAGTCAAAGAAATTCATGGTTCTAGTCATGGCATGGCGTCGGTAAGGTCGTCCTTATTGTTTTGCCATTTTAAGTCTCGGGCTGTGGATTGTTCCAGCGTCCACTCAATCTGTATTCTTCCATTACCATTCGTCATTTTCTTTCTGTCTAGAAAGCTATATACATTCTCCAAAGAGCCAATATCTGTCCACAAAACTTCACGTACCCTCCGATGCCAGCAGACACCTGTCTTCACACCTGTACACATCCTCTCCACGGTAACGGAAGTAACACCAGAAAGGACCAAGAACAGTGGCTCCATACACAGTGGTCAATTAATTAATTAATTTTCAATTAACACAAGATTAATTTTGTGCTATAGGGAGAAGATGGTAGAAGGGGTGGTAAACCGAAGTACCCAAAAGACGCCCAACCTTGTCCATTCAAAAGGAGAAGTAAACCATTGCGCTACTGACTACCCATTTCAATGGACGAATTGTTGAGTGTTGCTCTTTTGAACTAATTATTCGAATCCAGAAGTGGCGGAATAAGTTCATAATTCACACACTTTCTGCTAGTTTTTCTATATAACACCCAAATCTCCACCCCGTTATGGCCCAACGCGTACATTTACAGCTGTGACCCCCTCCGTCTACTCCCGTCTCCTCTTTCTCTCCTATTTCGCTCGTTTTTCTCCTTGTAATTTCAACACACGCACACCTCTCACCCATCCCGTGACCCGCGGCTGCCTCTCGCACGTGCCGGGGAAGAGAGCATGGATGACGCACCACGTCACACACCGTCAAGATGAAAGACACTTTCAAGCCGTGTGGCTTGACAATGCAAACCTCCTTCATCCTCCACCTTCCTCCCTTCGTCCCGCCCTCGCTAGCTCCTGAACGACATGCCAGCCACCGTCGTGTCCACAACTACGACTGTCAACCTGCGGTCCACACTACAGAGGCGTTGGCCAGGCAAAGAACATCGACCGTCCCACCTGAGTCATTCTCTGTCTCGTCCAAATAAACTTTTTATCCGGTCCTAAGTACTACGTTAAGCTGATGATTTCATACCTTGACAGGTAAGGGGTTACTGCTACAGTAACCAGCTTAACACGTGACTCAACCTGCGGCTACGACATCTACAACAACCGCAACCTCAGGTATACTAGAGTCTCAGAGTGAGGAACTGATGTCGATATGCTAGGAACACACTTCCAGTGGTCACAGATTTAACATAAAGGTTAAAAAGTGTCGTGAGATACCCCGGGTACTCATCAGAAGTGTTCACTCATGTTCAAGTCGGTCCGTTGTTCAGACTTGCAATACGATGCCAAGTGTAGTCATTGAGACCTTTCATACACAGGTCATACACAAAGACAGTTCTTCAGGTGTGGATGTGGACTGCAAGACATCATATCCTGGACAGTTGCAGGAGCATGTCCTGGTTCTTTGAAGAAGGCGTCCTACAGAAGATTGGCGAAGCTACATCAAGATCCAGAACTACAGGCAGCATGGTAAATAGGGAAACTGTCATGGGGCCTTAGTGGAGGCAGAGCTTAGGTGCGGTGGGGTCTTGTGGTGAGGTCTGGATGTTGACTGAAGTGTGAAATCTGGTGTGGTGCAAAACATATATTTACATACGTACATACAGCGCAAGCTAGTCCCTACTTTTATACACAGTCTGAAATATTATGTGGGCTTTTACTGTCTCCATTAGTACCTACATACCTACCTGTGGTATATCTATAATTATATAAATATTATATTATCATTCTCTCCCTCCTAAGGTTAGTCCATGCCTTATAGCTTATTTTTAACTTTTCTGGGCTAAGTGTATACGATTTACTAACATCGAAACAAAAGAACATCAACACTTGGTACATTTGAATTTTATGAAGCGATTTTTAAAGTATAACTACCGAATGAGGTACTGTTCCCAAAAGACTCTGATCTACCCGGATTGGGAAGTCGGGTAAGTAGTCCGTCCGCCACTGCCGTACCGGAGAAAAAAGAGACCACAAAAGTTTGGGTGGACAGACTGTCTGGGAGAAAGCTTCAGCGACAGAACATTTGTGAGCAACATAAAAGAACTTTATACTGTTCATGATCGGAGACTCGATGACTGTCCAATTTTTGTTTCTTTTTTCACTAAAGTTTATAAAATGAATCAGCAACTGAGTTTTATGTACGTGTAGTGCCAACGTATCCCATCTTTGTATAATATGTCTTTAAGACATGTTGTCATTTGAGTCACATGTACAGAAGCTTGTGGGAAAACAAAAGGATGAACTTAAATATACACAAGCAAAATTACCTCGTCGACTACAGCATGTTCTTGGCAATGACAATCAAGATAGACAGCCATAATTACAGGGAAGATAACTACAAGGGGACTTAACTTGGTGGTGTGATCTGGACGACTTCGTCCCCTCTTTGATGAAATGGAAAGTTTTGAACTAAACTGAGCTAGACTAAATATGATGGCAGAGCGTCATACATTATATATATATTATCGAATTCGGCTCAAATTGAAATAAAGGATCCCAGTGTGCCTAAAGTCTAGAACGAGGCGAACCACGTGATGTTGGCTTCTGGCGCCACGGAATCGTATAGCTGCTCTCGCATCTCGACGTGCCACGCAGACATGGCCATGTCGCCGAGACTGGAGATCATGAGGAACCAGTAGAAGGGCTTGAGCTGGATCTCATATTCGTTGGGCTTGATACTGCGCTTGTCGCTGATGTGGCGCAGACACTGGGCGAAAACCACGCCGTTGTCCACGCGGACGTTGTCGGCGTTGGTGAAGAAGAAGCCGGCCGCCACGTCCTGCTGCAAGTTGAAGCGAATGGAGGCGCCATTGGTGACAGCGGCGATGAGGTCGGGTACCTGGCCGGACGTGACCTGCCCGTGGTTGTTGGTGGAGAGCATGCGCTTCCATGAACGGGTGTCCACCATCCAGCGCACGGAGGTGCTTCTCCAGTCGCGTCTCATGGTCTTCATGGTGTTAACGGAGACGTAGACGTCACGGACTGTGCCCGTGGTGTGGATGGTGCTCCACTTCCACATGGCTTCCGTGTTGAAGAAGAAGTTGTCGCTGCTGCCCGTGCGGCGCCGGCCCATCTCCTCCAGCGTCTGCGCGATGACGAAGCCGTCGGTGACGCGGATGGAGTTAGCCTCTACCACGGTGTCGTCCACCATGACGCGAACACGATGACCAAGGGAGATCATCAAAATTAGCTCGTCCAGAGAACCAGACTTGGGCAATCCATATTGGTCGTTCTCGTAGACGAGACGCCAGCAGCTGTCCACGTACCAGTCCAGCGCCACGTAGTCGTTGTTGTGTCCCCTGGGCTGCGCTGTGCCCACGAACCACCGCGAGTTGTCGCGCTTGCCGTCCGTGCTCCAGGAGGAGAACCAGTAATAGGGCGGGCTCTTGAAGGTCAGCGCCTGCGTGGTGAACTGCTGACCCAAGTGGTTCAGGCTCTGTCCATTGACGGTGTCGTTGGTGACGACGATGTTGTTCATGAAGAAGGCGTAGCCGCGGTCGCGCATGACGCAATGCACCTCGCCCAGGTGCGCCATGTAGTGCAGGTCCGCGAACGACCCCGTGACCCGTGACCCATCAAGGTAATGCGAGTAAACGGGCTTGGAGTCGCAGCTGATGCGTTTGACGTACCAGGTCATGGGCATCCGTGCGTCGTGCAGTTTCCCGAAGTTGACCAGAGCATCAGTGGTCAGCTCCGTGGTGCTGGCGTTGGGTTTGAACCCCGAGTCCGGAGGCCGCGAGAAGTTGGTGTGCACGACGTGCGACTCACCTGTGGTGCACAGCAGCATGTAGACCCAGGCCACGGTGGTGCTGACGTGTGTCCCGTTGTGTGTCACGTGCCACACACTCTCGCCGCACAAGTGATCTTCTCGCACGTTGACGTTTTCGATGTTGAGGGAGTAAAGCTCAAGGGTGTTCAGCACCACCCGCAAGAGGCTGCCCTCCAGCGCCGCGTCCCGCACTGCGTCTACACTGCCCTCCAGCACGTTACCTGTCTCGTCGATCCTCAGCATCTTCCTCCACGGCCGCTGGCACACACCTGCACAGCACAGGTACACAGGTACACCCACGTGACAACCACAAAACTTTTCTTTCTAAGTACAATAAATAAATAATAAAAGAAAGAATTAAATAAACAAAAAATAAAGCAGAGAAAAGGAAAAGGATGAGATAAAATGTAAACCAAAAAAATCCAAAGAACATCAAAGAAAAAACAACATTAAAAGCAAAAGGTAAAAAAGTAACAAAGACATTTAACAAAATCATCGAAAAATCAAATATACTAATAAACTAAAAGCAAACAAACAAAAAAATAAACAAAAAACAAACAAAATGGGATGGGTGAAATATTAAAACAACAGCTAAAAACATAAAAATACAACAAATGGTAAACCAAGAAAGATTTTAAAACAAACAAAATAACAATGTCTAAAGAAACAAACAAAATGAGCAGCGAAATAAAAAAAATGGAAGAAATGTGTGACATGATTATGTGATAGAAGCACAAAAACACTTCTTTTCCTTGAGCATGACTCCTCCATAATGCCATAGTCCATCTTCCAACCTTTCATTTCATGTTTTCATCTATGGACTAGTCCTTCTTCTCCTCGTGTGACATTTTGAACTCGAGGCTCTACATTTTTCAAACCTTCCCAAATTCAGCACACAACGGCAGTAGCTCGTTGCAACAAAATATGTTAATGATACATAACTTGCTCGGTGTGATTTATACCATTGTTGCAATGTGCGAGCACAGTAAAAACTCTTGTAACTAGTGGAGCCACATTTACAATTCACCTGTCGCCATTCATCGTCTGTTAGTGTTCTTGATTTGAAAAAAAAAATAAAACTAATGTAAATTGTAGAGTGAGGTCCCCCTCCGTCTTTTTCACCTGCTTGGTAGTGTCAGGGCGCCCTCAAAGTCTCAAACCGAAAGAAGAATTCATTCAGTGTCAAAGGTTAGTCGAACTTGGCCAAGGAGGACATAACTGTCATTTTGACAAAAGACATCAGGACTGCATGGCGCTAAGGGGCGAGTTGTCTGTCTGTCATGCTTGAAGTCGTCCATTGAATCATCTTCAGGTGGGGATCTCCTCGTGGAATTTTACACCAAAATTGTATTTGTGGACAATTCTGTTGTCTAGGTTACCATGCAGCTTTTTAGTAGTGAACCATACAGCACGAGCAGGACCAGACCATAAGACGATTCATTAATATGACTTCAGAAAAAATTGATTGGAATTTGTAATCATGAGCTGAGCTACACTCAGTTCACTCAGGTGTAACCCATCCTTCCCCCTTCAATCCCATTTTTCTTTTTCTGATAAATCGGTATCTATATTCCTGGACACCTGCTGGATGGAGGATAGGTAGAGTTTTCCGGTGCTGGTCTGAAAAAGTCTTGAACCAGTAAATTAACTGTACACTTACCTGCACACTTACCACCAGTTGTAGTAGTTAATGAAGCGAGGGCAAGTCGTTACCCCAAAGCACCCAATGAAAGGAGGGGGCAAACAAACAAACAAACAAACAAACAAACAAACAAACAAACAAACAAACAAACAAACAAACAAACAAACAAACAAACAAAACCCGTCTTGTTTCCAAAGTTAAAAAGAAGTGTTCAGACCCTGCGGATGATGTTTTTAGTCCTGGAGTCGTGGTTATAAAATGGTGGTAAAGATGCCCTGGGGTAAAGAAACATGAAGTAGTGCTTGTGGGGTGTAGGTATCGCTGTTTGTCAGTGTTTTACGCCGTGTCAGCAGCTGAGACTATATCACGACTCTAGGTATCACATTGTAATTAGGAAAACAAGATGACAGTCCTGGAGTTGCCGACTCTGTCCTGGCCAAACGATTCACTCGTGTTTTACAACTACACCACCAGGAGACACAAACACCACGCGCATGACGATGGCATACTTGTATCAGGACAGGTGGCGCTGTGTGCTATGCTCTATGACTTACCCACTGCATCCGGGACTTCGTTTCCGGCGACGAGAAATGAGAGGTAGATGCTCCATAAACCACACAGTGAGAGAAGCAGTGGGAAAGCTGAGGACTCCATCGTCAAGGCCTGATGAGAAATGAAAAAAATGAAAAGAAAATTCGAACGGTAAGAATAACACATTCCAATGGTTTTATCCTTTCATCCTTCACTGAAAGGAGTTTTATACCTGAAAATAAACTTGTAACGAAAATAACTGCCTCCTTAATGTCATAAATGGGATTCGAGCAGAATTTTTGTGTTCAAAAACTTCTGCAAAATTTTGTCAAGAATTCACCTCGTCTCCCAAGGTACAATGTGGCAAAGTTGTTCATATAACTATACATACCATTGGTTTTTAGCAATCTTAGTACTGACCTAAAACTAAATTTTACATCGCAAAAAATTTGAAGAGAGAGAGAAGGCTGATTAATTTCCCGCTTACTGTGTGTGTCATGTCTTGTCGGAATGTCGCAGTTTCTAACGGGACTACCTGTGGTCACACAGACAAGATGTCTACCTTCAGTTAATTCTCTGCGAGTTTTGTAAAAATGTGTGTTTAGCCTTTGGATTATCGTGCCATGTTTAAACTTCACAAGACGACTTTGGAGTCAAATTTAAACAATGTATCCTTTGTTGCTTTGCTGATAAATCTTCCTTTCTTGAGGCGCATGGGAATAAAGCCTGGACTTCACAGCCATGGGAGGGTTAAGTATGAAGACGTTTCATAGATCATCCTCACCTACCCCTCCGGCACATTTACAACTGGGGAAATAACGCATGAAAACCTGTCCTTATGTTCTGTCATCTTGAACATACAGTCACACTCACACACACTCACACACACTCACACACACTCACACACACTCACACACACTCACACACACACACACACACACACACACACACACAGAGTTACATTTACACAAAACCGTTGCTATTTGGAAGAGTAGCGGGAATCTCTTGAAGCTCTTTCATTACAAACCATACATTACTGAATCATCACTAGAATCATCAGTTTGTTTGACGAACTTCATCAAGAGAGCATTTAGTAACTGCATCCACTTAATAAAGATATTAACTAATATCCTCATGGTATCACGAAGACATGACGGAAATAAAACTGGATAAAAACAGCAGTTCCTCCTTCCTTCGCTCGGTGAAGAAAGTATAAAATAATCACACACGCACCGACTCACCCACTCGTCCTTCTTTCACTTCGCGAATAATTCTAGTAAATAAAACATTTAAAGGTTGAACTATTTACTTAAAATATTTCGCAGTAAACAGAACTCGGTGACTGTTGTGACATTCGCAAACAATGGAAACCTAGCTAAAGTACTCTCTTCAGTGTTCATTCACTTCATAAAGAATTGTTTCCGTTACAAAACGCTTACCTCCTCCGCTGGATGACGTGTGCAACTGCTGCTCTGACTACAGCGAAGAAAACTATGGAGTCCTGTTTTGTTCTTCTACCTTCTTTAGGAAAGAACAGCAGCGTGTCATCCAACAGAAAGCAACAAAGTGTAATGTCGAGGTGCTTGAGCTCAGTGAACACTCTCTGTCTCTGTCTCTCTGTCTCTGTCTCTCTCTCTCTGTGCATAATCTCTTGACACCACTCCCTCTGTCGGCCTATCCATAATATTCTCCCAGCCTGCGTGGCATGAACATAATTATGCTTGAAGTGGCCTCAGATTTCCACCTCCACGCTGTTCGCATGATTCAGAGTTATTTTTGAAGTGAAAGTATTTACCTGGAAAAGGAATTGTTTGTGCGAAATTCAGGTGTTTGCATGTAAATAATGTATAACTGTTGTTCATGAGGCTTTTATTTTAGAATTGCGAGCTTATTTTTGTACATAGTGTCAAACTTATGTTTACTTCCGTGGGTAGGTCTCCAACATAGTCTGCTATAATTATAATTATTATTTATTTATTTGTGACTAATGGTATTGTTTACTGCAGACGAGATCCAGCTTGGGACCCAGTCTAGAAGTTGTTTATTGGTATTTACTTGGATGTGTCTTCATCGTCCGGTAAGTCGTTAGCGGAATGTCTCGTCACGCAAAAATGACATCAGTTTCTCTCTTTCTTTTTTTTCTCTCTCTCTCATCTCTCAGCTTTATGCCATTTTGTTTATTACTGTGGTGGACTTGTGGCATAGTGTGTACAGACATATTTGTCTTATATAATTATTGTCTCTGTTCGTTTTTTTATATTTATTTCTTCTCTCTTCTCTCTCTAAAACACAAACGCACACACAAACCCTAACGCACACACAAAAGACAGGAACTTATTAATTAATTTTTGATACATCAAATACGTCATCCGTCCATATCTGTTAAGCAGTCAAGGGGTACAAACTGATGCAAAAAGCTGGATGATATATATATATTCGTCCCTGCAAGTCATCCTAGTACAGATTTGACTAGTGACAATCCCACAGAAAAATTTATGCACATATTTTAACTCGGTGACCCGAGAAATCACAAGACTGCACGCGTTTCATCCTCGTCAGAAAGATGAGAGAAGTGGGTGTGGAGGAAGGGAGTGAATAGTTCTCGGAATAACAACTGAGTGCTCTTAGGTCACCTGGTACCTGGGGTAGGCCGAAGTCCAAAGAGATGAACACTGCATAGTGCTTTCAGTCTATTTTATCTTAATTTTTTTTTTAAATAATTCACCAGCAGAGACGTGTGTACATGTAGTTTTAATTATATATTATATTTATATTATTTTAATTAATTATATATGATCGCAAACATAGCATAATAAACTCTTTTTTCACGTGAAGTATTTGTATATTTTGTTTGCTTATATACTTTGATAAGCCTTCAGTCTTGAATAGTTTTCGCTAGTAACTCTATAGTTATTATAATAATAACAATAACAATAATAATAATAATAATAATAACAATAATAATAATAATAATAATAATAATAAAGCAGCGCTTTTCTAAGATTTGCCAAGAGCACTTTACATGAATCATATGTAGACTAAAATAGTTATAAAAAGGCTTTGGTTTAGATGGTTTAGTTTTGATGAGGATGATGTTGATAATAATGGTAAGGGTTTATCATAAAATATTTTCATTAAAATAAAAATGTTTCTTCACAAATAGCTACCATTATTTTTAAGGTACTTGTTCTTATTTTCATTCACATTTTGAAGACTTTAAGCGACTGTTGCTAAATGTGAACAAAGATCGAATATTTATTATGCGCATCTCGAAACATCAGTAATTAAGAGATTCATTTATTCATTCACTCATGTTATGCCTTTCTTTTCATAATTCACATCAGCGGCTGCAATATGTCGAATTCAAAACCTGTGTAAGGCAGAATCGTTGGGTCTTCTTTCTGATATTCTAAACATTGTCAATAAAATAATATAAAATGCACTTCCAATCACTCAAAAAAAATCCGTATGTTTCTGTATAAATAAATAAGTTGTCCTTACCTTGTATAGGCAGATAATATTATATCCTCTTCAAACAGTGTTTCAAGACAATTTAGATAATTTTACAATATCACGCTGGTGATGTTTTGCACTGACCACACTCTATTCTTATATTTTATCCTCTTTGGTCAACGGGTAACCTGTCTTCTACCTGATTCCACCTTTATCTCCTGTACTCTGTAGATGGAGGCCACCGAGATTTGTAGCGAAATCCGTAGTTCTGTAAGTGAAAGTAAGATAAAGCTATGTCTGTAGACAGCTGGGTGGAGCCGGGGATGTTTATGTATGGGCGTCATAAACGTCAGGACCAGACGAGAACGATGTGAACAAGAGGATAACGGGGAGGGAAAGCTGTCTGCTCGCGAGGGCTGGACACAATGTTTCTGGAGGGCGTGGCTCATGTTTGCTCATTTAGTATTGCGGTGCGTGTTTTCTGGGGTGTTTCTTTCGAAAATAAAAATGTGATACAAAATTTACAATGCCTAATGTTCATCCCAGCTCCATCACAAGGGGAAAAAACCTATAAGACTGAATGAGAAATGAAAATTTAAATTCTGTCGTTGTCCCTACTTTATCTCTCTCTCTCACACACACACACACACACTCTCACACAGCATTCACTTTTAAAATGCTGAAACAAAATTGCTGGTAATCTTTCATAAAGACAAATGGATGGAAATAGTTATCACAGCATATGCTTTTCATTTTCATATGCAAAAATTATTTTCAGTTAAAAAAAAATCTTGTTCCCATCCCCACCAAATGAAACATATACAGTATGATAGCATACCATACATATGTAACGCACCTGGAATATTCAAGATTAGGAGCCTTACTGCTGTAGGTTAAAATGTTACCGTTGACGTATCTGACGAGGAAGATGTATTTGATTAAACGAATATATTTACTTAAATTCATAAGTCATTATTTTGTTATTGTTTGTTTGTTTATTTATTTATTTATTTGTCATCGCTTGGAATATTGTGGAATCAGAACTTTTTGATCAGATATTAACACTGGTTGTAAAGGTTTAACAAGGAATAAAATTCATCTTTAACCTTTAATTCACACAAAGGACATACTTTTTCCCTCAATGCACGTCAATATATCTTTATTCCTGTACGGATTATATATAGCAACTTTGTAACCTGAATTTCAAGAAGCTGAAAAGTGAGGCCCCGGGGCAGGATGTCAGGGTGCGAGGGCTGAGGTCCATGCCAAGCCAGCAAGTTTATGGTCACATGGAGATGTCCTTTCAGCAAGGTTAAACTGCTGAAGTAAGGGGAAACTTTTCTTTCTTTACTTTTCTTTTCTTGTTCACCTAGTCGGTTGAGTAGGTCGATAGTCAAAATGTGTAAGTTGGAGAGGAATGGAATTATAAGCTCAGATTGTGGTACATTTTCCCGAAGTAGATTATGTTATTTTAAAATAATTTTGCGTTCCGGTTTTAAGTTTGCGATACAAACAACTGATCTTACTTGTTTGAACTTGGTCAAAACATACTTGAGGATGAAGACTTTTCCTCTGTATAATTCAAGTAGTTTATTCAAGATTCAAGATGTCCTCTGTACAATACTACGCAAGAACTATACTCTTCATAAACTTAAATGTCACCTGATGATTTTAGCTGCACGTTTCATTGGATCATGCAGTGTCTTGCAGAGGATTCTAAAGTCTTTATTTCTGCCAACTTTGTTGAGGCTGACCTAGCTAAGGTCACTTGTCATGACTGTCTCTTCCCTCGATTTTCATTTTGTGCTGCTCCATCCGTCATGAAATTCCTCCGCCATCTTTGCATAACTTAGAATAACTTACCTTGATTTTATCTGTCCTTACATTGTTCTCAGTTTCTGAGTCCCAGCTAATATGCTGTTTTTTATGTATGTGTCTATTTTCCGGGTATGTGGTTATATTGGGGTTACTGAACTGTTCATAAACTTTCGAGGTAATGGGCTCTCAAGAAGAAATATTGTCTGCAAAATTGTGTTTTATTGAAGTAATTGGTCTCGAAAGAGTCCTTCTGACACTGTAGTAGGTGGGTGTGCGTGCTATGTATCATGAACTTGTTTCTTGTACGGTAGTTTTTGTATCAACCGACATTTGCCAGTTTGAAAACTGCAGACGAAGCATCCGTAAATCAGCCTGGCTGCGGAAGGGATTCGTTGACATCTGCATGGCGCCATTCGCTCGAAGGAAGAGTTCGTGGCCCACAGGGCAATGATCAAAGTCAAACAGGTACTTCCGTCAGATGTCTGACTTGTCCGCCGAAGATCTATGTGATACTTGTATGACACATGATAACATTCTGAAGTCCTTTTTTGAGGCCACTTTGAAAATCTATCTTTTCTTACGAACCCTTTTTAGCTCGCGTGCATGATAAGTTTATAGCAGTTGATAGGCTTGCCGAGCAGTGATGACGTTTATGATTTTTTATTACAGCCAGTCGTAGCCCTCGGTCATGGATTTGACAGCTGATTCTGGACAATTCTAAACCCGTGGTCATCCATGCCCCACTGTATGTCTCCATTTATCAAATAAATGTAAGCATCTGTTGTTCCAGAATTAACACGTACACGGTACACCTGCAAATAAACATACCCACGTGTATATAATCGCAACACGTACACACATTCATGTATGTACGTACGCGTGCGCGAACACACATACACGCGCGAAGACAGGTGTACGCGTTGAACCTATAATGTACGGATGTGTACTTGCCATACACGCGCACTCACTCGTGCATTCATTTATTCAGTCAATCAATCTTGTTCATATTCTCTACCCAACGTGTAAGGGTTCATCAGACAACAAGAAACTAGAAAAAAATCATAATAACTACAGTTTTGTCTTGAGGAAAGCTGAATTATCAAATGCAAGTTAGTGTTCGTCTGGACGTCCCATTGCTCAACAAACTTCTCTTATTAAATAAACTTCGCCGGTTTCACGAGCTCCCAGTACTGTCGGTTACTGAACTTACTGTCCCAGTTGAGGTCAACGACCGGAGTGTTCAGTGAAGCATGCCAAGCATCGCTGCGCGTCTCACGTACTCGACGAGCCGTAACTCAACCCCCGTCTTACCGTAACCTACGTCCTTCTGTAAGCCGATGGCTTGAAACCCTCCAACCACAGGTCATGACACGTCCATGCGCATGCCCAGAGACTAATCCGGAAATACCCAGAAACAACGACGTATGCAATTACTTCAATGTCGTTTGGATTTTTGTTAATTATAATGTCAATCTATTGATCGACATATTGTGTCCTAACTTGTGCATTCACATTACCTTCATATTAGTTTTAGGAATGACCAGTCTCAAGCAGCAATTGTCGACGAACTTGTTGTGCTCATAGAGATTGTAGATTATCAGTTGTCGGTTGTTGTCAGTTGACCAGGATCGGGATGAAGCTGGTCCCTGAATCCGAGGCAGTAATCAGGGGGAAAAGCTGGATAAAGGAGAAAAACAAAAATTTACATCAAAACAAACAGCAAAGCAAAGCGGGGGAAGATGCATCTAAAGGAAGTGAAAAAAATCCGGAAAAATAAGACAAGCGACGAGAAAGCGTGACGGAATCTCAACGGAGTCTTGGTGCACGTACCATGTCGAGACAATCCCCTGCCACCCCTGTGACGTCATAACATGCAAATAAGCCCTCGTCATGAGCAAGAAGGTGACACTCAAAATGCGTGGCGTTCTCTTTCCAAGCGGATGAAAAGCTGTTTCGGGGATTAAAAACAAAAGCCAGCTGTCGGGCATCGGGGCATGGTCATCTGTACCGTGATCGAGAGCATTTCCTCCGCCGCTGACACGTGCAATGAGCTTTGTCTCGAGAAGTTCCGTGTTCTGGCCAACAACAAATAACATCTTATTGTCCTGCGCATCAGACAGGTCATGCTCCCTAGGTTATTTTGAGTCATGTGATGAAAATTACAATGTTTGCTAAGGAAGTACAGCGTGTGTGCTTGAGTTTTCCGCAAATGTGTCACGATATATCCTGAAGCCATGTTCCAGAAGATTCTAAAGATACTTTGCTAAACACTGTATTCATCACAATCGGGAATTGTGCAGGTTTTGGAGATTTCTGTTAAGTTTTTTTCTGAAATTTCTGACATCTACTGTTTGCACAGAACTTGATATTTTCAATATTCGTAAACAAGGTTCTCTAATGACGCGGTTGTTATTCACTTGTCTAAACAACGACAACAACATCAGCGGTAGCAGAAGAAGCAGCAGTAGTTGTTTTGATTAGTTAATTCCAAAGTAATTTTAGAAAAACCGACTATAAATTATTTTTCCACGACTCTCGATAAAGTTAGGGTTAGGGTTATCAAACGTAGGATTGAAGCTTTCGTGTACTTTACTGACATCTACAAGAAAAGCTGAAATGCTTTGTAACATAAGAATATCGCATTGTTTTCAGGCCTCTGGACAGCTCTTTGAGTGAAAGGGCCAGTAACCTACACCACTGGACGGATAGAAGTTTCGCTACAACAAAGACCCCCTGATGTTGCTGAAACTAAATTTAGCATTATTGTCTCATGAAGGTAGTTCTTCAGACAGTTTCATGTACAGTGCGGTCTTTTTATGTTCTTTAACGAGACATATTATTCCATCAAGTAGGATAATAAAAGTCTCGTTTTAAAAAGCTTTCTTACATTTTTCTGTCTACTGTAATACAATTCAACATCACTTGCGAGCAGTCAAATGATGTTTTCACAAGACGTAAGGAGAATTACCCGTCATTTCAAACACCAGTCACGCCATCTGTGTTTGCTGTCTGTATTACTTCGTCCTTCCATGATAGATTGTGTTAGCACCTGTGCTGTCGTGTACAAGCATGTCTGCAAAGTAATTCCTTTTTCATAGTACATTATTAAATATGACGGATTTATCTCAAAGTGCTTAATTGTTTGTTCTGATATGGGATACAAAGAAGAGAGAGAGAGAACTGGAGAAGGAGAAAAGAGAGAATGAAACAAGATTGCCACACTCGCAGGACGTACATCAGGAATCTCTACTTTCAACAGTCTAGCGGTGTAAGTGGGTCTTCTTTGGCCATGTGACCCGACACAACATCTTGTCGAAGTCTGTCCTTCAGAGCACCTTCGGAGGTAGTCGGCACCGCGGTGGCCACAGTAAGAACTGGGTTACGAACGCCAGTGACGGGACTGGTCATCCTATGACCAGCTCACTGTCGCCCAAAATAGAAAAGAGAAGGCGACCGGACTGCTTACAGATCGGCCGATGAATCACAAATACAGCCACAAACACAAACGGTTCATGGGGTACATACAAGCAAAACTTCGTTTGGTTCAAGGGACATAACTCTAAGCATTGTGTGTATGAACGTGACGGGTGGTCTCCCCACACCTCAATATGAGCACATTGTAAACACGCAGCATCACGATCAAGGTAGGTCGCAGTCTCTCCACTGACCAGTACTGATAAAATGGAAGGTTATATACGAACAGTTACGCTGAACAGGTGCGGTGAATGCAGCCTTGCCATTGCATGAAATCTTCGATAAGTCAATAAAGTTTTGCATCTGAAAGTTATTATGACATTTGTATGGAAGCTCAAATCGTGATCTTTGGCGAGGTTGCCCAACTTCTTCTGATAGAAATACCTTCAAAGCAATTTTAACTTCTCTTTCATAATATTGTTTACTTGTGGGCATGCCAGTAGATTTGCAGTATTTTGTGTAGTAGACATGTATTCATAAAGGTCTGCAGTCTCTTCGTAGTTGCCACATGCATCCACTCTGCCTTGTGCATGGTCTTTGAAGACAATTACTGAATAGTGTCGTATTTAAGAGTGATCTACTTAGAAAGTATTTTAGGGTTTGGTATTTATACTAGACCAAGGGTATGCAAACTACGACCTGCGTGGACGTCTTTAGACCGGCCCGTCTGCCAAAATATGAAGTGCACTGTTTTCTTTTCTTCTTTTTTCAGCTTTAGTTCATTTGATTGAAATTTAATTTATCAAGTATAACAACTTTAGAAATCGGCAGTCTGTAACATTCTAACTCAGACAAAGTGCAAAGATAACAAATAACATGGCTGATATGTCTGACAGAATCATTAAAGACCATCGGGGACTTTTGGTTTTAAAGTTTTATTGTAAGCAAACAATTGCACAGCCCTATTCTGCAGTTTAATGATTTCATTTGCCCCTCTCTACTAAAGAACTCTTTACTAAAAAGACTAATGGATTTTTAGAAACATTTTGATTCTTACCCTGAATTGTTTAAAAAGTACAAGTATGATTTCTAAGTCCCCTCCTCCCCTTCAAGTTGTTGTAATGATAAGACTGAGCGAATTGTGTTGACAACACTCTAAGCATGGCCCTCACAACAAGCTTTAATGTGCACCCCTTTCCCCCCAAGCATTCCCAAATGACATTCCTGAAAAGAGACCAGACCTGGATTTAGTTAGAAACAGACAACATTATTCTATTAATGAAAGACAGGTGTATGTTAAAGACAAAGCTACAGGTTCATTCTACACAGGACTTCCTTGTTTGGCAGTAATATAGCTTATGTTCAGAATGGTAGAACCGTGCATATCTAATCAAACAAAGTAATTGTCCAAAGAGCAAGAGTTTTAATTGGTGTGTGTCATGAACCAGCCGGGTTCAAGGCCAGAAAACAGTGTCGGACTAGTAATAGAAAC
>SRHC01003641.1:2149-9649 GCA_004794325.1 Pomacea maculata | reverse complement strand
CCCGGTATCTTCTTTTGATTATTGCAAAATCTTGATGAAAACGTTCGCCATACTCATCACTAACCATATCACAGTTCTGAGGAAAGAAATCCAGATGAGAATGAAGTAAGTGGATCTTTAGAGTTTTGTAGTTTTCTGTCATAACATTCTCGAGTAAGTTGGTAGACACCATGCGAAAAGCATTCCGTGCCTGTTTCTCATCACCCTGCAGCAAGTTGTTCAATCCGCCAGCTTTCCAATCTGTGGACCCACAAAGACTCCGTCTTCAATCTTTGCCTCGCTGAGTTGAGGGAAGTTTTGATGCAGGTACCAGAAATGCGGCGAAGTTTGGTCCATGGCTTCCACAAAGTTCTTCATTAAACCGAGTTTGATGTGAAGTCGTGCTATAGCAGGGTTTTGTGAGCCTCGACCTGAGCTGGGTGCTGAATATTCTTCTCTCCAACTTGTTACATTTTGTCTGCAAGTCCATTCCTTCCGCAAGTAGTGTAATTCCTTTGTTAAACTATCCCACTCACACAAAAACACAAGTATTTGTATTTTTCTTCTGTAGTCCCGTTTAAATGACAATTATCTTCAAATCAGGGAGGACTGTGTTCAGGTCCGTTACTTGCGCGATTTTGTCCTGACTGACGAGTCACGTTCTCAGACGGAGTTTGTTTGTCAGGTAGATGTTGTCGCGTGTCATGATTCCGGCCTTTCTGTCAGCGCCTGGGGATGCTCCTGTTCCAGTAGGCAGCTCACAGCAGACGACGGTTGACGACTGTTTTTTTTTTTTGTACAGTTTGCGGGGGGAAAGGTCAAGGCCTTCTCCTGCTGACCGTAGCCGTGCCTTACGTCACGCTCTTGCTACGTCACGTGACGTCGGCTTGAGTGCTGTGCGCTGTATGAGAGCGAGCGGTTTCGTGACCAGTCTGGTCATAGATGTGTATTTGTACTCGGATGGTTTTGGAAACTGAGAAATGTTTGGAGTGCCGCATGTTGATTGGATGAATTGTTTCTTCTACAGGCTTCCATTTGTTTCTTCTACACGTGTTACGTATTCTCCGTGTTCTACGTATGCCACATTGTTCTTCATAATCGTGATCTCGCTGGACGTTTTCTGCTCCTCATCTGTGTCGTCGTCGTCTTTTGCGTGACTGTCCGCCATTGTGTCGACCCTACGCCATCATCGCCTCGCAAGCGCGACCCTGCTGTGCCAGTGTACGGCCTAGCCATCGGGGGGAGCACCTAGGGTGGAGGCCGACGAGCAGAGACTCCGTGACCAAGGTCTACCCGGACGAGAGAAGTGAGGTCAGCTGGACAGCTGGTCCAGAGGGAGAGGGGGTGGCACCGCTGGTTCTGTGAACACCTTGAGCGGACACTTGACTGTGCTGTGTCGCAGTACACTTTGTATTTTTTCTGCTGTGTGCCAATTTTATTTGTATCTTTGCGGGGAGGCAGTCCCCAGTTGCTATTTCTTATTTGACGAGTACTCGTAGGTGTATTTTTTATCCGTTTTTTTTTTTTTTTTGTGGGGGTGTGAGTGTACGTGTATTGGTGTTTATATTTTTATTAAACTGCGTGTTTGTATCGTTTTTCCCGTCTTTGTCGTGGTTTGTGCCGTGCACGGGTTCGAGAGGTAAGTCGCTGACTGCCTCCGGCCGAGTGTCTGCGTGTCTGGCCGGCTGTGCGAGTGGCTGTGAGCGTGCTTCCGGCGACGCTGGGGGTGGAACGCGACAGATGTCAAGGCCTTACAAAAATAGTCTAGAATCCAGGTGTGAACATTTTTAAAGGCTTGACTCTTCGCATCGGTTTGAAAGTACAGTGTCCCTGAATTAATTTAACATTCTCGGGGTGGATGACATGTGGCTGACACTAGAGAAGTAATTTCTGTCGTGGTAACTTGTTCTCTCGAAGCTGATGTCTGTCAGTCCACAAGCTAGACTGAACCTTTGACTGGAAAACTGGAGTCAGGAGCAGCTTATCTTGTTTATGTAATGCATCAAGGGAGCGAATTACTTTCACTTATCAACCTCTACGTGCACTAGACGACCTTGAACTTATTATTAAACTGTCATGACAACGCTCTCAGCTCTACCTGTAAACCTCGCTCACTGAAGTATAATAACGACAGTCATTTCTATAAAGAACTGAAGCTCACGACAGAGGTTGACACTCATTGCTCGGACAGACACAGGTGTCATCTTCATTTGTGATACAGGGACATTAGTAACATAACAACTGGTATGAAATGCGTTTATTGATATATATTTAATAATATTTACAAACGTACAAGAATAAAACGTACAGTGTTATTTTATGCTCAGATAAGTAGAAGCTCGTTACTGCATCAGTATACACCTCTGTTCCATGTTACAACACCAGCACGTAGTTTTTTACAGAAAGAACAGTTTTCATTTAGATACTTTCTTCTGTATCAGCCTGCAAGTAAAATTCTCATTTTATAATTTAACCATTTGAGGTTAGGGTTACAAACGCCCTCAAGTCAGGCTGGCGTAACGGTGCACCTCATCCTCAGTGGGGTTAAAATGGTGGAAACTGTGGTCTTTAAATCCCTGGATGTAACCTTAGTAGCTGATTGTTGTTATTTAAATGTGGGTGAATAACTTTATTCCCAAATGGAAAGACAAGTCGGTAAATATCATCAAAAGACATTTCACACTCAAATAACCAATAATAACTCATCCTAATAACGATTAACTGTGGTTGCGCCTCATAAACATCGACCTCGTTAATATGATGAAGACTTGGCAACGTAAAGGGTCTGATGTACAATCGTGACATCTGTATTTGTGACAACTTTCTGTTGATGCGGATGTTTATATGTGACGATGATGTTTATAGCTAGAGAACGAAAGAATAATATTAATACAAATTTGGAGAAATATGAAGAGAAGGTTGGAGACTTATTTACACAGTGGATGTTTGAATAACTATTCCTCCAGCCACTTGTGTCGAGATGCAGTTTGATCGTTGGGTTTTACTCTCGTAAAACATAATCTCGCCCCGTAACTGACCTTAGTCAGTCATCTTCCATTCAGGTATTTGCGAAATACTACGTCACCAGACAGGACTGTCCGTTTTTCTCCTATAAATCGTACTGACAAAGGTAACGCAAACGGGAAGAGCAAACACCGTCGTACAATACAAACTTTAGATCAGTGACGTATAGTGCAATACAGTCCTGACCTCCACTGTCACTAGGCTGACCTGTTTCCCATAATTTAGAGGAAGACGACAGAGGAGTTCCGTCACTCCAGCGGTAGTCTCCCTCAACCTCAAGGTCGTTTCCTCCCAACCAAATGCTGTTGGAGAGAGGTAATCCTGTGTAATAAAAATAAATCACATAGTCTAATATAAGGTGCAGTAAAAAGATAACTTTACATCTTACTTTACATTTTACTTTACATCTACATTCAAGAGGAAAACTACAAGTGCAAACATTCAAATCTCGACTGTAAGTAACATGAAGCTACGCATCTTGTACTGTCCACGGTCCATCGAGTATATTTCTTGTAGACATAGCGAGTGCTTCCCTCCATGTGTGTCGTGTGTGTGGACGTAGTCCACCTCTTTGTTAATTAGGAGAGAGAAAATTAATGTACTAAATAAACCTCGTTCTCAGACTGGAACTGGACAGTAAAAGAAATCTGAGAACATAAATTTTGTTAGTACGCCTGCTTTAAATGACATACACAGCCTTCAGTGTTTGAACTTCTGTAGATACCTGTATACTACACAACACAGACCACAACATTTCTCTATTCCCAAATAAATGCAAAGTTCAGTCTGCAGAACATTAGTCACTAGATTTAAATTGGACAAAAAAAGAAAAAAGAAAAGCAAAATCCTCGTTATCATTCACTCTGTGTGTTTGCTTACATATTAATATACTGTGTAACTGGTGTTTCACTTCTTTGAGCAGTATAGCAGTGAAATGGCTGACTGTAAATAGCGAGAGTTTAATAGCACATGAACGTTAACTGACAAAACTGATAATTGCAACCGACAGAGTAAAAACTAATTATCATATTATGACACACATACCTCACTGTCACTATACCTGAAGACTAACAACTTACCTGTTTGTTTGATAGCAAAACGCACTCGCTCCTCGTCTAAGACCGGAGACATGACGTCATACAGGTGAGCGCCGTCTGCCTCGCAGTCTGCTTTTGCAGTAGCGTAGTTCACATATCTCGTGGAAAGCTTGAAGCAGGTTCTCTGGTACCACATGTAGCCCGCTTTCAAACGGCATTGATCTGGAAGTGGAGATTGAAAGTCAGGTGAACACTGTTGTTATCCAAACGACACAGCGATGTGACTGGTTGGCTGGGAAGACATTATCAGTATTCCTTGACACTGTGACGATGATAGCGATGGTGTTGGTGGTAGTGATGATTATTATTATCATTGTAATGGTGATTGATAATATTAAAGACAGTGTTTCGATGAAGCTATAATGGAGTAAAAATATGGTTGTTTTGATACAAATAAACATTTTTCTGGAACTGTTCTTAAATAAGAGTACTTAAGATAAAAGAAAATTAAGTACCTTCTTGTGTCGTCTTAGAAATCGCTGACATGTTTGAGCGAATGGCATCCAGTGATTTGTTTGAACTCGTCTCAAGTCTGTTCAGGGTATTGTCGAAGGCTGACTGATTCTTCTCGAGTTCCGACACCCGAAGCTCAGTTTGCGATGTCAGGTTTGTCAATGTCTGGACATTGCTGGTCAACGTAGTTCTGAGATCTGATGTTATTTGTTGCAGACCAGAAAGTCCTGTCTTCCCTTCAGCTGCAAGTTCTGTAATTCGCTTGTTAAGCTGTGAGTGGTGTTTATCAGCTGCCTCGGAAATTTCTTGCATCCTCTGTTGCAAATCTGTAACCTGGTCAGAAGCTCTGGTTAGTTTTAATTCAATGCCTCCATCTTTGTCAAGTCTAGTGACAATGTTTTCCACTTGATATGAGAAGGTAGTTTGGTTTAACTGCAATTCCTTTGATATCTCCATTAGACGCTCATTAAGTTCATTATAGGATTCTACAGCTTTAGAAATGCTAGCATCCAGCTGTAATTGTACTTTCTTGAGATGTTTCGCGGATTCCATGATGTTTGCCTCTAGTCTTCTGTCAGCAGTAAAGCTCGCATTGTGAAGGTCGACCAAGTCCTTGTTTAACTTTATTTCCAGCTCTAAAAGTTTGTCAGAAACTGTAGTCAGTAGCTGCTGCTGACTAACATTACAAGACTCCATAACTTTAGAGGCGTTAGAATCCATCTGAAGCTGAAAGTTCCACAGTTTGTGGTTCGTTTCTGTCTGTAGCTGCACTCGAGCGTCTGTAGTCGTGTTCCTCATGTTCTCGATGCCTTTCAGCATGTCCACTTGTAACGTCTCCATCTTTGTGATGTAAGTGTCCAGCTGGTCACACCTGGCTTGTCGGTGAACCAGGTAAGCCATCGCTTGAGTTAAGTTTCCTAAAGACATCTTGTCGTCAGTCGTGACCTCGACCTTTGTGTCTGTTTGGACAGGTATTGTCACGCACGACCTTAGCGGCGACTGGTCGTCAAGACAACAGAAGTCGGGGGCTCGGCAGTCCAGCTGACAGCAGTAGTCACCAGAGTCCGCCGTGTCGGCAGGTACATCCAGGTAAAAGTACTCATCCTTAAACCCGTCACTGCTTAGTGTTCGACCTGCGGGATCCTGTGAAAGGAAAAGATTTAACTTGTGCTTTGATTAATGGGTAAAAAGCATCAGGCTTCTTCGCATGAGCGCTTCCACACACGCACATCCATAACTCTCATTGTATTTTTTGTCACTCTCTCACTCACTCATAGTTGTAAACATCTGTATCAAACGATCCTAAAATTAAAGGGGATACGTTTTCTAAATGATTTTTTAATCATTTAATATGGGGGAAAATGAAGATCTCTGTACGAACTCACACACATACTTTCTTATTGCCCCTTTGAGTCCTCCTTCCCCAACTCACTCTCCCTCACTCACTCACTAGCCCACTCATGCTTGACAAAATTTCTAATACGTTTCCAGCATTACGTGTCCAATCGCCTGTAACACACGGACAGCGACACACGTGCTTTAGTCAGAAAACACTGTCTCGTCTACAAAAACACACGCATATATAATTATTCACTCTGTTTCTGTCATGTACATCTCTCTCATTTTGTTTTCCTCACGTATGAGAAATCGTCGGCACGTGTCATGTCGCTGTATTTACCTTCCACACTGCTGACACAGGCGGGAAGCCCAAAGTTGTAAACGTTCCACACTTCAGGCGAATAAAGTTTGTGTCTGACAAGGCATTCTTCATCACGAATAACTTTCCGTCTGCTGATGTAGGCGGCTCTTGATCATAAGAGGATAGAAGAACATTTTTAAAAATTCACTAAAATACTAATTCAAACATTCAGCAGCACTGCAATCATTACCAACATCTTCTGATGCTGTTTGTTACAATAGTACCAGATGTTAATCTTTCCCTCCGTCTTTCCATCCATCAATTAATCAACCGATCCAACGTTTATTTGTGACCCTCCACGACGAAATAAGTCTTAAGTCGGAAATATGCCACACTCCATATTTTTAAAAAGTACAGGTTCTGAACTTTTTTTGGGATATAAAAGTTGTTCCTCTAACCGTAATATTAAGTGAGTTATAAACGTTTAAAGAGTGAAAGTACAGTGGCAGCCATTTTGAGAAAAGCAGGTTCAAAGATTAGCGTCAAGATGGCCGACCAGGTTTATTTACTCCTATACTTTTCCAGACAAAGTTTTTGATGGTTAATATTTGAATCGTTCTTTAATAAAGTTGAACATACAGATTCGGGGCTTTCTGTCAACGTATAACACGATGGGGTTATGAGTGGGAAACAAAATCGAAAGTGCGTTTGAATTTCGTCTGAAATCGGTACGGATCGCAGTAACCTACCTCGATTAAGACGTATTTAATGTCGATTTCTAACTTTTTAAAACATAGAAGTGTATTTTTTCTGATAGTTTAATAATCTAGAAATCCATTTTTAAAGAAAAGTCTAACTACACAAAACTGACCCCTATCACATTTCGGGACTTGTAGCACAAAACTGTTCCGCGCGCTCATTTCGTCGTGGAGGGTCACATTTGTTCTTTTCTCAACTATCGTTCTGTTTCATACCTTTAATAATCAGTCTGATGTTGTGTGTGAGCTTGTTATTAGCTATGACCTCCACTCGGTATCTCCCCAGGTCATCTGACGTCAGATTGGTCAAGGTCACTCTTCCGTTATTGTGAACGGTCAAACGTGTCTGTGTAATCCACAAAACAGATTTATTTTAAGTCAGATCTGTATCAATCAATCAATCAATTAATCAATCAATCAATCAATCAATCAATGAATCAATCAATCAATGAAGTTACCTCAAACATTCCTGTAGCCGGTACCGAGGTGCTTGCTAGAGTTTCTCTCCCGAGAAATACAAAGACATGAAGGACGGTAACATTTGCCGTGG
>SRHC01003638.1:0-13335 GCA_004794325.1 Pomacea maculata | reverse complement strand
CTTGGAAGATGACCAAAACCATCAGTAACAAGCTTGATGTCTTCCAAAACAGATGCCTTAGGCGCATACTTAACATCTTTTGGCCAAACACCATCACCAACGAAGAACTCCACCGAAGAACTGAAACCGAGTCCATCACCACGCAGGTTCAACGAAGGCGTTGGCGATGGATTGGACATGTGCTCCGCCAGCAGACAGCAGACCTCTCCAGAGTCGCCCTACGATGGACTCCAGACGGCCGAAGAAAACGAGGCTGCCCAAAGGAAACTTGGAGAAGAACAGTGGAAAGGGAGATGAAGGGAAAGGGCTGGACATGGGGTCACCTAGAGCGGGTTTCAGCCGATCGACATCGGTGGCGGACTCTGGTTGAGGCCTTATGTGCAACCTGATGCACGAAGAGGAATAGATAGACACTGAACACACCTCAGCTGTATATTGCTAGATCATGAACACCTATAAATCTTACTTGTAATTGCCCTTGCAGATTTATAAAGTTGTTAAACTGCTTGATTTAGCCAACAAGCATGCTAGTGGAGTTCTGTGTATCTGACCCCAAGGCTATTGCCAGTCTCCTGGTCAGTTGAAGTCACTTGTGTCATCTATCTTCATGGCCTATGTTCAGTCCCTGCATCAGTTACATGCAATCCTTTCCAGTCTTTCTGGCCACGCTCCTGGCTTTTCTGAGTGGTGGGAGAAGATAGTACTAAGTAGACGTAGGAAGGGAAACATCTGTGCTATGAAGTCCCACCTCTTATGAGGCAGACCATCATCAATATGTCCTTGGTGCCTAGATCACTTTATTGTTTTACATGTTTTAATTGCTTGTTCTGGCATCCAGAGCATTTACCAGTAGTTTTTTTTTTTTACAGCTAGCTCATTGTTTTCATTGTTCATGACTGCTTGCAAAACTCTACCATCTGATTTACAATTTTAATTTAATTGCAAACCTTTGTTTTAATAATGGCATGTTTGGAGGCTTAGATCGTATTGCTTATTTAGTGGTTTTATTACTATATTATCTGGAAGTCTTGTTTCTTACCATTTAAAAAATATGTAAAAATGTGACACTCTGTTGTCATGATATAGCTGGCATGGTGTGAAACTGAAACCACCAACCAATGTGATGGATGAGAGAATCACTATAAGATAGATTTTGCTTCAGTTTGAATGTCATAAGTAACATACGTATCATTAAATGGTAAAGTGGAGGTTTGGTTAATTTAACGTGTTAAAATTGGCCTGTACAAGTGATTTGTATTTGTTTTACTGGTTGTTGACAGGTTGCATATCCATAAAGGTGCACCATTGCATGTCATTGTTTACATGCATTTATGATGCATAGTTTGTTATGAGTACTAGATATTGTAAGGTAAACACAGCATAGATTTTAATCATTTTAGATGCATTGTAGCATGCTTGCTTTGTGTAACATGTTATTGGAGCCATGGTAAAGCCAGAAGTTAACCCCCTTAGAATGACAAAAATAAGACATTACAATGACTGGCTTATAACTAAAGACTGTGAAGACAACAGTGGGTGAAGTTTGTTTTTTATTATTGCTGCTCTGAGGTAAACATTAGACTGAGAAACCTATACATTTTTGGGAATGAGAAAATTGAACATTTTCGACAAAAGTAATAAAAATTGCCTTCCCCGTGCGTCCCAACAAAGCCATGAACGTGGCCCATCGTGTTAAGAGGGTTAAATAAAACTTAAATTTAAAATTTAAATTTAAAAAATAATAAAGAAATGCTGTGAGAGTGATAATGCATGTAAATATGAATATGAATGCAAAATAAAATATTTATTATAAAACTAAGGAAACCTTTTTCTTACAAATAGACTATGGGATGTGATATATTATGTAGTATTTGAGTATCTTTCACCAATTACACCTGTTGACATCAGATATCTTACAGTTGTTATGAGTGTTAACCTCTCTGAGCACGACACAAAAGTATAAGTACTCCAAGAAATGGCTAATAACTGAAGACTGTGAAGATGACAGTGGGGAAAGTTTGTTTTTTATTGTTGCTGCTTTCAGGTAAACATTAGACTAAGAAACCTATGCATTTTTGGAAAGGAGAAACTTAAACTTTGCAATAAAAGTAACGAAAATCGCCTTCCCTGAGGTTCCCCAGCTCTAAGGGTTAAATACTAAGCGTACATTCCATGTAACTTGACATTTTTGTTTTAATGATTTTATTACATTTGAATGTGTGTTTTTTAAAACAAGGTATTCTTTGTTTTAATATCAAAGATAAGAGGGGGTGGTTAACTTCTGGTTTTATTCCTATTTAAGAAATAATATTTTTTATCAGCTCATGTGGGTTAGTTTTTCTTCCTCATTCTGTGCAAACTTTGAACATTTTTCTAACTGTTTTATGTTTCTAGTTTACCAGAAAAATATTGATGTCACTTTGCATATCAGATTTACTGAATGTCAGAATTGTTGTCACTAATGACAAGGACATTTTTTTTTTCTTGTTGCACAGTGGTGAGTCTGGAGCAGGCAAGACAGAGAGCACAAAACTGATCTTACAGTTTATGGCTGCTGTTAGTGGCCAGCACTCATGGATTGAGCAGCAGATTCTTGAAGCTAACCCTATAATGGAAGGTACCAAATAAATTTTTTTTACTCATTTTTGTTATTTCATGAAATGATTTTTGGAAGATATTAACTCAGAAAATGTTTTTGACCGTGGGAGTGATCCAGTTTTTTTTTTTTGTAACAATTTGTAAAGTTAAAATGTCGTTGCTTTTAATAAAGTGAACTTACACAGTACCATATTCCGGTTCTGTGGTCAAGCTCATTGTGCTTTATAGGAAAAAAAGACAAAGGCAAACATACACAGGCGCATACAACATAACATGCAACATTTTTGTCTATAGAAGGCCATATGAAATAAAAATTATGTATCCAAAAGTTGCTCTCAAAACATCAGAAGAAAAGAAGTGCAAATCCACCAAAATAATACTTTCAAGAGACCTATGATGGGTTAAGGCCAGTAGATCTAGATCAGATGCTTCGTGCAAGTGTTCCTTTTCTCAGACGTGGTTCTTCAGACCTCCAGAATTTTCTTACCTAAAAAGGATGTTCTTTATACCTTCGCTGTTCTTGGTCTTAAATCAAGATCTCTATTACCTTGTTTCTCAGTAACACTGTAAATTAGGCATGAACTGATTGGTATCAACAGCTTGCAAGTGGGAGGTGCCTCCTTTCTGTTCTTCAATATTGTGCATGATCTTTGATGGGACGTTGATGCAGAATTGACCATGGCAGTGCATGTCAGTCCGTCCTTCAGAATTGCTACATGTGCAATCTTGGGAAACTTTGTCCTATGCTGTCTTAGACAGCAATAGGCACACAAGCATGAATGATGAGTTCTATACAGCCTATATAGATGGCCTAAGTGAAAGAGATACAATTGTCCTGTTTGAGTTACAGCAGTGTTTAACGCTGTGCCAGCAACTAAGGCTATATCAACAAAAAGTAATCTTACCTTAAAAAGTTTAGGGACAAACCCCCCCTCAAGCAATATAACCATTACACTCTTAAAAACCAACGCAAGAAGTACACAATAATGTAAAAGAGTGGGTAAAGTGTATAAAGGAGTGGTGAAGGCCAAAAACCCAACAAGCCAAAGAAACCAAGAGATAACAGTTATGAGGACATAAAATTCTTAAATCTGATAGTAGAGTCCTATCCTGCTTAAAAATGTAAAGATTGCTGCCAATGGGATGGACCTAAACAAAGAAAACAAAGATGACTTTTTGTGGACTTTTCGAAACTAAGTCTTAAAGCTATTCTTTTGTCACAATGGACCCTGTCTTCCATCTATTCCAGTAACACTTGTCCACATAAAAGAGATGTATGAGAATTTAAAGCAGCTACTGAATTCCATTGCGTATAACAAATGCAGCGAGGACCTCCGTGGTCATTTGAAGATAGTTACCCTTTTAACGGGACTGCAGCAGGGATATACAAAATATATGTATTTCTTATGTTAGTGGGACATTACTGTATCACCTAGGGCTTTTGTTTCCTAACCTTTGTCTCTCTACCTTTTCTTGCCATAATTTTTTTTTTTGGTCGTTCGCCTGATTACACTTGGAGACCAGCTCTTGAGATGAAACTGGTGGTCTTCTGTATAGTCTCCACTGGCCCATACAGCTTGTTGTGCAGGGTCTCCGACTGTGGCCACGTCTCTTCCCTCAGGGTACGGAGGTTCCTACAGTCCTGTAGGATGTGTTCTACAGTCTGGTCTGCTTCTTCACATGGGCATCTCAGGGACGGCACGAGGTGTAACTTCCTGTGTAGGTGGTGAAGCAGCCTGTTGTGCCCGGTCCTGAGGCAGAAGATAGCGACCTGATCCGGTCTGGACAGCTGATGGTAACTGTCCAGTGGTTGCTGTGGCCTGTACAGAGACTTAATGATGGTTTTCATCTCTGACATGTTGACTGCATTGTCTTCTTGCTCATCCTCTGCACCCATCTTAGCCATCCTGTCAGCTTCCTCATTCCCATCTATCCCGCAGTGTGATGGGATCCACTGTAGAGCTGTTCTGAGGCACTTGATGTTTAGCAGCGCAGCTTCCAGGTCTGGCAGTTTGTTGTTGTTGACTGACAGAGCATCGGTCAGGAAGATGACCTGGCTGTCTTGGTCTGCTCTGCTGCTGATGATGTTTGCTGCGTGGACCAGGGCTTCTACTTCTGCTCTATAGTTTGTACAGTGGAGGCCAGTTGGTATTGCTGCTGCCTGCCACTGTCCATTTGGGAACTGGATGTACACGCCTCTGGATAGCGTCTGTGGCTGACCCGTCTGTGTAGGCCCTTATCCATGATTCCTGGGGGTACCTTTCTTCTAGCATGGCTAGCGTCAGGGCTCTCTTGCTCATGTCGCTATGCTCATCCTTTGTTGTGAGGTGAAGAACTGTGGTGCAGATGGTGATGTTCCCTGTTCTGTCTTTCCAAGGAGGAGGATCGAGGGAGAGAGTCGGTACCTGGACCTGTGCAGGAAGCTTTGTTTGATATTTTCTGTGTAGTGCCTGCGTCTCTCGCACAAAGTTGGATCTTTTCAGCCTTCCCGAGGACAGTTGTTTCTGTCTGGCACTCATCAGGTGGTCTTCACTGTGCCTGTACTTGGTGGCCTGCACGAGTGCTTTGCATTCCCTTCTCTTGTTTAATGGGGGTATGCCTGTTATCTGCTCCATCTTGTCTATTGGCGTAGATCTCATGGCGCCTGTTATGACTCTCAGTGCTTGGTTCTGCACCTTGTCCAAAGTCTGAAGGTGTGACTTGGCTGCTGTCATCCAGGTGCTTGATCCGTACTCTAGGTGTGGTCTTACAGTACCTTGGTACACGGTCTTCAGGATCTTTTCGTTGGCGCCCCAGTGTGTTCCTGCCAGCTTTCTCATGATGTTCAGCTTTCTTCTGGCTTTTGCTTCTGCGTCCAGGATGTGTTGCTTCCATGTCAATCTTTTGTCAAAAGTGACTGCCAGGTACGTCTGCTGGTCTTCAAGTGTCAGTGGAGCGTCTCCCAACTTTAGTCTGCCAGCTTGCGCTTGGAGAGAGAGAAAAGAGTGGCTGTTGTTTTGTCACGGTTGATGGTAACGCACCAGTTGTCTGCCCAGGCTGCCACTTTGTCTAGTGCAAGCTGCATCCCTTAGGTTGCTGTTATTGCATACTCTTCTGAGCACCATATGACCAGGTCATCTGCATACAGTGCTGCTTGGACTCCCCTTGGAAGCTCTGGTACCAGGTCGTTGATGAAGAGTATGAACAAGGTCGGCGAGAGTACTCCCCCCTGTGGTACTCCGTGCCGTAGCAGCACCTTACGGCCGCAATGTCCGTCTACAAGCACCCTGGCTCTTCGGTTGTGCAAGTAGGACTTGGTCCACTGGTACATGTTGCTGCTGGAGCTTGACCAGGAGTCCATCCTTCCAGACCTTGTCGAAAGCCTTCTGCATATCAATGAAGACCGCTAGGGTGACCTTCTGGGCTTGGAAAGCATCCTCAATGACCTGCGCCAGGTGCGTTGTCTGATCTTCGGTGCTTCTGTATCTTCTGAAGCCTGCTTGCTCTGGGATGATGATGCTTTCAGATTCCAGGTACCACTGCAGGCGCTGGTTGATGATGCGCTCTATGGTCTTGCAGACGCAGCTTATCAGGCTGATGGAGCGGTAGCTCAAGATTCGCGACTTGTTCTTCCCTTTTTTCAGAACAGGGATCATCCTGGTTTCCTTCCAGCACTGAGGTACCTGGCCTTCTCTCCAGCTAAGGTTGAAAATGTCCAGTAGTTTAGTGAGGGCTGTGCTGCCAAGGTGTTGCAGCATCTCATTCGTTATGTTGTCTGGACCTGGAGATTTTTTCTTCAGCTGTTTGATGGCATTCTTCAGTTCTTGGATGGTGATATCTTGCTGCATCGACTCGTGGACGTCCCCATTTGTTGTTCTTTCTTTCTCTTCTTTTCTGAATTCTTTTTGCAGATGCGGTGGGATGGTGATGCTGCTCTCCTTTGCATATGCTTGCGCAAATGCATTTGCTGCTGCCTTATCTGTCAATGTCTGTCCATCTTCTTCAAGGGTGATCTTCTGTCCCTTGTTACCCTCATCATTTAGTGCCTTGGTCAGCCTCCACAGCTTGGTGGTATCTCTCTCCATATTCAGCCCTGCTGTCTTTTCTCTCCAGCTTCTTCTCTTGCACTCTACTTTTGTTCTTAGCAGTTTGGCATTTGTTTCTTGCAGCTTGATGTTGTTTTCTTGACTGGGGTTGGTTTCTGCTTCTTCTCTGGCTTTTGTCAGGTCATCGTGGGCTCTCTGAAGTTCTGCTGTCCAGTACGGAGTGTAGTCCTTTTGCACCCCTCGTGGGATAGTTTCTTTGGCTGCCTTGATGATACTGGCATTGAAATCTTTGACGACGTTGTTGATGTTTAGTCCTTCCACCTTGATGTCTTTCATGAGCTCATTTGTTCGTATTCTGAACAGCCCCCACTGTGCCTTCTTATGATTCCATCTGGCGTGCTGCGGGGGTTCAGGTGTCGTACTTCCTGTGATGGTAAGGAGTACTGGGCGATGGTCACTTCCTCCCAGCTGGTCTAAGACTGTTCTGCTCAAATTCTTGTGGATGTCGTCTGTGCAGAGAGCCAGGTCTGGTTTTGTTGTTGTGTGCCAGCGGCGCAAGTACAAGGTTGGTGGATCTGTGGGGTCGTTGACAAGGATTAGATGGTTCTCGTCTTGCCAAGTTTCAATATCTTCTCCTCTCTTGTCAAGGATGTTGTATCCCCAACTCTGGGACTGGCTGTTAAAGTCTCCGGCGATGAGGAAACCGCTGTCTGGAACCTGGATAGTGTCAAGGGACAGCATCTTGTCACTGGGGCAGTAATAGTTGATGACATGGAGGACGCTGTTTGTGATGGTGACCTTGACTTCTATGTATTCTGCCTCATCCATGTATCTTTTCGTTTCGCTAGCATTCATGTTGTTTCTGACTAAGGTCAACACTCCACCTTTCTTTCTCCCCTGACGATCACTCCTGAAGGTCTGGTACCCTCTGATCTTGAAGGGCTTTTCTTTTTATAGGTGTGTTTCCTGTATACAGCAGATGTTAATGCTGTTCTGGTGCAGGAACTGTTCTAGTTCTGTCTTCTTGTNTATCTTCTTGTTGGCAACCCCTTCTGCGTTCCAATGTATGATGTTGATGGGGTTGTCCTTGGTTTTGGTGGTACTCTGGCCAGTCGCTTTCCTTCCTCGTCCCCTGGCTCCACGAGACGAGTTGAAGGGACCTCCAGTAGCTGAGGGTGGGCTCCTTTGAGGCACGGAGCCCGGCACTGCACCTGCCTGGCGGATCTTCACAGGGCGAGCACCATTTCTATCAATACTGTCTTCAAGTGGCATAGGCAGTTTTGCGTGGTGGTGTGGTTATTTCAGGGTGCGCCTTGCGGCCCACCACCTCCGACTTCAGCACTCATGGACCACTCTTTGTCTGGTCTCTACCCTTCGACCTGTCCGACTTGGGTGACCCTGCTAGGAGCTGATGCTCCTGTCGGCATAGCTCTTAGGGTCATCGAGACACGCAAGCCCCCCGACCGCGGCAAGGTGGTGATCCAACAGGGGGTCTGATGATGGATTGTTGATAGGCTCTTTCTCCTTCCTTCCCTCCTTCCTCAGGTTTCTTGAACCTCTGATGGTTCAGGTGAGGGAAACTGTTAGCGTACTTGTCTCACACAGGACAGTTTATATGTGCTGTACCGTAAATGTTTGAATGATGTGTCAAAGACAGTGTTTTAGTAGTGGGATTGTTGCATCATCATCATCAGAGAATGCGTGTGTGCACGTATGTTTATGTTGTGTTTGTGTGTGTTGATATGTTTGTATGTGTGTGTTTGTAGCTTGTGTGACTGTTTATGCCGTATTGTGTGTGTGTTGATATGTTTGTATGTCTGTGTTTGTAGTTTGTGTGACTGTTCATGCCGTATTGTGTGTGGGTGTGTGTGACAGACACAGTGTGGGTGCATCTAGTGGCGGCGGAAAAGCAAGGCGTAGAACGGGTGTCGGGTGAGGCGGGTATTGAGACTGTCCCAGTGTTATCATAACAGTGATATGAATATGAATGGTGTGACGCAGATGACCCCCTCCCACCACCACCACCTTTACCATGGCGCCGGTGATGACCGTGTTTGCTCGCAGGTCGTTCACTCCGCGCGTGTCAGTCCATCAGAAAAAGTAGTCCACGCTGCCCTCGTTGGTTGTAAAGATGTTTATTCTCACCTTCTCCAGACTCACCAACGCACAGACAACAGCAGCGCCACCCGCCGGTTCACCGCGACACAGGCAATCGTCTGCTTGCTATCATCTCACCTCCCTGCTTGGCAACACTTGCTTGCTTGGCTGCTGGCTTTAGTAGACAATGTGCTTCCACCTACAGGTGATTTCGCACTGTGAGAGGAGTGGAAGGCGGAAGGCGGGGAGGAAACTGGAGTAATTGCAGAAAACTCTTCCCAGCTCTCGATTACAATATGGTTTATATTTATTCATATCGGACTGCCCATCAAGTACATAACCATCCACCCGTCGCACAAAACATAGAACATACTAGAACCTCCATCACCTCTACGTATTGTGATGATCTATCATTCTGTCACTCACTCATTCTCGCCAGTGACTTAGACATAGAACTAACAAATATGTCAGCCATCGCACCCTCATGGGGAGTTTAAAATATACAATTCTCACGATCACGTGCTACCACTCCAACAAACAAACAAAGGAAGGTCTGGGCTGCCTTGGCTCTTCTCCAGAACCCGTGGGAGAGCAGAAATGGAGTAGGAGGGGAATTTTTCTCTCTCACAGGCTGTTCTCTCTCTCTCTCACACACACGCGCGCGCATTTCAGACCATTTTACAAATCATTTTGCCGTTCCTTGTTGCGAATCAATCAATAAAATAATCTTATTCATTTCTCCACAGTGTAAGTGGTCTATTAAACTTTTAATCTATTTATTTACATATGTCTTTAACAAAATAATAATAAAAACATAAATATAAATACAACATAACAAGCTTTTCTTAAAACCCATTTGTGTATGCCATGTTTCCAGCTCTGCGCTTTGTTTATTCCTTGTTGATACACCTACGAGTGAGGGGTGAGAGTACAGAGGGGGGATGCAGTAGACAGAGTTGTCCCCCTTAACACACCCCAGACACCGCACCTGCCGGACCCCCCGTCACGTCCCTGACCTCTAAACGCACGGTTCAAGTTTATTTAATTAAATTAATTAACCACCTGTTACTGTCCTTTGCTTTTTGCCAGAAATTCTGATTTTACCCAGGTCACAGCACGGAGAGGCACGGCAAGAAAACGTGACTATCTCCAGGTCACGTGAGGTCAAGCTGGGTCAGAAAAGGACAGAAACAGGAACTACATCGCGGTACTTTTCTCTGGGGACGATCCTGTCATCGAAATTGACAGGAATTGAGACAAAATTATTTTAGTTCATAAACTTTATTTAACTTTTAGTTTTAAAGATTTTATCTTCTGCTTTTCAAAATTGCAAGTTCTTTTAATCTCCCCCAGAATGTCAGGTGATGTCAGTGGATACAGCGGCCAGTCAAACAGTGTTAACTGAACATCTGCATATACGTTTAACACGAACTTCCCAACTAAATAATAATAACAAAAACAACAAAGTTGATTTATATAGCGCTTTCCCCCACCATTAAAGGCAGGCTCCAAGCGCTTTACTAAAGAGAAAAACACAAACATAATGCTAATGAATACTGCTCTCAAAAACGAAAAGTTTCAGTGTCGTTTTCATTACTTACGCCCACTCCACTCCCGCCAGCACCGGACTGTAAAGTTGATATTCATAGATCAAGGATCGGTATGAGCAATGTCTGGAATGTCAAGTGTAGGGCAGCAAAAAAGAAAAATTTGTCATAACACCAGATTTGAAGTTTGAGGACAACACAGGTGAGAAGAGAGCACGGTGCTGACACTAAAGAAGCGAAGGCGACAGCAGTCAGCTACACGCAGTATAGATGAAAACACAATTTGAAAAAAAAATTAAATAGAAAATCGCGTTTATACACCTTCGTGAGATTTGTTCTTCCGGTGTGTCTTCTCAAGCGACTGTTCTTGTTTAGTAAGATGGCGCTGAACTTGTTGGTATGTTTCTGTTGGAAATCGAAGACTGGAACATATATATATGACTTTCCATCATGTGGCTCTGTTGGTAATATTTGACACTAACAGCTACTTGTGTAAGGCAAGAGATACGTCCTTTTGACCTGGGTCGATTTGACTTTTGATGTTGGACGATATGGCGATCATGGATTTATGACGCGGCAACGGGGTTAGTCCCCAGGATATCCCCCGCCCGCCTAAAATATCCGTGGACCACTACATTGAATGTAGGACCGTGGTTCGACTAGTAGCTCCTCAATCACAGAAAGAAAGAAGGAAAGACAGAATAAGAGCCCCCCTCACCCGATAGACTGGGAGCCACGTGCCTTTGTTACATGGGACACTGAGAGAGAAAGGTTTAGGGGAGAAGATAGCAGTGGATGAATAACACAAGACAATGAGTCATAATTATGAGGTTCTGCCGTTGGGCAGCTTCCTTCATCACTTGTCTTCATCGCAATTTCTGTTGGTCAGTTTATAGCGTGCTCAGCTTTTCCGAAACAAACATATGTTGGGCACTTTGATAGGAATAACTGACACGAAAATATGTATGTACTTGAAAACATGTAAATTCAATAAGTTATAAGTTCAAGGGTTGCATAGTTTAATATCCATGATTTTTAAGCACACTTTTGAAATAAGCGGGGCATAAACCTCTATTAATTGTTTCTGATATAAACGAAACACAACTACCGTGTTAAAAAAAAACAAACATGCAAAATAGATTGTAACAAAGTTTAATGAAAGTTTATTTTTAATTGATAAAACAATCACGCAATTGTTATTCAATTAATCAATCAATAAGCTTGTCATGCTAACAACGATTAAAAAGTTATTAGAAATATAACGACGTTTATTTAGTAGTAAAATTATGACCCTTGACCTCCAGCAGTCTTAGTGTCATGTTGTGGTACAATCCACAATACTTTGTGTCATGCTGTACCCCAACTACAGCTAAGACAGATGTTATTGATAGAAATAAAATTTGACATAATCACAACGAATAATTTGATATTGAAAGATTTGAGTCGTACAAAATACATGAAACAAATGTCCAGCTTGTAGAGAAAACTACAAAAAAAATGTTCTTGATTGGGGGATTGGGCTGTCTAAAAGGAAAACAATAATCTCATGAGTATCATATTAATTATCCAAATAAGAGGTCATGATTAAAGAAATTAATGGAGAAGTAATCGAGTGAAGTATCAGCCACATCTTCAATGTTCAGACTGTAGTTCAGTTCCGATTCACCAGCAGGAACATTGGAATCATCAGAAGCTTGTCCCATGTGCAAACAGAGGTATGTGCGCCATTTTTTTCTGAAACAATTAAAACATAAAAATATACATTTATCCAGTGACGTGCTTAATCTCTGCATATTTCACTGCAAACCTCTGATAAGGACAATGACCTACAGACATTCATATTGGTTTTGATATTGTGTTTGTTATTAGTCAAGCAGCTCATGATTGTTCCCGTCCATCCAGCTATAAGCCTTCCCTGAGATAACTTCTGTGTTCCCTAACTAAAAAATATACATTCGTGTGATACGAAGGTTATATTGCTGAATTCATGTTGTAAAGCACTGTACATGGTATGGCAGGATGTCCATGTTGCTGTGTTGATGTTGTAACAGATTGTATTTTCTGTTCAACGACATTTCTGGCGACGTGTTAAGGACTACACTCATTTCCAGGAAAGATTTTTATATGAGTTTGTCAGCTCCTCTCTTTGATTTTCGATATAATATTGTAAAACATGACCTCTCTAGAGATTTCGGAAAATTTTCATAAATACTTTATGATTCTCCATCCAGACTTGAATATTACAAGACAATAAGCGCTGTTTCAGATTGTTTACTTTGCTACACGGGTCAGAGCGTTAAGAAGTCACACCATATTATGTGGGTGTAAAACAAATGTCTGACCTGCAGTGTTCACAGTCGTGGTGCCAACAGTCGTGGTGATAGTGACACAGTGACCACCGTCGCAGTGACTGGAATCCTGACACTCATCGTTCTTAGTGCACGGATCTCCCAAACCTTTTTCTGCCAAGAGGAATAATTAGCAGTGTTTAACAAGCAGCTGCAAAAATATTTCAAGACGAAGGCGACGACGACGACGACATTGATGATGATGAGGAGGAGGAGGAGGAAAGAAAAAAAAACGGAAAGACATATATGCAGACAGACAGTCGAAGAAATCGAAACTTGTAAGACACTTACTAGCAAGACAGTCGCTTCCCTGGTCATTATAGAAGCCTTGTTTACACTCACAAGAACCGTTAACACATTCACTGTTGGGTATGGTACCACTACAACCTGCAGCAGTAGTAGGACACGCTGCTGTTCCTAGCTGACTCTCACTCACCCTCAGGATGCAGACGAGGACCTGTAACAAGAGGCCCCCAGTCTGTAACATGCCCACCATCACATGATTGCAGTGGATCCCCTTGTCCTGTGTGCTTTGTGCGAGTCTAGTAAAGATAACCACAAAGTCTCATACTATAGTTACGTAAGGGGCCTGTACTCTAAGTGGTTCATCGTGTCTAGAGAACAGAATGTATGGTGTACAACCTTTCATTCCACCCTGATAAATCAGCTGCTTGTATGCTGGCTGGAGGGGAGTAAAGGTGGAGGTTGAGTGTACCTCCC
>SRHC01003637.1:0-13343 GCA_004794325.1 Pomacea maculata | reverse complement strand
ATATATATATATATCAAAGTATATCAAATATATATATCAAAGTTGGTTTTTCTCCGACACACGTCTAAGTAATAATTTAACAAATCTCGCTAATTATAAAAGGTCATGTAATTATTTGATGACAGTAACATATAACATTATAAAATATTCAGGAATGTGGCGAGATATGATACTAGTGAACATATAATGTAAAACGAATAACTGATCCTGTACAGCAAAGTGTTCTGAAAATCATTCAATGTCATTCTATGCAGTCTGTTGTGACCAGTCTATTGTTCCTGAGGTCTGTTCCACACAGCACGTGACATGTGCAAAGGAGTTAGTTATATTAGCAACCTGACATTGAATACAGAAGTGTTGTGGTCAACCTGTCATTCATGTGCAGGATGTTGTGAAGAAGCCTGTCACGTGGGTGGAGCATGTTTCAGAACAGCTTGCCATTCAAGCCAGAAGTGTTCAGACCAGCCCGCCATGAACGTGTTCTGAACAGCCCACCCTTCGTTCTGAAGTTAAACGGGTGTAACCTGTTCTAAAAGATCCTGCCCTGAGTGTATCTGCGCAGACTTCACTTGCGAGAAATAAATTCTGAACTTCTCAATAACCTGCACCTTGCGTGCAGTGTCCCTGCGTGCACCTGCCTGGCATTGCTGATTTGCATCCTCATTCTGCGCCGCCATCTGCAGCAGCCTCACGATGCACGTTACACTGTCGAGGGCGAGTTAGTGGAGAGGGTTGTTGGCGGGGACAATGTAACAACATCGCCAACTTGCAACTAGGGGTGGACCACGTCCTGACACGCTAACGATCTTCAGGTTACAGACAGCAACAGTCCTACGGAAAGTCAAAACGATTGATGCTCTGGGATTCCCGATAGCGCAGGGGGAAAACACTCGGTCGTCACTAAAATTCGGTAAGAGTCGTGAAGTCAGGGCTGTAGGTGTCCCCTCGGGAACATTTCATGTATATGATGATATATCTTTTGTCACAAGGCTGAGTGGCCGTCTGGGACTTTTTTGGGGAGTGGGTTCAGTGGGATTTCTTACTCTTTCTCATCCCTTCCCACTGTTAGAAGAGCACCACCAGGCGGGAAATCTTCAAACAAAACGATCAACAGTCATAGAATTAAGTTCGTTTTAGAATATTGGTTACCAGTCGAGAATAAGTGTTGGTCACTAGTCAAGTGTATCACAAGTCATTCACTCTGTCGGGGTCAAGACACACTGACGAGTGAAGTCAATAGGAATCGATGTAACCTCAGCTGCATGAACAGCCATTTTTTTTTCCTTTTTCTTTTCTGTCTTTCCATAAACGAGGACTGCAGCTGAGTGAATGGCAGAAAATCAATCATGCGTGAACCAAAGCCAGGTTTATTGAAATCTTTTGCTCGCAGCTTGGTCAAGTTACATTCTCTTGAAAGCAACTTTGAGATGATGATGATGATGATGATGGTGGTGGTGGTGGTGGTGGTGGTGGTGGTGGTGGTGGTGGTGGTGGTGGTGGTGGTGGTGGTGGTGGTGGTGGTGGTGGTGGTGGTGGTTATAATTAATGATAATAATTTTGTGACATGTAATTCGTGCGCACATTAGAGTGGTTAAAAATAGTTACTAATAATGCAGAAAAAGAATTTTCGATTTTTTTAAAAATTCAACCAGAAACAAAACATCTCCAAGCGATCTCATTTATTATGAAGAAGTCCATTCTGGAAACAAGTCTGGGTGTTGCAAGCTAATAGTTCACCAGACAGGTACACCCACAGATCACACCTAGCTGGCTTTTTGTGGGTTGTTAGACTTTAAATGGCTCGCCGAGACTAGAACTTTGTCAATTAGAAGGTTTACCCACTCCATTGTCTCCTTCCTCACACCAAAGCTCATGTGGAAGTGGATAACCTACCCGAGCATTTATATTATACCACCCGGGGATTCTGGGAGCTCAGAGGCTAGGACATCAGCATCCCAAGCATCCCCGCCACCACCCTCGACTCAAGAGAGAAGAAGACGAGGGATGGAGATAGCCACACCCCCACCCCACCTTCCAGACAAAAAACTGAGTCTGAGATAAGTAGTTTCTAACATCTCACTCCGGGACAACATTTTCTTAATTCTGCCATTCAGTAATCTGGTGCCAGTCTCACTAATGGATGGACAAAATGTCTTCCGGTCACTGGAAGTCTTGGCCAGAGTGAACTTGCAGCCTTCACTCAGTAGTGCTGTAACCATAGGCAACCAAATCTCGCAAGTTACACAATCCCGCGGGAATATGCTCGACGAAGTTTACAATCTAAAATTATCTAAAATATTTATATAAAAGAATAATAGGTAGGTTTTTTCCGAGCCTCTATACGACACTTTAGTCATCAATGTTCGTCTTTTTTCCTGTCTAAACCTTTCCATAAATTTCCTTGCCGATGCTCCCTGGGTTAGATGGTTGTTTCAGGACACAGGACTAAGGTTTGGGACAAAGTCTGCAGGCAGTGCTAGAGAGGAAAGAAATAAACACCTCGATGTCGTTTTATTAATCTTCTTGTATGGGGAGAGGTTCTTGAAGCTTGTGTTGTTAGCACCTGCCTGATGTACTAAAGAATCAACATTTTTTTAAAAATAAACCATGAAAAACTTCTTGCTTTGCTATGACATTACCATGCTATGACATTTTCAGGCTCCGGTCAAGTTACAGTTTAAAAAAAATAACATAAATAAATAAATAAAAAGAGAAATGGAAGATCGTAAAAGGAAACCCTCGCCCTCAAAATGTAGAGCAATCGACCAAAAAAAAAAAAAAAAAGAAGAGAAGAGAAAGAAATCGAGACCACTTTCCTTGCTACAACCAGTGAATGTGGCTGAATATTTAAGGGAGTCACTTGAGCGCAAAAACGAAATGCAGCTGCTGGAATATAATAGTGTCCGTTACAGACAGGAGGAAAAAAAACTAAACAAAACAGAACTCAAAGTATTTTAACTTTTTTTTTCTACGTTTTTGCCACTTGCCGGCAGTACGGAGAAGCAATAGAAAAGAAGGATGACTTACAGGTCTAGTAGGGTGGACATTTTTCTTGTTTTTTTTCCTTCAACTGACTGACCAGTTTTAGTGAAGCCTGTGGTCACGTGGTCAATGAAAGTCTAGCCCTAAACGTGCTTTAAATTAGAAATGTTGTGTGCTGCCGGCCCCAGAGCTGACATGAAGCCGAGAGAGAGAGAGAAGTATTGTGCGGGTGAGTGTGTGAAAGGGGTCCCAGCCCTTTCTATTCTTGTCGCATGGATGGCGACAACTTCTTGGGAGATCGAACAACCGCCGCCACTGCAGGACAAGAACACTTCAACCGCCGGCAGAATGTTCCTTACACTTGGGCTTTACCCGTGAGCAGAACAGACTTCTGAGTAGAATATGCCTTGCACAGGTGTGTAATATTTTCACAGAGGATCCAGAAAACATTTCGAGATAATTTTAAAATAAATGACAGTCTTAGCACATCAGTCGGGAAGCTTAGGTCACGTGCTGCCAGGTGGAATCGCAAATGTTTGAGACTGCGAGTGTATTAGGTGGGCTTTACCGGTCAACACCTGTGAGGTGATGGCAAAACATGACACTTACACTCTCACTAATGATGACAGATGTAAGATTTGGAAGTGAGATGTCCATGTTGCTCAGACATGGAAAGAATCGCAATCCAGAGTGTCTAGAGGTGGAGAAACTTGTTTCGGGAACATTCCTACACTCCTCCGCCAACTCCCTCAGTCGCTACAGCCTTATTATAAAATAATTACAATGTGAACACCTGTTTCGGAGAATAAAAAAATGGGATGGAGAGTAGGAGACGGAAAGGGTTATGTCTAGTTTATATTGAAGGTTCAGAGACAGCCAGGGTCAGCGATAGGTACGACCCACTCAGGTCATTTGTCTCACCTGAAGCCGTCAGGTGGGCTCAGGTAACATCTGTCGCGCGTGAAGTATGGATGAAAGTATTAAATACTCAAGGATGTCAAATGAGGGGCAGGAACGTGGGTAGAAGGTTAGAAAAACAACAGATAAACATCAGTCCGGTGAAAAAATAAATAAAAAAAATAAAGCTCACCAACAACAAGGCAAAGAAGATGTGGAGGTCAAATCAGAAAAAAAATTCAAGGATCGAGACTAAAAAAGAGATTCGGAGATACATGAACTAGGCGCAGAGAGAAAAGATGGAGAGAGGAAAGAATAAAGAAGAAAGAAAAAGAATGTATTATAGAAAGATAAAGAATGAAGCAGAAAAGATGTAATACTCAATCAAAGGTAGACAGATATAGACACCTACCGAGAGACATGTAAACATACACACACAGAGAAAGGTGAGGTAACTCAGCAGAACTAGCGCCACCTACTTACCCTCGTCACTGCCTTGCCTCGACAGGGCCGGAATGAGGCTCTGGGCGCGCTTCCGCTCGAGAACGGCGGGAGGGACCCAGAACTTCTCACTGGCGTCGGCCACGGGGGAGCTGGGACTGGAGCCCATCTTGCGCATGCTCTGTAGCCATTCGGCACCACCACGTACCCCCGACGTCAGCGCCGACGACCCTGACGATGACGACGACGAAAAAGATGAAGTGGAGGCGGTGGCGGTGGCGGTGGCGGCAGCAGCGGAGGCGGTGGCGGAAGTTGTGGTGGCCGACCTGCCCAACAGTCCGCGCCCAGCGACTCCGGCCATGCACCTCGCCGCCAGCTGCTTCAGCCACTGGCTCAGGTCCGAGCCGGCCTCGCTTTCGGTGGAGGTGGTGGGTTGTATTGTTGATGATGCTGCTGGTGATGAAGATGATGATGATGATTTTGGAGGAGGCAGTTTAGGTTGTTGTGGCGTTTGTTGTATTTTCCACGTGGTGGTCTGCGGCACGGCGAAGGACAGACCCTCGTACGGCGCCGACGGAGAAGAAGGAGAACCGCTGACGTCCTTCGCAACCTCGGGCGCGACGACGACGATGATAGACGACGCAGGCGACGACGCAGCTGCCAACGAGGATGGCGTCGACGATGATGCTGGATCCGCAAAGCTCTGACCGAAAGAGTGAGGCACGAGCAGGCACGGGGACCTGGGACCCACCGCCGATGACGACAAATGCGATGAATGTGACGAGGAGGATTCCAACCTTCCCCCTTTACCCCCAGCGCCAGTTCGAGAACTTCCTGCCGGGGTAGCGACCCAAGGGGACGCACTCCGGACCTGTTTCACCAGCCTGTGGCTCCCTCTAGGCGCAGTAGTTCGAGGGCCAGAAGATGGGGACAGCGACGGCGACGGCCCAGCAGCAGTAGCAGCAACAACCCCGTCACCGCTCGCTACGACACGCGTGCATCTCACCGTGGGCTCGCCAGCGTGGAAACTGGAAGCGACAGCCGCAGCTGTTGCAGCCTTGGCGGTGGCTGAGGTGGGAGGGGAGGTGGATGGAGCACCACCACCACCACCACTCTTCCTTTCTTGTCTTCCTCCTCCTGGTTTTTCCTTCCTCTTTTCTTTTTCTTCTTCTTCCTCTTCCTCCTCTTCTTCTTCGTCCCTGTCGCTGTCGTCACTGCTGCGCCGGCCGCGACTACTGCAACATATTCGCACCACGCGCCCGCCTCTGCCGGCGATGGTCACGCCGCTCGCCGCACCGCCGCCGCGCACGTGCAGCCCGGAACCCACCGCTGCCGCGCCCTTGTGCTCTTCCAGCAGCGTGCGCTCGAACCAGTTGAGGCGGTAGCGGCGCGAACAGAAGATGTACACCAACGCCGCGAACAGCCCCACGACCGAGAGGCTGACAGCGACGTAGACGGCTATCATGTAAGGGGGCGTGGTCGGAAGTGACGACCCCATGGTTCGCGGCAGCCAGCCAGGTGAGCCAACGGCGGCTTCCTCCCTCCTTCTTCTCTCTCTTCCTCCCTCTCACAACCACCCAGCCCGTCAGACCGATGAACCCTCCTCCTCCTCCTCCTCCTTCTCTTCCACCAGGATGTTGGATTTGGTGGTGGGAGGTAGTAATTGCGGTTGTGGGTAGGCGGGTGGCGGTGGGGGTTGCAGATGATTTACGGATGTCAGTGGTCGAAAATATGTTTGTGTCCTGATCCTGGGATCAAGTACGTCCTGCTTGAGGATTTTCTTTTGTTCCTTGTGTTTTGTTTACCTGATAAAAAAACAACCAAATGTACGAATTATTTTTGGAACAGGGTTATAGCTTCTTCTTTGTTGTTGTTTTGTGTGTGTGGCGGTGTTTATTTAGCCCAGGATATGGGAAATAAAAAAAGGGAAAGTTTATGAGTGTGCACAGGTGGTAGGACGGTCAAAGTCATTTTATAACGAGAGTTGGCGAGGTGACAATGAAATAGGTAGTTGGGAGAGACGGAGGGCTGAATAATGCGCACAAAGTAAGCGAGTGGAGGGGGTAAGAAGGAAGAGGGGGTCTTGAGAGAATGAGAGAACCAGAGAGAGACACTATATGGGAGAGAAAGAAAACGAGAGAGAGACTGAAAAAAAAATAAAATAGTGGGGAAATGAAAGATTGCAAGATAATGAAAGTGAGACAGATAATCATGAGAGAATGATAGGTGAGAGAGCGAGTGACAGAAACAGAGAAAGAATGAAATAAATATGAGAGATACAAAGATCATCACAAATCACAAATGTAGCCGTTGGCTTGACAGAGCGTCTAGTTTCGAATTTTGTCCGAGCTCGTTATTCAATCGATGACATCGCGTCATATCGCACCGGCCCGCCATGAATAAAGGGGACGAAACTCCACGAAGCGCAAAGCTTAGAGAGCATTTAATTCCTTCCCCCTCTCCCCTTTCCCCCTCCCGAACCACCACCATCACCACTACCACCACTACTAACACCACCACCTTCACTACCACCACTACCTTCACCACAACACCACCACCGAGTTGTGGCGATGGACTGGTGTCGCTGCGGTTCTTTTCGAGGTTCAGAAGTGCTGACAAAGACTACGTTAAGCGGGAGGCGGATCGATGCCACGTCCTGCACAGGCTTGGTGAAGGTCTTGAAAAAATCCTGCAGGCCTTAGCAGTCTTGCTATGAGGCGACAGATAGACTTTAAGCCCGGGGACAGCGAGCCACTCACACCTTAGGCGTGCTTCACACGGCGGGACTGAAAGATCAACGAAAACCCAGCTGTCCTGAGCTTCCCACGAAGATGTTTTCTCATTTTCTTTTCAAAATATTTTCTTTCTCTCTTATAGAAAAATAATTTTTGACCTTCCATGAAAAATAAAACAAGAACCGGTTCAACGTCACCAATTTATTTATAGCAAGCTGAGGAACCTGACAACGAGGTGTTTCTATGACTACCTTCCTTTTTGTTTTCCAAAAGCAGATGAGAATGTCGACGAGAAGTTATCACACAGCGAACAGACCGTACCTACCCGCTTTAAACTGGGTAGAGTAGTGTTTTCTGATTGGCTCATCCCTGAGTGTCTTCTGCTTGGTTTACAACTTGTCTTGTGCTTAGCTGACCAGCTAGTAGTCACGTGACCACTAAAGGCTATAGCTGTGGAGTCTGGCATGTCACGATGTGTGAGGTCAGCCTAAGCATCTCACCGGCGAGAGCTGTAACGACGGGCCAGCGGGAGGCGAGGAGGAGGTCGAGGGATCCGACGAAGCAACAGCTGGCCCAAAAGAGACTATTTCATTGTACCAGTGTCGCGCCCACCTGTTGGCAATAAATGCGCAGCGAGTTCGCGATGGGGTCAACTGATCTTCCTTCCCTTCATGAGTTTTTCTCTTCATCCATCTCTCAGTTCTTCTTTATCAAGGTCACATGCCAGGTTTTCCCGAAAAGAAAAATTGACCCAACGACGGATGTCTGATCACATGATCGCAAAAGCCTAAGTTTGTCCTTTAGTTCTCACAGTCTTAGCTTGGTAGACAGTGAAAAAAAAAAAGAAAAAAGAAACAAAAAAGAAATATTGCCATGTACCGAAAAAAAGGGCAAAAACTTTACTCGACTACTCGGGATTTGTGAAATGTAGCTTTAAATCATTGAAAAGAGAAAAGAAAAGCAAACCCGAAGCAACTACCACATACAAAGACTGTGGCAACCAGAAAGAAATAAAGGCAGCTAGGGAGAACTGGATCGAACCAACGCCGGAACATGGAGGATGGAATGGCACGAAGTGATAGTAAGAAGGTCTACCAACTTCTAAAGATCCTCACCAGCACAAGACCTCCGTCATCGATAACGAGGACAGCAATGGTCACCTTCTCCCAAAATCCGATGGACTGAGTACCTGTACAACTTCCAGATGAAGACCGACGCCCACATCAAACCAACCAGACTAGAAACAGTGAACCATCAGACCTAGCAGGAAGGAAAGCCGCCAGACGTTGATAATGTGGCAGCTGAACTTTGACCAAGCATGGCGGGAGGAAACTACAAAGGACCTCACTCTTCTGGGCCAAAGAGCGCAAACAATGTGTCGACCGCTTCTCTTGCCGAAAAATGGCGACAGCGGCGAGCACGTGGTCTGTAACTAGCCAATCGGGACATCAGAATGTTAAGCTTACGGTCTTACGCAAGCCTGTCTCAGAGTAGTTGGAACATTTACAACATGGCAACAATGGACGAAGTGTTAGATGAACCTACTTTTCTATTTTAAGACATCAATGTCGACCGTTTCCCTTGCCGGCAGATGGAAAAAGTTTAATAATATCAAGCTCGAAACCCTCCACAACCATCAAAATTCCATTTCAATTGGCGGAAGGACACAAGGAACCTCTATTTTCAAGTCAGGCGAAGTACGAATACAGAAAAAATTGTAACACATTTGCCTTTTCGCTCTGTCGACTATGGAGTGTTTTTGAGAAACGTTTGAATGCGTTTTTATATAAAATACCGGGAAATGCTTGGGTAAGTTTTTATGTAAAATACCGGGAAAAAAATGCAAGCAAAACATTCTCTTCACGACATTGGCCTTTCACTCTGCTTTTAGCATGCAACAGTTGACCAGAAAAAGCTTTTGAACTGCACTTGCGCGCGGCGAACCTTCAAGACCAATCTTTCAGACGAACGTAAAAATATCTTAGAAATCGGTTTAAAACGTTGGGATTTTTTTTTCTGAACGAAAGTCAAGACAAAGCAAGATCGATTGAAATGAATGTCCAGTGGACTGTGAGAGGGTGGGGAGGATGTGCTGTATGGGCAGAAATCCGTTCTAAACTCCATTAAAATGTTATTTTGCAAGAAATATTTCTTTGTAAACTTTACAACAGTCTGATTCACAAGAATTGAAAAGTCAAGATTCTAGACTATGATAGCAACGGACACAAAACCCTCTTTTGTCAGGGTGGCTATCAACGTCAGCATCTTGATGTTCATTGGCTGTTTTAAAATTACAGCGCACGCGCGTGAGTATCAAACTCACGTCCTTGCCAAGGACCAAAGCTCGACTCTGGTTCAAACCCATAGCTTCTAAGCTCTGACTTCCACAAGGCAAATAATCCGCTGTAGCGGGCGCGTGCGAGTGGATCAGACGACAATCCTGGGAATGTTTACGCCCTCCGCCAGCCTCCTTCACCAACAACTGGCACCGCAGTAAGTCTTCGTCCCGTTGTGCGGAGACAACACCATCGGCCGCCAGGGCTTCAGTCTCGGCGAAGGGATGTGCGTGCGGAGAGTGGTTGACATCGATTCTCTGTACCGGAAGTGAAACAAATGATCTCTTTTAGGTCCGTTAAAGACCAACCTGAACGGTTTGCGTTTTTTTTGTTTTTGTTTTTTGAGATATCAGTAGATACAGGCGATATAAACCTAATCTGTAAATTTCAGCCTCCAAAACCCATCCGTTAATTAATTAAATTTACAAGTTAGGTTTATATCGTTTATATCTACCGATATCTGCAAAAAATCGCAAACCATTCAGGTTGGTCTTTAAGTCCTGGTGATGTTCTTCATATTTTTTTCTAGTCAGCTAATAGTGAATCATGACATAGACACACTTCGTTAAATCTATATACCTAGTCTGAGAGGTGACCAATGAAACACTGGTTGAAAGAAGTGACGGTTGGTATACACGAGGTTGCCGACGTGTTGGAGGACTACTTGAACTTTCCTGACCCCGTCTGCCGTGAGTTCACGACAAGACGAAGTAATTTTCCTTCTGAAAGAATATTCGAAGACTTAGTTTAGCATGTCTACTAATTTCTTGTTTATTTCATCGAGTTCTTTTCACGGCATGCATGATTTAATTCATGTACTAGGTACACACTAGTTCTTAGTGCAGAAGGCATTACTAAGTAAATTTTACTTTCATGCAAGACATTCACACGTACATGCACATACATATACCAACATACACACAAAACATGTTAGCGAGTGAGAGAGAGAGAGAAAAAAAGAAAGAAAGGCAGAGAGACGGATACTCCATGTTAACAAATGACATTTATCAAATATCAACAATAAAAATTTTAATATGCAGGAACTCGATCGTGTGCGTGTGTGTGTATGTGCGTGTGCGCCTGGGTGCACGTGTGGTATCATAACATGCATTGCGATCTACTCCCTCTAAACCTCTTTCATTTCATCCTTCACCAACCCACCCTCCTCCTCCCACCATTCCCAGCGTCCCATGCGCGGGGCCCGGTACCAGATGTTGGAATTGATGCCATCGATCAGGGGCCGGCAACTCTCGGCTGAAGTGAAGTGAAGGAAAGTGTGTATGTCCCGAGTTATCTCGCTGTCCGACAGGATGTTACGCCGTGCGATGGCAAAGGATAACATTTTAATGCACTCCTTGCTGGCCATTCATGCGTCCTTCTGTCTACAGCTTCAAGCACGAGATGGATCTCTTCCACAGCCCTGGTCAGCTCCCTCAGTGCTCCTCCAGCACCAGAACTTCCTACGAGTTGTTTTTAGGTGAAGACAGAAGTTATAAAAAGCCTCACGTCTACAAAAACCTAAATTTAATTTAAAAAAAAAAAAAAAAAAATGTCGATGGTCTAGGGTCTGACTGGATGCGATCTCGTTGACTATCAAGTTCACAGCAAGGTACTATTTCTGGAATCAGAGCAACTACTTTTGACAGAATTCTTGTAGCTTTAGTAGCGAGGGGGAGAAGCTGTCAGGAGGAAAGCAGTATACACCGACAAGTTGAGTGCAAGCAACTCTGCAGATTGTGAAATGAAATCTTGCAGGCTGGGGTAGAATGCGCACACGACCTCCATTACAAGGGATCCAATGGTAAATCCTTCGACCGGAAAATGCGCAAAACCTTTTGACACATTCCCTCCATGAGCATCATCTCTCCCTTTTTTCACTCGATTTTTTTTTCACGTCTTCGTTGAAATGTTTACATCGTTACCCAGGTGATTCCATTTTGTAAAACTGGTTTCAATAAAGTTTGTACAGTCAAACTGCCTGCTTCCACCAGACGGTTGACTAAAAGAGTCACGTGTCACTTTTGTTGCTGAATCAATGCCTCTCGGGTGCATCAGCGTCCTGCAGCTTCAACAGGTGGCGCTGCTGTCAAAGGTGCACTCATCCGAACAGATCAATTGATGATAATCGTGATGAGTATTCACCGCAAAAAAAATTGACTAAGTCTCAATAAATACAATTTCAAAATGGCCGTCCACAAGATGGCGTGGTTACACCTTTGCGTCAACACAAATGGAGCAGGATATTAAACCCTGTAACAGTCCACACAGGATGTATATTTTGAAATAAAAGACTCGCGTTTCCTCGCCAAACGTCTGTACTGGCAATTTGAGTTTAGAGGAAATTTAAAACATCCTCGATATTTCATTCAGCAAGCCTGCTTTAAAAATAAGCCAGCTAATCGGTGCGAGAATAATTAACCAGTCACAAAGTACAATTTTATTACAAGCTCTGATAATTAAAAAAAGGAATTGACAAATGTCTGAGGAGAGTGGAGTGGGAAAAGCGGTGAAGAAAAATCAGGTCAAAGAGTTCTTTGAGTTTCATCGGAAAGATCAAGGAAACGCACAAAAGAAGTAAAACGAATCGTTGCAGTTTGCGACATTCGTCATGCAATATGGCAATATGGCGGCGAGTTAGCTCGCACCAACATCTTTGATCACCCTTGCAGTCTGTCTCTTCTGTTAACCGGAATCATCTTTCACTTCAAGGCGTTTTGAAAAAGACAAAAATGGCAAAAACAAGTTACATCCCTACTAAAGCCGAGGAGTTTACAAGAGAAAATAGAAGCGAGCTACATTTTCTAGCGAGCGGTTGTTCTTTTCTGACTGACACAACATGTTTGGGTTCTTGGGGTTGTCAGACAGGCGTGTGTTTACTAAACCCGGCTATCTTACTTCTGTGTGTTCTTTTCTGATGGTTATTTTAAGTTATAATACTCATGTTGTCTTGGTAACCCGATGGTTCTCTCATTTAAATCGTACAGTGCAGATGACCAGGCACAGTCGAAAAATCAATTTTACTTTTGTTGGAACATGACACTATGAGAAGTGGTGTTTTTTTTTTATTTCTGTTGTTTTATTTTTCTCGTCTGTTGACTCACTGTCCTCATTGTTATCTTAACCTTATAACTGCTATCGACTTCATTTGTATTTTGTTAGGCCGCAGGCTTTCATACGTTTGATAACATAATACCGTTTGACAGCAGCATGCGAACATGGCGGCCTGCTGCCCGGAAAACAAAAGTTCGCTGGTTTCCACAAACAAGAGATTGCGAGAGTTTGCGAGATATTGCCCAGCTTACTTCGATGATTCCGAGATACGGCGGCTGCTTATCAGACATGCGCACAGCTGCAGTCAGGTATGCACGTGAGCTTCAGGAAAAGGGAGATAACAGAATTTGCTGGGTTTTTTAATTTTTTTTTATTTGATTTTTGTGTGGACAAAATGAATTGTAACTAAATATATTTTTGAAACGTTTTCGCCGTCGCCACAGCCCTATCACAGCCTTGAGTATCCTCTTAATTCGTTGGTTGGATGATTTAGTGGGAAAGTGCTTCCACCTTCAGGCGTGCTGGGAAAGTGCGCTCGTCTCTTCGTGCATGGGTAGACCAGGTCAGTGGCCACAATCAGAGCAGAAAAACAGTCTCGGCCCAGACAGGGTTCGTTTATTCACTCTATGTGCTCTCTGGTTACACAGCTGGTGATCCAGCCGACCGCGACGGTCGTGCCTGTTGACTTGTTACCTGTGAGTCGGATATTGGAAACTCCCACCTGTCTGGTAACACAAGATCCCCGGATGAAGATGCAACTACACAGATATGCGCGCAAAAACCCCGGTCGTAGAGATGTCCTCGCAAGAGGTTTCTTGCGAGGACATCTCTCGGATGTGAAGAAGAGACACAAAGGTACGCAAAAGGTACCCGGATGCACGTGAGCTTCAGGAAAAGGGAG
>SRHC01003636.1:1693-13377 GCA_004794325.1 Pomacea maculata | reverse complement strand
TGAGGCCTTATGTGCAACCTGATGCACGAAGAGGAATAGATAGATAGATAGATAGAGGAGTTGAGGAGGGAGGAGGAATATTGATCTGAGAAAGAAGAAAAAAGAATAAAGAAAATAAGGAACGAAAAAGTGGAGACCGTGTCTGTAATAATTACGAGAAAGTGGAACAAAATCGTCGCTGTCGTTGCCATTGTTTGTTGTTGTTGATTATTGTAGCCTCTATTAAATAATTCTCAAAGCTGAACGTCGGGTCTGTGTTCGGGTTTCTCTACGCTTTCCAACAAAATTGTGTTTGATGCGACACTGACCTTTCTCACGCATTTGTGGACATCCATCCAATCAACCTCCACTTAATTTAATCAGCATGAGATCCACTCACTCACTGAAAATATCAAAAGCAAACAAAACATTACAAGCATGCAGGTCGACGTGCCTGCTGTGTTTCGTTCATTCTTCTTTATTGTTAAAGAAAAGAACACTTTAAAAATTTTTTATCTCCATCACCTTAAGCTGTCGTTGGTTTGTTTGTTTATTTGTTTGTATTTTGTTTGTGTGTTTGTTTGTTTGTTTTGTCTAAAAACCTTTCCAAAACTTGCCTTGTCTCAGGCATCATGAAGCTTTTTCGTCAAGGAAGAGTTCGACTGTGTGGTCATCATGAAGCCAACGGTGGATGAAGACGCTGAGCTGACCCGACCACTTGACCCTGGGGTAGATCAGCTAACCGTTAACGGATGTCCTGACTCACGGAGTGTTGGCAGCCTGTGTACATCACACGTCATCAACACCTGCGTTATTCCATTGGACGGTAAAACATCAACATCGCCATACTGTACTCATTCCACTCCCCTCCTCCCCTTCCTGGTTGACACGGTTAGTTGTGATTTCAGAAACTCAAGTTATGGCACAGGTATAACACCATCCATTTCTAACAAAGAAAATAAATTTTAAAAATCCGACACCTGAAAAATTCCGTCACGCTGCTAAGACCAAGAAGTTTTGAAAAAGACTTCCCAGAGGCCACCTGGGGGCAGACAAATAAAAAACTAAACATATAAATGGATAGAATGCATTCCTTTTTTTAAAAGAAGTTTTAATGCAGGCGATTGCTTAAAGAGATGTGAGCAATCAAAGTGACACATTGGCTCATTGCCTGGGGAGTTAAAGGTTAATGTAAAATTGTAAAATGTAGGTAAGCGGTGTGTGTGTGTGAGTACTTCTATATATGTGTCGGTGCGTGTGTATGTATATATTGCACACGTTTGTTACATGTCACGTGAGGTGAGGACGTCAGCAATTTTAGTCTGTGTGGCTTATTTCAGTTTATCTGGCACAGGATCACCTGGCGTTGGGAAGCCAGTTGAAAATATCACGGCTTATCAAGGAAGAAAGAGGACAAACAAGGCCCCTAGTGTGGCCGGAATTATCGGGGTGCAAAGGGTGCGATGACGTCAGCCGAGTGGAGGATATGGCACATCGTAAATGCAGAACCTTGTTTGGCCAACAAAAATGTGGGTTATTTTGCCGGTGCATCGTTTCCCTCTTCGTCATGTCATTTTCTCTCTTTCTCTATCTCTCTCCTTCTCTGTCGTGCATACACTCACACTTGTAGCAAATGCACCCAAGAATACGCACACAGCATACGCATAGATGCATATTCTCACTAGCATAACAAGAATTGCATTCTTTCTTTACAAGTGCGTAAAGCAAAAAAAAAAAAAAAAAAACAGACGTTGATGGTGTAACAGGATCCACAGTATTCATAGCAAACACAACCAACAGTGTTTGTTGCTTATAATTTATTTGGCAACAAAATAAACGAAGGAAGCTTGCTTCACTCGCTGTTTTTGCCGATGTCAGCGTCGTAAGCTGGTCAATCAAAAGCAGTTCTGTAGAAACTGTGTTGATGTAAGCCAGCCAATAGGTGCCCTCGCCTGACCCCCAGAAAGTTACCTTTGACCTCGCCAATAGCTCCTCTCCGTCTGGGTTTTCCCCTCGCCGGGCGAGAAAAAGGGAAAAGAAAATATTGTTGAGCAGATAACAGATGTTTCTAAGGATGGCACCGTTATTTTGGACGCCTACAGAATCGCCTTTTCTTGTTAAGTCTGCTTCCAACAGTGCTACGTTTGTTCCTTCTGTGCTCGGCCAGAATACAGCAGCCTGTAGAAGGAAATAATTTTTGGAGCAGGCCTCGACCAAAGACTCTAGGTAAACTGTTTTTAATTTGAATTAATTTTGGACCGCGATATCAGGAGGGAACATAGCCTAGCTGTTAATGCTCTCGACTGTGGAGGAAAAGGATGGAAGCTAGTTCCGAGTTGTGGCTAGAAAACATATCTTCCCTAGAGTGGCCCCACCACCACCAACACCCTCACCACCACCACCATCACCAAACAAAACAATAAAAGAAAGGTCCTAAAAAAGATTAATTCATTTCGCGAGCGCCAAGATCAGGTGCAGGAAGGGTGAATGAGTGAAAGGGAGGCGAACAGCCGAGTGGTTAGGACCGAGAGTCGCGCCAGTTCGATACCCAAATAGGAAACTTTCCCCTTTCGACCCAGCTTTCGGAAATATGTAGCCGCAGGGTTGGGAAAAGTAAAGCAGCAAGGGAGAGGAGATGGGCAACCCCCATCTCGTAAAACTGGCCTGGAGAAAAAAGGTCGCTAACACGTCCCTCCCCAACGACCTAAAAATAAGGGATGACATTTACTCTCATTAAACAGCTGGAGGGAACAGGAAAAGAGGGGCTAGTGCGCAAGTGCAAAGCCTGCAGTATGCAGCAAAGTATGCAGGTACAGAGATGGTAGTATGTCGATGAAAGCGGGTGTTGTACACGCTCATACCTTGCAGTGTACCCACACAACGCTGTCAGCTCAAGAGCAGGGGTAAGAAACAGGGTACTTGTTATAGCACCCGACAGTCCCTATCTTGTCAGCTGAAGTGATTGGAAGGGGGAGGTGGAATAAATGTGAGGATGGGGGAGTCAAGGATACAGGTACCAAGCAAGGGGTATACCGGGGGAAGGCTGTTGACCGTATGACGTGGGCTGAGGCGAGATACTCACCACTGAGCTAGCGTGGATGCAGCCCTGCGCTGGGGTTGGCTGGTGCCAAGGGCGACGACTGGTGTTGAATGACGTAATGGGACACGTGGTCATCACCAGTGGCACCAGGTGACGGTCACGTGGCCGGTTAGACGGGTGAGCGAGCGGCTGATAGCAATTCTTATGAGCATGCAGCCATGTACGATGGACAGAACAACGAAAAAATAATGAATATAAAAATTGTTTTCAATTTCAGTCTAACAGGCTAGCAAATGTAATCTAATTTTTACCCTGAATAAACAGACATTCAAATTCAAACGTAGATATAGCTGGAAGGACGAAGATAAAGGAATTCTAAAACATCGACACTTAGAAGAAGACAGAAAGGCCATTTCTGAAATTTTCAATAATAGCAGAATAAATAAATTCTTCAAAGCAATAGCCTGGCCACTGTCATGATTACTGTACACTAAACAAAATGTCGCAGGGAAAAAACTTGAGGTCTTTGTTTCTAATATTTTGTATTGTGGCAGGAAAACAAGAGATTAAAAACTTTAGAACAAAATAATCGGCTTGTGAAGCCACAATGTCTGCCTGAGGAATTAACCTTTCCTGACTATGATGAACATTGAGGGCAAGATCAGCAGCTGAAAGGACAGGGCCAGCAATATAAGCTCGCACAGACAACTATAAGACAGAGCCTGCCAGACACGAGATGAGTGCAGGAAGGTCAAGCATCTGGCAGCGACCTTACGACGGTTCCGCGCTAGCTTAGCTGGATACACACAGGGCGGAGGACAGAAATGGCTTCTGTCACGAACAGCCCGGCCGAGCGGCAGGAAGTTAATCTTTGTCCAATCGTCCGGATGCCTGCAGTTCATGGATGGCTGTGGGTGCCCAGGGCAGCTGATGAAATCCTTGCTGTCGGTCGTCGATCGATGAAGAGGTCTTATTGCAGGTCTTTACTCGGCAACAATCGGTTGGCGCTTTGTCACCCACAGCTTGCGACAATCTTTATGCCGACAAAAACAAGTTTGGCTGTTATTGCTTTTAACTCGGAGACCACCAGACTTGAGTCTTGATGCTGAAAAGTGAAACACTTCTACGGCGTTGTTCCATTCTCTCTAAGTCAAAGGTTGGGATTCAGTTCCCAAAACCGTTCACTATTTCTCTGAATGTGCTTTCGAGTGCGGAGATATGTCCTACTAAACTACTAGCAAACTGAGAATACCATGAAAAAAAGTATGGATTAAGAATTGAGGAGTAGGCTAAACTGTACTCTTGATTATTTCGTAATTATATTTTTTTAAAGATGGGTTTGAAGGCCATGCTTGAAGGCTTCAGCTATAGACACCAAAAAGAGAAAGGAAAAAAGAAATTTCAAACAGTGGGCCTGAGAAAGAAAAGGAGCGATTTTCTCCCATCTGATGCGTGGCAAATAACGGGAGCATCCCAAGGAAGGGGGTGACAGGGGTCCTCGGTTAATGAAGTCTGGCTCTAGCTCTGGGCAGTGGATACTAAGATCGATGGTCTGCCATTGCTGCTTAGACTCCGACTTTCTGTCTTCTGTCCAGATGGTCGTACGTAGGCCACAGGTCACTGGCTCACAGCCCGACACTATGTACCCGAGTGTACTGGGCTTGGAGGAGATTGAACTCTGTACAACGGTCGGAGGGGTGTAGATACCTTACTACTTCCTTTGTTTAAGCATCTGAGTATATACTGTATCATATGACATACCACCACGTGACTAACGCCCTCTTTGATCCCAGTTTCACTCCAACCACCAAAACATTGAACTTAATAAAGGTCCTCATCAACTAGGAAAATGTCAGATGTTTGACAAAGTTTGTGTGAAGGTTACAGGAAGATACTGGTTTTCAGGCAAACATTCAGGACAGTGGAGTTTCGATCAACAAACTGAAATAAGTCCCGACTTGTCTGTCGACATATTTCCCAATACAATGCAACCTATGGCTCTTCGGAAGTTTCACGCTTCTCCACTTTAAGAGCAACCTTTAACGGGCTGGAAATAAAGATGATAGGAATAAACAAGGAAGGGAGGGGTAAAGATAATCGTGTGTTTAGTTAGCTGGGATCAAATGGCAAAAGGTAGTTGCATTTACTGCGATGACATCCATGTAACATTGTACAGACACACCTAAACTAAGGTTGCATAAGCAAGTTATTCACAGAGTACCCGTACATTGCAAAGCGCCAACCGGAGTCATGACAACCTTTACACCCGACAAGGAATAGGACAGACTCGTGCATCCGGGCCCAGGTCGCAAGGGACGACGCCGCCTACCTTTGCCCGTCGCCAGGTACTGTCACGAACACCTGTCGTTTGATGACGACGATTTTCTGTTGTCCCTGGAAAAACCGTCTTGATCGCTTGGCCAGATAATGATCTCACAGCCTCTCTCTGCGCTTCTTGATGTAGTCGCTGGACAAACAAAGCGAGGAGAGAGAGAAGGAGAGAGTCACAAGAGCAAGGGAAACAGGCGGGTGTTTGCGTGTACGTGCAGGTTCAAATGTGTGCATGCATCCTTGCGTGCATCAGTTGGAGAGTGTGTGGATGTCAGTTTGTGGATGTCTTTCTGTGCATTGTTGTTGAATTATTATTTCTCCAAGCTCAATTTTTTTGTATCCGGGTCTGACGAGAGCAAATGTCTGTAAGACAAAGCCTGGGTGACAGAATGAGAAAAATAAAACTAAAAATCTTTAAAGTAGGGCCTTGAACTCCTCCCTCCCTCCCCAGCCCTTGATCATCGTTGAACGACCCTGCAGTTCACAGTGATCTGGACGAACCATTTCAGCATTCATTTAATTTTCAAATCTTTAATTACAACACACATCCACCACAAGAAGAAAATTCAATGAGTGACAGACACCAGTAAAAATGCTACAGCAGTTCGCACAGAAAGAAAGAAAAAATAAATCTCTATTGCAGCTCGTCTGTGAACAGCAGAAGACAATTTTCCTAATGGACACGGAAGCAAGATGTTGGGTGTTGGGGGAATGGGGAGGGGAGAGGGAGGATTCGTGTTTACGCCGAGCCAGCAACTGAGGGTATCTCTCGGCAAAGCAGCCAGCCACGTAAACAGGTGCCAAATGGAGAGAAAAAACATGGAGTAGAAGAAATTAGAGAGGTGAAAAAATAAAAAGGAAAGAAGAATGGTCACATTACACGAGATTTTCTTAAAGAGATAGGAAAGAAATCCTCCGAGCACCGGCGTTGCAACAAAAAAAAAGAGAAGTATAAAGATATCTTGTCCCCTAAACATGACATTTTCTTTTTACACTATCTGTCCTCGGGGTAAAGTTTCGGCTTATACTAAAGTTTATGTTAGAATCACGTGTTGTTTTCTTCTTTAAAAACAATCTTTCCTTGAATTTACTCGTATTTACTTGAAAGAATTCAAACAACAAGCATCCCTGGTCTCAGAACAGCGGAAATTCTGTTTTATCCCTCCTCTTTCTCCGAACCCCTGTTTTTGTTCTTCCTTCTTTGCTACCGTTGCTACATTCCCCTCACTCCCCACCAGTCTGCTATCAAATCCTACCTATCCACTCGTTGTTCTTTCGCAAGAATTGATTTCAGCTCAGCTGCCCTGCTCCCGTCTTTCCTGAGATATTTAAGTCCGGCTCTCCAGCAACCCGCGTTTTGCCGGGTAGAACTTCCACCAGTGACGCACGAAGGACAAAAAGGAAAACTTGTTTTGTCAGAATTGAAAGCATGAAAGCAGACCCGATCTCAGGGTGTACAGCAGGGTGAGGGTGGGAGAATGCGGAGGGATACCGGGTGGAGGCCGTGGTTTGAGCCATTCCGGGTAGCTAGAGATATTGTGAAGCTGATTACGGGGATTGGTTACGCAATAAGAGAGGTGGGGAGGTAGGGTAAGGAAAGAAAAGTCGTCTATACAAATGATAATAGAAGGATAACCTAACCTAAAGATTTATAAATCTTACATTTATGAAGACGAAATATTTCAATGTAACAGCCACCACCCACCCGTTCACACCCCACAAACACACTAACCACAGGAAAACAGCATCACAGACTTGCCCTACACAAGCATGTTATGCAAACAGTTAACCACTCACTCGTCTCGCTAATTCAATCTCAGGTCAATCACTCATCCCCCTACTCCCCCCAAAAAATAATTAATCTTTCTCTTGACTTGCTTTTCCAGCTCTAACGAACTCCACATGCACAATAACAGGAGCGAGGCTTTTGAGAAATGACTGTAATTCCAGCGAATACATGTCCACGGGAAAATATTTGTAGTTCTCGGACAATGAATGTTAGCATGACAACAGAAACATCTACTCGTCTATTGGCCTCCCTGCGGTCACCACATGCTGGACACCGGAGAAGAAATATTTAATTAAAAGCCTGGTATTCATTTTCTCTCTTTCACACACACACACACGCGTACATACACGTTGCTTTTAAGTCTTTTGTGCATGCATATAAAAGGACAAGACAGAATGAATGAAAGGATCAAATGAGCGAAACAAACAAATACAGGTAGAAGACCACAAAATGAATTAAGATAAAAGGGAGCAGACGAGGAGAGATCTGTAGCTCTCTAAGTTGAGAAACAGGATTTATTATCAGCATCAATTTTAACTTGCAAAAGCTACAAAAACCTTTGTCAGATGTCACCTGTTTCCGAGCCACACGTTAAAGGACCAGACGACTGATGTAACAAGGCATCGAAGTTTGCTTTCTTTTGCACACATTGTTTACTACAATAATATAAATCAGCTAGATGAATAAGACAATGGTTCTTTTAAGCTTTAAATGGATCTTAGTTTAACATCTTGACACGCCAGACTTGACACAATCCGTTGAAGTATTACACGTTGTTACTGTAACTAAAGACTTTTCAGTCCTCGCAATGTCCAAGATAATGAAGATGTCCTCATTGCCTTTCTCCCTTTGTCAGTCGTTCTATCACATACTTCGAATCTGGACGCTGACAGTTCAGAGACTTAAAAGCAACTGATGTCTACAAAGCCAGGGATGGACAAAGGTTTCTTTCTGTGGGCCAGTCTGACAATTCTAAGGTGTGCGGCGAGCCGGTAAAACACCAAACTCCCAGACCACGTGACTTCACAACAAACCCACTGATGACAACAAATGGGACAACAAATGAGTGCATAATTGCTTTCACTTACCAAATTTATTGCGTAAACTGAATTATCTCACAATAAAACTTTTAAAACCAACCTTTCCATTTGATGGCTGCCCTCTCTTCCTCCCATGATGCTCTCTAACAACTCCATTAGACATGTCAGTCATGTCATTTGGTATCTTTATACTTTGTCCGTGTTAGAATGTTACGGACTGCCGATTTCTAACGATGTTGTACTTGATAAGTTAAATTTCAATCAAATTTACCTAGGCTGGATAAAAAGAAAAAAAAAACCCACTGCACTTCACTTTCTGGCAGACAAGCAGGTCCAAAGATGTCCGCGGGCCGTACTTTGCCCTGATGAAGTAGATTAAACTGAAATGGCGATTTCCCCACTGAGGTCATCACAAAGAAGCTTAACTTTTCTGAAGTCGGAGCTTTGTGTGTGTGTCTATGTGAATCTCTGTTAATGTTATGTGCTTGTCTTTGTGTGTGGATATTTTTTCTCTGTGTGTGGAGAAAAACAAAACCTTTCACGAATAAAAATAGTAAGTAAACCCCATGCAGAGAATCCAGTGTTCAGTCTATTTTACATTGTCTCTGCATAGTTAATTAATTTAATCAGTTAATTTATATTTATTTGTCTTCTGTCAATATTCTTGTTTACGTACCCCCACCACAAACACGCACGCAGGAGCACACACTGACACATACAAACAAATAAATCACAACACCACACACAAACACACACACACATGTGCTTCTTTAGGTGGGCGAAGGGGGACGAGAAAACCTTCGTTAACTGATTACATCCCCCAAGCTATGAAAATACAAAGGGGAAAGATAGCGTCTGCATGTTCAAGTGTAATGAAGCGTGTGCTATCAGAACATTATCTGTGAGCAATGGACTGTGAAAGACCGTTTCCGTGTGACTAGCCTCTTCTGCCTGCCTCTTACCTTGACGAAAACATTCAGGGGCAAAAAAAAAAAAAATTTTTTAATGTGAAACCATATGCATCGAAGCAGAACACCGAGTCACCACCTTGTGAACGGCACGCACCTGCCTCCAGACAGCTTATCAGACACTGACCTCATGAACCTCATGAACCTCATCGACATGAATTAATCACGATGTGACCCCGACTTGTTTCTTTACTGGTGGATACGAAAGAACTTTTATTTTATTTTATTTTATTTTATTTTATTTTCCATAAGCATAAGTATAGTTGTGTTTGTTTCCTCCGTCCTTTTTAAACTAAGTCTCGTTATCCTACCTGTAAAACAATTGATCCTTACCTGAGATAAGAATTAAGTTTGAAGCCAGGAGGAGATTTATTGTTATTCCTGAATAGTCTAGGACTCTAGGGTGAATTTTAGAAGACATTTTTTTAGAATTTTTAAAAAAGACATGAGTCGGCAATGGAAGTAATTGTGGATGTTTGCTCACACGAACAAACTAGACAAAAGCGATATTCGGAGTTACGAGACTGTGACGAAGGAAAAAAAAACTATTAGACATTTGCATAAGAATTCGTCAAGCTGTGTGTCTCTAGGGTAGTGTGACAAAGTGTCATAGGAGGTTAAGGACACAATCTGTCTGTCTATATCCCGAATATTTAACCCGGTAACCTGTAAGGTATGAATCTGTACATATGATCAACTTTTATATCAACGTTTTAAAAAGTCAGGTTTTCGTGCTTGTACAGTGAATGCATTTTATATCCATGTTGTTGTTGTTGTTGTTGTTGTTGTTGTTGTTGTTGTTGTTGTTGTTGTTGTTGTTGTTGACCAGAGTGCTGATGTCCTGCTGTGTGTATGTAAACACCTTCTACCCTGCTAACATGACATATACATGCAAGCAGCATACTGTCTGTCTATTCAGTCATTTAAAGGTGAAGGCAGTAACTTTTCTTTCTCCTGCAAAAGTAAGAAAGTTTAAAGAACATAGATATATTAACTTGAGAACTGTCAGGGATGTCATTTCTTACTTTATCTTAAAATTATATTTGTCAGTTTTGAACTAGGAAATTTATATGTGTGAGATACATTACATGCCAAATGGCTGTTTAATAATACATGTTGTCCAGGCAAGATTGTGCTGAGCTGATTATTCAAATAGCATTCAGTGTTTAGAGATGCAAAGGAGTTCAATTAATAAAAAAAAAAGAAAAACGACAAAAAATGCTTGAGGTGTAATCATCTAGATTTGGGAAAATAGCATCTTACCCTGAGCTTTAATTAATCATCAGAAAAAAAAGTGCACCGCAGTAAGCCTTTAACACAGAGACACGTCAGTTGAAATACGTCCACGTTCTTCAGACCAGCAAGAGACGGTTAGTTCTCGCCAAATGATGGGACTGAGTTATAATTTACTGTTTTTCCTTCTTCATTATTAGATGAAATCAGACACAGGGGACTCCGTTACAACAATGAGCATCCACTCGCCACGTTCGCTGTTACATAATGCTTCATTTAATTAGGATCTTTCTTTTTTTTCCTTTACCCTCTGATTTTGCGATTTTTTTTTTTTTTTTTTTTTGTCTTAATTTCTTTTATCTTTTCTTTTTTCGGTCTGTGTCTTTTCCGTTCTTTTTACTTCTTTTTCTTTTTTTTTTTTTTCTTCTCATTTTTCTTCGTTTTTCTTTCTTTTACTGCTTCTACCATTCTTTTCTTCATTCGTTTGTTTATTTCTGTCTGTCTGGAGTTTCAGGAGCTGCGCCTGAAATAGCAGGCCTGTCGCTAGAAACACCCATGTATAAAGTAAAGGGCAAGCTGTTATTATGTAGGAGATAGGAGAAGATAAAACTATCGTTATTTACGACGTCGTTGGGAGAATCGTCGTCCACAAAGCATCCACGGCGACTACCACATGAGACATAAAAACAGAAGGTAAGGTATCAACTGTTCGAAACCTCAGGCAGGACATGTTTTATTCGGGCGGCGAGACATTGACAGAGGATCAGCAGCCAGTCACCTGAAGGTGATGTGCGTAGTTCGAGAAGGTTCTTCCCACGATAAAGACTGGTTTTTGAGTTCTTCGTCTGTTGGAAACCTACTAACACACAGGTGTGGACGTCACACACAGGTGAGCTACACAGGAGGGGCGGGCGAGGAGATGACAGCCTCGTGTTAAGTGCTGAATGAACTTAATTGTCCCTGTGGTGAACCTGGAAAGATGGGCTTAGTGGGGGACAGTTTTGAAAACCATTGTTCTGATCAGCCTAAAAAAAAACGCAAATATTTTGAAGTTCTAGCCGTTTTTAAATGCTGACAAGTTATATGCGAGAGGAATGTCTTGGTATCGATGACATGGAGATGAGTCAAGTTTCTCATGATTATGAGTTGGCCTGTTCACTCGATGGTGAAGTCATCCAATCCATCCATTCATCACCAGGACGTTAAAGATGAACTATAGCAACTGAAGAAAAAACAAGGGGGAAAACCCCAAAAATATCAAAAAAGAAAGAAAAATGACCTCCCCCAAAAATATTAGCTAAAAA
>SRHC01003634.1:0-13382 GCA_004794325.1 Pomacea maculata | reverse complement strand
CATATCCAGCGCAGTCTGAGATTAGTGATCAGCGGTATTGTATGATAAGAAGTCTCATGAAAATCAACTAAAGAAAAGTGTCAAGCAAATTAGGGGTAGACGGAGAAAGTAACGCAACCTTAAATTCTTTTTAAAGTCAATTAAAATAGAAGAAGACTGTGCAAAGAAAATTTAAAGAAATGAAGTAATAACAATATTTATCTCTGAAAATGCATATGTAAAACAGTAAGAAAATCTTATATTAGTTTGACAATAGCTTTGACCAGGGCCGCCAAGAGCCAGCCCGGGCCCCGGGACAGACCTCTCCGGGCCCCTTGTACTTGTAATCGTAAATTATTTTCCCTGTATATAATGTATGTTTACAATTCGAATCTCAATACCTACACTCAAACTCAACTTCTGCATGTGTAATGCTTGGGTGTTCTGTCCTTAGACCTTTCTTTAAAAGAAAAAGAAAAGGAGAAAAAGAAAAAAAATTTCACTGACTAAGGCCGGACCCCCTTGACAGCCGCGGGCCCGGGTACACCAGACCCCCCTGTCCCCCCCTCTCGTCAGGCCTGGCTTTGACAGAAAACCTTGCAATGTTTTGATAATACATAGCGAAGACAATATGAAAACCACGCGATATTTTTACGTGTGGAAATATTTTTCCTAGTTTTATTTTTGTTTTTGCAGAGCCTCCCGAAACTACTGACGGGACCCTGGCCGTTAACAAACTTTTGTCACCAACAAACAACTCTGTACGTCTGACATGCGGCAACTTTACATCTCTGGGATTTCCCCGCGTGTCTGTTCTATGGAAGGTAGGGTGGTGGTACTGATGTGAAAAATGTTTGCTAATCCCGTCTGGTAGTAAATACTTGGAAGTTTAAATTCTATCAAACTTAAGCTTGTACCTTGTTTATTGTCCTTTCTTCCTTCACATGAGCAACACTTGCTGTTGCTGTGACAGTATTTTTCTGGACTGGTGACCAGAGGATATGGCACAAAGGAACAGAAAATCAGTTCTTAGTTTTATAAACCTTTAAATAATATACCTATCTTTGATTAATACATAGAATGCTTAAATATGCATGTTACCATCTTTGAAAGCAAAGTAGAATTCTGTATTTGTTTGTTGTAAAAGCTTGTAAATTATTTTTAATGCTAGTACGATTTCCTTACTTGAGCGTAAAGTATATGCCAAACCCAAAAGTTTCACTTTTTTTCACTTTTCACCAAAAGATCTGATAGGAGATGCAGTCTGTTTTCCATATATATACACAGGATACACGTGGTAACATATTACCCAGTGACGGATTCGAAGACCAGATGTTTTACCGGGATATGTCTTTGAGTAGTGCGGTGTCCGGCGACTACTGTTGTCAGCTGGACTGTCGCGCCCCCGACTTTTGCTGTCTGGACCCGCAGTCGCCACTGAGACAGTGCGCGCCGGTGCACGTGCAGACGGACACGGTAGAGGAGGTCAGGAAGGTGGACTGTCCCTCTCTAGACAGCTTCGCTCACCTCCAGCAGCAAGTCGTGGACCTGGTGATGGCGCAGCGCGAGCTGCAAGAGTCTGAGAGTCAGAGCGGGGTGGCCACGATAGCGCAACTGGTGCAGCGACAAGCCAAGTGTGACCAGCTCGACGTTTACATGAGCAGAGTTGAGGACGTGGAGGACAAGTTGAAGAAAGACTTAAGCGATGTTAGAAACGACAGCGCTGATACCGGACTTCAGCTGGAGACGAAGCTGATGGAGATGTTTGAGGAGTTCAGGCTACAGGTCACCGATGACGTGTCCAGGCTGGCGGACGTTGTGGACAGACTGGAGACCAGCGCTAACAACTCTCAGGAGGCGGTCCAGACGCGACTGGAAGAAATCTCCCAGGCGGCAGACAACTACCAGTCACGAACCAGCAAACAAATTGCAGACCTGGATAAGGAAACAAAGAAAAAAATTAATGAGCTTCGAACAACAATGGGCGATAAATTATCGACGATAGAGAGAAATGTCAGTCTACAACTTTCGGATTTGACTACCATCATGCCTGAAAACTTGACAGATTATTATCTGGCGCTGGCCAGCCTCGACCTGAAAACTACCGCTCAGATCTCGGCGCTTGAACAAAACGTGTCGGACATTAAAGACGCCTTGACCAGTCACGTGACCAACAGTACCCAGTCCATTGCCAATGTGTGGTCAAACGTGGAAGGCTTGTTCAAAACGACAGAGTCACTCAAAGACAGTAAGTCACAATTTTAATGTTTTCATAAGCAGTTACATGAATGTGATTATATTTATCTGTCACTGCTTGATGGTTTCATTATTATGTACAACATAAATACATTAATGTCGTATTATCAAACGCTTATTTCTGAACACTGTCATGGTTTTGGTTTGTTTGTGACTCGCACCTTACTCCAACATTTGTTCTAATTATTGAACAGAGATTGAAAAGTCTGAATGAGCATTTCATTATTTTTTTTATTCCATTATTTTATGTTTCAAAGAAAAGCAAAAGAATATTTTGTAATTGGATACACTATCCTCCTGGAAGGCCGAGACTATGAGTTTTGGGTTTTGTTATTACTGTAGAGTTATTTATCTCCTTGGCCAATGGGACTAGTTTGGGTATCGTTTAGATTATTTACAGGACATTATGAGTAGATTATTGAAACTTTTTAAAGATTTAACGTGTCCAAGGTACCTATTACACTTTTTGTCACATTTCACTCTTTTCTTTTTGTCTTGTTGTCTTGTCCCTTTCCTACTTTTATGTTTTTTCATTCTCTCACTCTCTCCTACCTTTCATGTTACTTAGTACAGCAAAGGAAATAATCTTTAAGTTTTAATCATTTATAAGATTACTGGCTGAAAGGTTAATAACTAAACGGTCTGAAATGCCCGAATAAGATTCTTTATATTTGTCTCTATGGTGTTCAGAAATCAGGTGACATGTTAGGGACATCGTCGTTCGATCCCTGCTGTGCTTTTGGAGTTGTTCATGGCAATGTCTGACCTTTAGGCTTGTTGTGCAGGCCTGTGTGTATTTAAAACGGGTCACTCACTAACAAGTGGACGCTGTATGAACGTCAGCGGGGTGGAGACGGACTACCAGACTGCCCAGGCCAACTGTGCGGCTAGCGGGGGTCACCTGCTGATCCTCAAGTCACGTGACGTCGACGCGCCGGTACTTCGCGATGTTTTGACAGCACAAGGTAAGCACTTTTCAAACATGGCGAGGTGTGGTGGTAGTGGTGATGGTGGTGGTGTGTGTGTTGGTTGTTATCCTTATGTTTTCAGCAGCATTTAAGCCGAAACATACTGTCAGTTGTCGGCTGTGACGTGGGGACTTGGCTTCTTAGGAGATGGAGAAGAAGGTAAGACAGCCAAGGACAGGAGATGAGCACCGTCCTCATAAAACTATCCCCCCCGAGAAAAATGAGGGCTTTGATAAAGGTAATGTTGAAGGTAATGAATGCCTTTTATCTTTTATAAGTGTCACGCTCACAATGTTGTGACACCAGCAGGTAGCTGCTGTCTGTCAGGGTCACTTTTTCCTTTTTGACAGCAGCAACCAGGTACAGTACTGTTATTTAGATATTTAACTACGCGGTAGTAATAACTGTCAATAAAGGTTCTTCCCTCCACAGGAATAACTGTTCCTTCCTTTTATAACACGCTAAACTACTGGGTGGGAGCAACTGACATCTCAACTGAAGGAAGTTTCACCTGGAGCGATGGAAGTCCTTTGCCTACTTCCTCGGAACTTTGGAATCAGCTGGAGCCAAATGATGCGAATAATAACGAAGATTGTGTGGAAATGTACATCAATATGCAATATCTAAGACTGAACGACAACAATTGCTTGGCACCGCGCCAGCATATTTGTGAATACTTTTAAATAAATCAACCTTATAGAGCCACACTGCTGAACCTTTGAGGTGTGAAACATTCCGAATGCCTACTCCTGCAAATAAACTCAGATGATGAAATTTGCTGAAAATTAATATGTTTTACAAACTTGTTTAATGGATCATAGCTGGAAAGGAGTTTCACACTTTTTTAATAAATCAGATTGCGAATATTGTCTATAAGGGATGTATAAAACTCCCCACCCAAGTTTTACCAGCCACAGTTTTACAGAAAAGACAGATTTAGAAGACGTTCATGTGGTCACAGCTTATATAACCTAACAGAAACTAGTTTTAGTGCAAACTACCATCACACTAAAAACATCACTTCATTCAGCCAAAAGTATTGTAATAAAAATAATAACATACATTCCTGTTCACTATTTTTTCATATTGTGTTTTCCCCAATGAGATGTAGCTATATGCTGTAAATAAAAGAGGGCCAACAAACTTTTGTCAGTCTTCTCAACTATGTCTCATTCATTATACGAATGTGCACATCGACCAAGAGTGTACAAGCATTGCTTCAACCACGTGTATAGGTGGTCTGCTTTTTAAAAGGTTGCATCATGTAATACACCATATTGTCACCATAAACTAGAAAACTTTCTATTTAAATCTCATTTATAGCTGGATCGTTACACCCAAACACACACACAATTCTATATTAACGCAGTATTTTTATTCATTGACTGTAGTAGTTATATGCTGAGTCTAGAGATTGTACAGGACTTAGTTTCTTAGTTTTACAGATGTTTAAAAATAGCGACATATATATATACCTACAAATAATGTTCTTAGCGTGTCAATCGAGAAATAAATGTTACAATACAGCTTATACTTTTCTGTCTAATTTTTGAAGTTCTGTGACTGAGAACACATGGATGAATGTTTGTGTGTGTGCATGGGAAGGAAATCTCAGTTAGTCTTAAACAATGTGATCCTCCTCACCTCCCATGTGTGTGTGTGTGTGAACATTTTGTGTGTTGAGGTAAGAAAGCAATGAACACTCCTTATGCAAGCTGTTGCTGTGTGGAGGGTCAGTACCAGCCAAGTGGAGCTAAGGTCGGTGAATGTACCAACATTACCGGGATGCTATTGATGACACACAGCACAAGGATGTAGGGGCCAGCTACTAACTCAGTGGGTGGATGGGAGTAGAAGTGAAACAGACAGGAAGTAATGAAGGCAGAACAACATGTCTCACCTGTAGAAAATACAAGCTGCTGATAACCGTATATAATTACCTCCAGTCGTTAGCGATGGACGGATATAACATCCACAAAGACTGTAAAAGCACCACGTGGACTATCTCACTTGTCAAACATGTGCTGTCCTCAATCCCTGGTAAACAAAGTACCTCACATGAATTGAGTGGGTGTAGGTTTCCTTTGTTCTATCAGGCGGCTGTCAGACACACCTGAGTTGTGTTGCTGGCAGGTGAGGATTATTTTAGGCTTTTCTGTTTTGAGAATCTGCGTGTTGGCTTTATCCCAGCTTGTCCAGATTCTGTTTTGCTTCCTGTTCAAATGTATTTTCTTACTTCACGCTGCAGTGGGTGTGTAAACATACTGGATTAGCAATAGAGACAGTGCCGCAACAGTCTGTACATACATTATTTTTATTTAGTTTGATCTATTTAATAAAAAAAATGTAAGTAAACAGCTAAGGAGCCTCATCTGCATCATCAGCTTTCATCTATAGGTTACAAGCAACACAAAGATTGGACAGGCTCACTCTTTTTTGACACTAAACATTGTAACAAATATTGGCCTAATATCTTATTAAATATTTGATACTATACATTGTAACAATTGGTGACTAAATACCTTATTTAGTATTTGCAGCATCGTCCTGGCTGCATGAAGTCTTTATAAATGTAATAACATTAAAACGGTTGGATACTGTACCAGGTACAGGTGTGGCTTTCTACACATCATCTAAAACAAAAATAAAAGCACTTGTCGAAAGAGAAGGGAATACGTAATGCCATTAGTTGAACCTATGATGCAACACTTGCAGACAAATTTTTTCTCGTATTCTTATGAAAAAACAGGTGGAATATACAGTAAGATTTCATGGTTCGGTTCCCTTGTGTGTGTGTGTGTGTGTTGGTTTTTTTTTGTTTTGTTTTGTTTTTTTCGCTGTGAGTCATCTGACTGGATCATCCCGACTTCCCATCTTTGGGGTTGCACCACTGTTATCTGTTGTATAACCTCATGGTGGCTGTCTCCTGTGCCAGGCTTTAGTTTGCTTCTTGCTTAAAAATACCTTTCAATACAGGATGAAATGCTTGTAAAAACAATCCTGCGAAGGAACTGAGCCGATGTGGAATTAGTCTTCACAGAGGGAATGGAACCGTGGAAAGCCACGTAAGCTTGCCAGTGTCTAGTGACTAGAAGAAAAATAAATATACAGAGTGATTCAGGGCTTCAGCTAAAACCTTATTTTCGTTTGTCGCTTTGTCCTTTAAGTAACATGATCCAACAAATCAGTACAGATTGATGTCTGTGGGCGGGTGGGTGAGTCTGTGTGTGTGTGTGTGTGTGAGTGTGAATGTCGCGTGAGTAAGTGTGAGTTAGGGAATAAAAAGATGTTCAACCACAGGTAGGCATGATACAGGGGTTTGAGACGACGAGGATCACATTCTCAAGCAACAGCCCTGACTGCACGTGAGTAACATTATCTGGGTGTGTGAATAGACTGCTAACTATTAAGTAGGGGATAAAATTAATATAAAAAAACAATAAATTTGAACAGAATTCAAATTATTTTACGCCATACATAAATGAAATATAAATATATTCCATAAACTTTTAGCACCTGAACCACAACCGTTTATTGTAAATCTAATCAGCGATTTGCACCTGTAATCAGGGTTAAGGTTACTCCTGTAAGACTTCGCTCCCGCGCGCTCATAACGTGCTGTCATCCTATGATACAACAACCCACCTAAGCTCATCCACAATTCCCACTGAGTGTGTCCAACAGCAGAAGGCTCCAACGGGGTCACTCATACAGCGATGACGCGAGTCACCCTCGTCATTCTTCTCCTCTCGGGTGAGTTCCTGCTTCAGAGTACGTGTAGCACAATGTTCCACTTGATACAACCGATGGCACTCTAGATTCTACCTTTGGGTTATGTGTGTGTGAGAGAAAGAGAAACAATGTATTCTGTACAAGTTGAAGATATGGGGAAACGTATCACGTGACAGAGGAAATCAGTATCACATTTGCACACAAAGTCAAAGACACACACACATGTGATGAAGTGGTTGCCTGTGAGCTGTGTTTTGTTGCAACAGTTTTTTCCTAATTTTGCCTACTCCGATTATTATCTCTGAATACTATTCTCCTTTAGCTTTATGGCTTCACCTTGTAATAATACGCATTTTTAATACAAAATTGACCAAATGTTTAACAGGAGTCAGCCTGCTGCCTAGCTATTGCAGACAGACTCATGAAGAGGGAGGAACAAAAGCAGACTCAAGGACTGTCATGGGGTGTAAGGGAGACAATCTGACCCTGCACGAACCCGACATCGGAGTTACTGTTCTTTTGACTTCTGTATTTCGAGGGGAAAACTCCCTGGCAAATTCGTTTATAGCGGCATCTGGAGAGTTTCATGTAAGTTAATTGATGATTGATTGATTGATTGATTGATCGATCGATTGATTGATTGATTGATTGATTGATTGATTGATTGATTGATTGATTGACATCCTGCACATTCTTTAGGACCGATTGACCGTGGAAATGGACGGAAGAGTGATCCTCAGCAATCTGATTCCCGACGACTTTGGGAAATACCGTGTGGAGGTCCAACTGTCCAAAAGCAGACAGATCCAGCACAGCTTGAGATTAGTGATCAGCGGTACGGTAACGGACACATAAGTGACCTTTAAAAATTCAAATGTACTTTTTGCAAATTCAAGTTCCATTCATATACAAAGGAAATGTTGCAAAATCTGTATTGCTACAGCGGATATTGTGCCCCTGACCATTACATGTCTGAAAAGTCTCAAATTGTATGTGTGCGTGTGTTATTTGTGAATAATTTAAAATATACTTTAATACACAGCCAAAAAAATGTTAAGAAGAATTCTTCAAGAAAGTAATGAGACCGAATAAAGCTTAAAAGCAAATGAAGGGGAAAAAAAACAGAAAGAAAGAAGGACAAGCAAAAGGAAGAACTTTAACAAGAGAGAAAATGTTGAGACAAAATAATCAAACAGTACCAAACCTTACGGATTTTTTTAACATATAGAAATTTACCTTCCACAAACTCATCTTTTGTCTATTTTTCTTTAGAACCACCAGAAACTAAATACGGGACGTTACTCGTGACCAATATTCCAACATCGGGGAACAACTCTGTACGTCTGACATGTGGCAACTTCACGTCTCTGGGTTTTCCCCCTGTGTCTGTTATATGGAAGGTAAGGTGTGGATAATATTTTTTATATAGAAGATAACCCAGCTGGTGTTGGCTTTGTTGTCGAATCTCACCTCGGGCAGAAGTCCTCCAAGCTCCCAGAAAGCATCAGTCTTACATCGTGTCTACATTATTAGCATCCATACCCCTCCGCTGAGATCGCAAGCTAGATGTGCTGGACAAGAATTGTCCTCATCAGACATCTTCAATCACCAAACCCTTAATTTTTATGGAAAGTTATCGGCTTCTGGTGGACGAAAAAACCATGACATGTTTTATTGCTGAGATTTAAAAAAATATTTAGTAGATTAACTCTTCGTGGAACCACATTCATGTCGATGCTGTGTTAATATATGGAATATTTTTATAAATGTGTTGTCTTGTAAAACGGAAGCTTATGTTTCATCTAGGAGTAAACACAGGGAAAATTATAAATGTTTGGAGTTTAATTTTCATATTCTGTATAGTGTAACAGAGTGAGCGATGATGGTCTGAAAATAGATGTTTTCCTTTCTGACTTGGCAGGATCCACGCGGTGACATGTTACCCAGTGACGGATTTGAAGACCAAGCCTTCTACCTGGATTTACCTTTGAGTAGTGCGGTGTCCGGCAACTACTGTTGTCAGCTGGACTGTCGCGCCCCCGACTATTGCTGTCTGGACCCGCAGTCGCCACTGAGACAGTGCGCGCCGGTGCACGTGCAGACGGACACGGTAGAGGAGGTCAGGAAGGTGGACTGTCCCTCTCTAGACAGCTTCTCTCACCTCCAGCAGCAAGTCGTGGACCTGGTGATGGCGCAGCGCGAGCTGCAAGAGTCTGAGAGTCAGAGCGGGGTGGCCACGATAGCGCAACTGGTGCAGCGACAAGCCAAGTGTGACCAGCTCGACGTTTACATGAGCAGAGTTGAGGACCTGGAAAAGGAGACAAAGAAAAAAATTAATGAGCTTGAAACAACAATGGGCGATAAATTATCGACGATAGAGAGAAATGTCAGTCTACAACTGTCGGATTTGACTACCATCATGCCTGAAAACTTGACAGATTATTATCTGGCGCTGGCCAGCCTCGGCCTGAAAACTACCGCTCAGATCACGGCGCTTGAACAAAACGTGTCGGACATTAAAGACGCCTTGACCAGTCACGTGACCAACAGTACCCAGTCCATTGCCGATGCTTGGTCAGACGTGGAAGCCTTGTTCAAAACGACAGAGTCACTCAAAGACAGTAAGTCATAATTTAATAAAATGTTTACATAAGCAGTTACATGAATGTAATTACATTTATCTGTCACTGCTTGATGGTTTCATTATTATGTACAACATAAATACATTAATGTCGTATTATCAAACGCTTATTTCTGACCGCTATCATGGTTTTGGTTTGTTTATAGCCTGGCACCTTACTTGAACACTTGTTTTGATTATTTAACAGAGACTGAAAAGTTGGAATTAGCATTCCATTATTTATTTATTCATTATTTTATGTTTTAAACAATGAACAGAATATTTTGTAATTGGATACTCTATCCTCCTGGAAGGCTGAGACTATGGGTTTTTGTAATTATTGTAGAGTTATTCATCTCTTGGCCAATGAGACTATTCTGAGCATGGTTTAGATTATTTGCATGACATTATGAGTAGATTATTGAAAGTTTTTAAAGATTTAACGTGTCCAAGGTACATATTACATTTTTTGTTATATTTCACCCTCTTCTTTTTGTCTCTTGGTTTCTTGTCCCTCTCCTACTTTTATGTTTTCTCTTTCTCACACTCTCTCCGACCATTCATGTTAGTGTAGCAAATAAAAATAATCTTTAAGTTGTAATCAGCTATACGATTACTGGCTGAAAGGTTAATAACTAAACGGTCTGAAATGCCCGAATAAGATTCTTTAGATTTGTCTCTATGGTGTTCAGAAATCAGGTGACATGTTAGGGACATCGCCGTTCGATCCCTGCTGTGCTTTTGGAGTTGTTCATGGCAATGTCTGACCTTTAGGCTTGTTGTGCAGGCCTGTGTGTATTTAAAACGGGTCACTCACTAACAAGTGGACGCTGCATGAACGTCAGCGGGGTGGAGACGGACTACCAGACTGCCCAGGCCAACTGTGCGGCTAGCGGGGGTCACCTGCTGATCCTCAAGTCACGTGATGTCGACGCGCCGGTACTTCGCGATGTTTTGACAGCACAAGGTAAGCACTTTTCAAACCACAGCTACAGGTAAGTGTAATGTGTGACAGGGACACATCTACAGGTAAGTGTAATGTGTGACAGGGACACAGCTACAGGTAAGTGTAATGTGTGACAGGGACACAGCTACAGGTAAGTGTAATGTGTGACAGAGACACAGCTACAGGTAAGTGTAATGTGTGACAGGGACACAGCTACAGGTAAATATAATGTGGGAAAGGGACACAGCTTTCACATCAGTAGCTACATACTGAGGTACGACCCTTACTAACGTCCCGAGAAAATAGTTGCTATATCAGTTATTCAGCAGAGTTTGAGTTCTTCATGGGTTTTAGCAAGAGTAGAGCGACAAGAAATAGTCACAATGAGCGAGAAAAGTAAGAAGAAAAGGAAGAAAATCTTTAAATCAAAGACCAGTCCAGATGAAAAAAAAGATATTACAACTTTGGCTTGAGCGTAAACAAAGGAGTAATCATCTGCATTAATTTTTCCAGGGATATTTCTTCGGTTCTCTATCTTCTCGGTCTGGGTGGGCGCAGACGACATCTCTACTGAAGGCAGCTTTGTTTGGAATGACGGGAGTCCTTTGCTCACCTCCTCGTCACTTTGGAATACAGGCGAGCCCAACAATGCCGGGGGTAACGAGGACTGTGTGCAAATGCACATCAGCAGAGATCTTCTGATCCTGAACGACAATAGCTGTGGGAAGAAGTTTAGATATATTTGTGAATATTAATCCTAGAGCGAGTCAACCCTGAAACTGGCATCACAACCTTAAGTCAAACCTTAATTAAACATGTGAGCCAGTAAACTCCTTGTATAAATAAACAACTCGTTTCAAACAAACTCAGACGGAGTACATTTGTACACACTTCATATTCACTTTGTATTTCTTCGCTACAAAGGTCTCTGAAATCGTTTAGATGTTCGTAGCTTACATGTTCTTAGGAAAACTAATTAAAGATAATTGCCGAGAGCTTTATGTAACGTTTTGTTTTTTCTTAACGTGAACACAAAAACGGAGGAAATACTGCAAAACATTTGCCTGTGTCCCCAAGTGTTCCATTGTTAATTAATTAGTAAATCCAGCAAGTCACAACTAAACCTGTAAGTTTTAAGAACATTCATTCTAAATCCAGTATAGAAAGGTACCTGACAATATCTTGAAAACTGGTTAATTTGTCTAAAAGTCAACCTAAAACAGAAGTACAGCTAGTACTTATTATTATTATTAGCTTATTATTACAGTTTTACTTTTTGTGACTTCTTGTGAATGAACAAGACTATTGAGTGCTTTTGTATAAAGTAAAATAAATAAATTGTATTAGCACAGAAGGTGAATGGTTTCCCGTGTACTTTATGAAGGTTGTGGTGACACGACTGCACACTTCATGTTTAGCAAGACGAGGCTGAGCATCACAGACGATAGAGGACACACCTGACAAACGTCCACAGGTGTCTCCGGTACCCGTATAATGAACAGCACTGCGCTCCTGTATCACACCTAAAAAACCTGAATAACTTGGATCTCGCCCTTTTGTAAAATTGTTACTCATGACACCTGTGAAATTTTTTGTTGAAATTCGGCATACAGCATACAGTGAAAAAAAATAAAGAAGTCTATTAATTATGAAAAGAAAAAAGACGTAACACACAAAACGAGTAAAACATGCCAAGAAAGGAAAAGAAGACTTTTAGAAGAAAGGAATAATTGTATTATTTAAAATAGTATTTATTTGTAATGTAGAAATTCCCAGAGCTGCCCCAGCAATTCAAAATAAAATTTAAAGTAAATGAAGATTTTTTCTCAAGATTTACATAAGTATCGTAACGACAAAATTCATACATTTTCATCAAATTGGTATCAGAAAAGTTAATCGGCCTGTCAGACTGAGTTGGAGAAAACACAAAACAAAAGCAAAGCTTATCACACGTGGATGTGACGCAGCTGTTTGTGTCGTGCCGCCATATCATCGTCGGTGCTCATGGGAAATATTTCGTAACACACGTGACACGAGTGATAGCATGTCGAAACACTTGGGAAAACCGGCGTTTTCGGTTAATTGAGTAGAAGAAAAAATGCTGTTTTTATCTCTAATATTCCTGTGCTTGATGTGGCCTGAAGTAAAAGGAGACAAGTAAGTTGACATCATAAATGTCTACCGCGGGGTCGTCATTGCAGGTCATAACCTACGGGAATGATGCAGCGTGTAGATGATTGTCTGTTTGTTGTTGTTGTTTCTTTTTCTGATATTCCATCTGTCTGCTTTGCTTGAAAAAAAGAATATTAAAAGTTAAAAAAATTTTTTTTTTTAAGTCTTGACCAATTATTTCCTTCTCTCCTCTCACCACAAATAGCACATCAAAAAAGATATTTTGTTTGCCGTTATTATTGTATTTGTATTTATCATCTTTATAAATTCTTTCATCGTTGCGGCTCTAGGAACTCACAAGGGACTGTGGAACGTACGTGCAGCCGAAAAAATAGTTTGCAGGAGCCCAGCAGGATTCCTAAGTACAACATTTCATTATTTTACACTAGAAGAATTATTTGTTTGCTCCGTTTGTGTCTTGTTTATCGAATTATTCTTTGTGCAGATGTACTTCTATTTGTAGGCGTATGTGTATGTGCATGTGTATGTGTGTGTGTTATCCTGATACCTAAAACCTCATTATCCTACTAGCACCTCAGACGACAAAAATTGTACTACTGGACATGAAGATGTTGGCAGCTGTTTATGGGGTATAATATTGTTGCCATTACTATACACGTTTTGCTTGGCTAATCGTACAATTTGATGTACTCAGCAACACCAAAGATCGACTAGTTTACCCAGTCATGGCTGAATGGGCCTCTGACCA
>SRHC01003631.1:0-13424 GCA_004794325.1 Pomacea maculata | reverse complement strand
AAAAAAAAATCCACTGACCAAGGCCGGGCCCCCTTGACAGCCGCGGGCCCGGGTACACTAGACCCCCCTGTCCCCCCCTCTCGTCAGGCCTGCACCTAAGACCACTGAATGCTGACATGTTACAAAGCACAACATTGTTTTACAAAAAGAAGATAATAGATGAGCAAAATCAAAAAGAAAAAGCCAGGTGAAGTAAACCTACCGGAGTCGACGTGAAAAAGAAACAAAAGCCCGCACAGACAGAAGGCGGCGGCCATTAACTGATGTGTTGTTGTCATGTTGGTCTTGTGGAGTGAGAACTCGCGGCCTCTTGTCTTTCCTCAGGTGAAAGTGGTGACAGCAATGGTGAGACTACTCGTGGTGTGTAGCAGGCAGCCAGTCGGTGATCTCCTATGTTCTTGTTGGGTGATCAGGTGACTCCACCTAAAGGTGAGTTCGCAATAGCTTTGCTGGTCACCTGCAATGGCCTTTATACCTCACACACCATGTCACATGACAGTGTGAAGAGGGAGATATTATGGAAGGGGGCTAATTGTCTTGTACTTGCAATAGAAGTGTGTTTTCACTTAACTGGCGATTTCGAACTGTTGGGGAATCGGTATGTGAGGGGAACTGACAGAGTGAAAGATGATGGAGTGGGGAGGGGACCGTGAAGGGGAAGAACTTTGGGTACGGTGTGTGTGTGTGTTTGATTTTCTGTTTTCTGTAACTCCCCATCTGTTTCTTAATGTCTCATCTCCTGCAGCACGTCAGTCTGTCGTTGCCTGTTGTGACTTTACGTGACGTGGCAGACAGCGCAACACGAATCCCCGTCAACGCTCATCCTGTAGCAAAATACAGAAATTAGCTTTTGCGAAGCTTGTCTAGACAATCTAATTCTAATTTTATTGCTTTAGAGTGTTTTGCGGTTTTTTTTAATTGTATGTCTTTCTAGTAGTATACTATGTTCTTTATTTTTGTAGAGGTTGGTTTCCTCGGTTTTCGTCGGTTTCGGATTTCGTTGATTTATTTCGGAAGGATTATCGACAAAAATCGAGGTTTCAATGTTTTTAACAGATACTTGTCGGCACCCGCGTGTTGAGCCCCAAACCTTCAGAGAGACCATAAGTAAATAAATAAATAATAATAAATAAATAAAAATAAAAATAAACATTGAAGCCGTTTCGTCTCCTACTTTTGCACGACTTTAATGGACCTCTGAAAACGACATTTGAGACAGGAATATTCCTACACACGAGGCTTCTGACCTTAGACTGACTTTGAGGTCGATCTCTTTAATGTTGAAGAGAGTAGGAGAAAGATTTTATGAAAGCGTACATATAATTACTTACTGAATATCATTATACTGTTTATCATTTAGCTGAAACCCCAAATACAACTGAAATGTTGATCATGTACAACCAACCACTCTTAATATGTATATAACATTGTTTGGGCCCTTGGTGAAGGGAATTTGTGTTTGTTTACAGCCACCCGAGGTTGATAGGTAAGTGGCCAACAGCATGTGTGACCCTCCACGGTGAAATGAGTCTTAAGTCGCGCGCAATAGTTTTGTGCTAGAGGCCCGAGAGATGATAGGCTCAATTTTGTGCAGTTTGACTTTTCTTTAAAAATGGATTCTTTGGTTACTAATCTATCAGGAAAATACACTGGTGTGTTAAAATAAAAGTTAGAAGTTGACTTAAAATACGTTTTAAGCAAGGTACCCTACTGCGATCCGTACTGCTTTCAGATGAAATTCAAACGCTGTTTCGATACTGTTTCCCTGTCATAACCCCATCGTGTTATATACCTTGACAGAAAGCGTGGAGTCAGTTTGTTCAACTTCTTAAAAGAACGATTCAAATATTAACCGATAAAAAGATTTGTCTGCAAAAGCTTAGGAGTAAACAGACCTGGTCGGCCATCTTGACGCTAATCTTTGAACCCGCAATCGTACTTTCACACTTCAAACGTTTATAACTCACTCAATTTTAAGGCTAGAAGAACAACTTTTGTATCAAAAGAAAGTTCAGAGCCTGTGCTTTTTAAAAATATGAAAAAAAAATTCGCGAATTAGGACTCATTTCGTCGTGGAAGGTCACATTTAATGTAGATATGGACCAAATAGCGTCTTTAAAATTGAAAATTACACATCTTAGAACCTAGAGTAGAATTTGATTTGAGATCGAATCTATTTAATGTTGAAGAGAGTAGGTAAAAAAAAAAACTTCTCTCTAAGGTTTACCTTTTCCTTGTTTCTTAAAACTGGAGAGTAAAGATCAAAACACGAACTTGAAAAAAAGTGACGGGAGAGAGAGTTTTCGATAAAGAGAGGATAGTACAAGCCACCCACATGAGAACTTAAAAGTGTTTGAGTGTGCTGATGGAGGTAAGACCTGCTCTGAAACTACACTGCAGGATCAGGTGAGGTGGGTCAAAGTGTTCTCCTCTAGCTGCCACGTGTACACTCCCAGTGTGCCTGGCACTGACGGACCCTGAGTCACCGCAGCTGTCACGTGCCCGATGGTGGCGCCGTCTGTAGATGGTGTGCGCGTGAACAATAAGACAAAGTTCATGACCGCTCTTTATTACATCTGCACAGTAAAACAGTCTGCGGTGGACGACAATTCACTTGCTGATGGCGATGACTATTTGCCTGGAATAGCAGTTTTATTGTGCAGGTGGCTTACAGCACGATCATGAACATTGATGTCTGCACATTTCAGACTATACCGAAATGACATTGCATCCTAGACTATGGGCTTTTTCACATTATAGACAAACCGAGAAATAAACGCTAAATTTCATGAATGTTGTGTTCCACCTGTGGTTTCCTTGGCAAAGCCAGACCAGAACTTTTCAACCATTTTTCTCGAAAGCTTGGTCAAGTGTGCCGTTCGTGTTACTTGAAAATGATCTGTCAATTAAGCACGCGAACGGACACACACGTTGAAATCATTTAAAATTGAACAAGAGCTAAACAGCTTTTAGCTCCATGAACGTTCAATTAATCTTCTCTAGAGACTAGGGCTGACAATAATTATTGAAAGGAATATCCGCAGACCAGACCTTTCCAGCCACTTTTCTCGAAATCTTGGTCAAGTGTGCCGTTCGTGTTACTTGAAAATGATCTGCCATTTAAGCACGCCAACGGACACACACACAAGTTGAAATTATTTATAATTGAACTGGAGCTAGACAGCTTTTAGCTCCATGAACGTTTAATCAACCTTCTCTCGATGCTAGGGCTGACCATAATTATTGAAAATGAAAATGCAAAACAACTGTTTCATAGCTGCATTGTTCTTTGTTTGATACATGAAAAAATAAAAATAAAACATTGTACGTTCCATACTCTTGGATATTACATCTGCATTTATAAGTGCCTAATTCTTTATTATTGCGTGAAAACGTTTTGAATAGTTTTTTTTAGAACAACCAACAGTTTGAGATTATTTTTCTCACAAAATAACTGAGAAGAGCGATAGAAATAGGGCTCAACTTTTAAAAGAAAATAGCAGCAAACACCTTGTAGAATAGTTTCTTTAAATATTTAAGAATCAAAACTACTGCAAAAGTCATTTATGTTTGTGTCAAACGGACTGAAAGACTTTGTCGAGCTGTCCGATGATCGAATCGACCAATAACCTCATTTAAACAAGCCGAGTCACTTGACCCTTTTATATAAGTCAAAATTTAAAAGGGAATATTTTGATTGGCACAATTAACTTTTTTAAATTTCTTATTATCCAAAAAATTCAAACTTAAACATTATGGATTAGACCAGGGATACCCAACCTACGGCCCGCGGGCCATATCCGGCCCGCGATGCTCGCTGTGCCCACAGTGCAAGAAATCGGCATGTTAGTAATAAAAAAAGACCTAAATAAACGAAAAAAAGGGAAGAAGAAGTATTTATCCCTACTTAGGGGCGTCTCTCAATCTTTTTTCGATGGACGAACATTTCGATTCAGTGCTCCGACTTGGTGTCTCTACTATGCAGGCGGTCATTCAGAAGTTGGTTTCGGGTAAACATTTCAAATATCCCACTAATTAGTACATAATTAATGGTAAATACAACCTGTTTCTAATAAAAATGGTATCTGCTCTATTTTTTTTTGTTTTTTTTTTTTTGTATTTTTGCGGTGAAGCGGCCCGTGACTCGCATGTCGGAAATGTGTATGGCCCGCAGGCCGAAAAAGGTTGGGCATCACTGGATTAGACTATTTTAAGGTGGGTGGAGAGGGAACGGGGAGATTCAACAACACCAAGCATACTAATTATACCACAGTGATTTCGCTGCCAGAAGTTCCTCACCCCTGGTGTACAAAGTTGCTCATAATTCATGTAAATTACACTTGTCTAAAGTCTGTTATTAGTTTCACACTTTTCAAATGTAGAAAGATTAACTTAAACAGAATACTTATAATCATACAAACATATTTCTCAGTGTGGCTCCGTTATGTCTACAGTACGCAGTGTCACACACACATCACTGCCATAAACTTCTCCAACTATCAAAGGAATTATTGCTAAATTTTCCACAAAAAAACATCTGGAAAAATCATTGATATTATAAGCGATATCTATTGATGGGGTTTATTATAAAAATGGTAGTTTGAACTATTGCTGTAAAGACAGCTGGTACCATCGAAGATAATTATCCAAATGCTTGTATAGCGGGATACACACCACGTGGTTAGGCTCTCCGCGCATAACATTCTCAGGCCATGACTACGGACTGCAAGTGATAGACTGAGAGTAAGAAAAAAAAAAAAAAAAACAAAAAAACAAACTAAAACACACGCACACACACTTTTTCGTTATCTCTCTCTCTCTTTTCAAAATCACACCAACACACACTTCTTAAACGTGGACAAGAGAAGACAAAGGTGAAAATTAAGTTGTTTAAATTCTTGTCCTTTCTTTCTCTTTTAAAAAGTCGGTATATAGACAGATGGTTCAATTGAAGATGGGAACTTCTTTTTTCCCCTCGCTCTCGCTTAAACTACTGCTTTGAAGGAAGCCAGCACTATTCAAGATGGGAACGACTAACTCTTTATCTTTCTTTTCATTTTGAATAAAATAAAAAAAAGTCAGTGGTATCATTACTGGTTCGAACGCTGATCTTAATGCTATATTTCTAGTTTTAACAACTGCTATAAAGTCAGCTGATACCATTTGAGATGAGAACGACTGTCTTTATCTATATATATATAATTTTGTCATCTGGTACCATTACAGTTGGGAATGCTTATATTTATATATCGTTCTCGTTTTAACATCTGCTTTATAGTCAGCTGGATATTACTCAAGACGGGAAAAAATCTTGATATTTCTCTCCTTTTGTCTCTCATTTTAAATACTATAAAATCAGCTGCTACCATTATATATGAGAATGCTTATCTGCATATTATCTTTCTCGTTTTAAGGTCAGCCAGTAACATCCAAGATGAGAACGGCTATCTTTCTCTCATGTTAAATATCTGCTATAAAGTTAGCTGCTACTTCATATCCCTCTCTTACTTTCTGTGGATATTATTTTGAATAACTGCTATAAAGTCAGGATATGTAGTTGCATCTCTTTTGGGATAGCCGGGATACATACAATTGCATGACGCACAGACACGTATACTTCTCGCTGAGACCTGAGTACCATTTTGAAGAATGTTGCATGCATGTGATCTTGGAAATAAAATGGTGTATAAAAGAATTAAGGTGGCGCTGACACAAAATTAAATCCAGGAAAATATGAAATTGCTTTAAAAAGACAAAAAAGATCGTTACCACACACAAAGGTTCACTCAGATTAACAATAAAAGACCTAAAGCGACGGAGATCTTCTCCCCACTAGCCAGTTATATTATTAGAAAGGTAATCATGCTCAAAAAAGAAGTTACACATTGAAAGAGATATTACTATCCACAACACATGGTCTTTGTTGCCTTAATAGTTATTGTTCTTCCCAGGACTTTCAGAAACGAGAAAAAATGAAAAGAAAGGTTCAAGCCGACTTCTGTCACTAACACAGTTAATGCACATCTAAAAAAAGGCGGTATGGTAGAAATCTGCCTCGAAAAATGAGAGAAGAAAATCATGAACACACGACGAAGCTTCCAACTCAAAAACACCATGCTGTCAGTTAATGTCGGAAGCAGCCGTGAAATAAAAAAGCATCGATAATAAATGATGTTAAAAGGCAAATGGACCTAAAACGGAACGGAACACGTTTGCTAAAGCCAGAGTTTAGTGTCAAGGAGAGGGTCAGGTTGGCAGGTGAGACAGGGTCAAAGTGTGTTAGTCATTCTGCAGCAGGTACACTCCCAGTCTGCCTGGCACTAACGGTCCCATGAGTCACTGCACGTGTCGCCATGTCGGATGTCTGAGTTGAGATACAGTTCGGTATCCATATATATCGTGTTTTTATCATGTAATGGAAAATCAGATCCCATATACTTATCGAAACAGAGGTAACAACTTCATCTTTTTGTTTAAATTCGTTGTATGATTTCACAAAATCTGTTATAAAGCAATCTCCATTGCCAATATATCAAAAATTATTTTAGTGTTAACAATACAGTTGTCTTGGGATTAAGAATTTCAGTAAAAGTTACGAAATCTGTTATACTACATTTTTGAAAAACCCTTTTCCCCTGAACTCTAAGTATGTGATCAAGAAAGGTTTTAATGTGTCAGTGATGTTTTCAGGTTCATTTAGATAGGTTAACTGGACTTACGGCTTCTAATGATTCTTCTTTTCTCCTGTACCTAATTGATTAGAGAATCTTGTAAGAAGCAGGACAGTTTTTAATTTCTCAGACGTCACAGCAGTGTTGTCCCTTTGTTGCCAGGTTTAGACAAGAAAAGTTGAGGTAAAGTCTTTGATGTTATTTGTTGTCTGAGTCGCTTAGAACATCTTGGATGCATATTGAAATAAAGAAGCCGTTTATTATTTTAGAAAAAGTCCAGATATTTATGGAAGCAGTTTTTATCTATCAAATCTAGTCTCTGGACACTGTTGAGGATGACCAGCTATTTGGAAAAGCCCTACCCTCCAAAGCTGGACATCTCAATGACAGTGATAATTAAAGAGCGACACTTCAGTTGAGATAACAAATGAGAAGAAGAGAGATAAGAATGTACATAGAGCCTAAAGACGACACTATAAAGACAGAAGAAAAGGAAGAAATAAGTACGAAATAGTATAAAGAACTCAAAAGTAGAGAAAGAAGAATAGAGATTAATAAGATGGAGTAAAAGTATCACACAATCACATACATAACTAAATTTGCTCACACAACATCGGAGCAACAATTGAACAAATCAGATTTGCAACTCTAGTCTTTATTAGCTTTGAGGACAGAAGAGAAAAATTTTATGTGTGATGTCACCATAGTTTATTGACAAGCCAAAAGAATATTATAGAAAGTCTTCAATACCAGCAATAGGAGCTTATGACTTTTTCGATGATGCATAACAATAGAAGAACGACGACTTTTACGGTTTGTTTGCTGTGTAATTTGGCTAAATGTCATTGAAACTGATTTCTTGTAATAGCGAAGAACAAAAGCCATAGTTTCCGTCTGTCAATGGCGGCTTCTGACAAAATGACCATGGTACATGCCGTCCTCTTCTCATGGTATGTCAACTAGTTTCAGTTGTCCGTGCAGAAGATCCCACAGACCATATTAGCACCCATATACGTACATTGGGTACGTCCTGTGCATCCTCGAAAAATTGTCACTCGTGATGCTGCCAAGCAAAGGGAAATGATTTAGCAAAGGCATGTAATGGGATACATAAAAGTAATGGGACACATAAAAGTAATGTTATCCATCTTTCCCCTTATCCATCTACTTATTTAACCATGCATCTATTGCCTATTTGGCAATCTATCAAACTTTTACCTGAACATTATTCTTTTTCTCAACATTTCTTTCTATCTTTCGGTCCAATTAAAATAATTAGATCCAATAAACGAGAATTTTCTTACACACAAATTGTGTTATATATCTAAATATATAAAGGACAGAAACTCTAAATTGAGACAAAGGAAGAAAAAAATTTATGATTTTAGTGCAGGCTCCCTCATATGTCTAAAGCAGACCTGGGCAAAGGCCGGCCCGCGGGCCGGATCCGGCCCGCCTCCTGTCTCTGACCGGCCCGCCCGCCGTCCTGCCCGCCAGTTTATATACTATATACAGTATTGGGTAAAACTGAGTTAACTATATTAGTCCGGCCCTCTAAAACCATCTCAATTTCTCATGCGGCCCCTTGGAAAAATTAATTGCCCACCCCTGGTCTAAAGGGAGGTAAACAAAGCAAACAGAATACAACGGCAGTAAAACAACAATGTGGGAGTGCACAACAGAGACCCACAGACGGACGCATACAAAAACGCAAAATAAATTTTTAATTACATGTGCTGGAGTTAAATATCAATGTCATGCAATGCTCGTTTTCGAGACAACAATCTGTATCTTGCACATTTCCATCATTGCAGTTGGGGTCAGTGTAATTACAGGTCTTGCAAGTGTTGCTGTTCACTGCAACACAAAGAACAGAGTGTGTCAGTCCTGCTCCAGTGATCAAGTCTTTACTAGTCGCCGGGAAATGGAGTGCTATTGCATCTACACTACACCTTCCCTGACTAACACAGCCTGGTGGTTTTACTACACGTACCCTTTACCCCCAATTGATAACAATGCAATTTTTTGACACAAGTTGCTTTCTTTATCACGAATTGATCGATGTTGAAGTCAGTGTTAATGAATTTTATTTTATTTTGCACTAACTATACATTTTGATCACAAGTCTTGCACATTAAGCTGTACAGGCAACATAAAGCACTTCAGTCTTGCTTCTGTCTTTGCTATTCTCCGGAAATGTGTTACTACTGGTACTTCACATTCCCTGAGTAACATAACATCAAACGGCTGGCAATGATACATTCTGTAGTTTTTATATTTTTGTTTCTCCGATAACAATGCTTAGTGTTTGTAGAGGTCTAATTTCTGAATGACAAATTAGGTTTATCTTTAGAGATGTTTAACTCTTATTCACTACATAATTGTTACCCATCACCTAAGATCACTTAACGCTGACATGTCACAAAACATAACATTGTTTTACAGACAGACAGTAATAGATGAGTAAAATCAAAAAGAAAACGTCCGGTGAAGTAAACCTACCGGGGTCGATGTAAAATGGAAACAAAAGCCCGCACAGGTAGAAGGCGGCGGCCATTAACTGATGTGTTGTTGTCATGTTGGTCTTGTGGAGTGAGAACTCGCGGCCTCTTGTCTTCCCTCAGGTGAAAGTGGTGACAGCAATGGTGAGACTACTCGGGGTGTGTAGCAGGCAGCCAGTCGGTGATCTGTGTCCTTGTTGGGTGATCCGTGACTCCACCTAAAGGTGAATTCGCAATAGCTTTACTGGTCGCCTGCAATGGACTTTATACCTCTCACACCATGTCACATGACAGTGTGAAGAGGGAGATATTATGGAAGGGGGCTAATTGTCTTGTATTTGCGATGCAAGTTTGCTTTCACTTAACTGACGATCTCGAACTGTGTGTTCGAATAAGTAACATTATTAACTAAGTAACAAGACCACAAAGATCGTGGGTTATGGATTCATATCTCACTCTAGAATATTTCGCAAGTGACTATCCTTTCATAACAGCATAATCTGACGGTGTGTTGTGAGCATCACCTCCCGCGTCTAGACAATTTTATTGCCTAACATGTTTTCGGTTTTTTAAACTGTGTATCACTCTAGTAGTATACTATGTTCTTTATTTTTGAAGAGAACAGTCGACTTCTGGGCTGTAGAAAACAAAATTGATTCGATTTCTATTAGTTAATTTAGAAAACATTTCCTCAGTTTTCGTTGGTTTGGGATTTCACCGATAGTTTTTGGACGGATTATTGACCAAAATCGAGGTTTCAGTGTGTTAAACGGGTAGGTGTCTGAACGAGCATACTGCGTCCCAAATCTTCAGAGACAAGAAAAGGCGATAAAAATCAGTTTTGTCTCCTACTTTTGCACACCTTTAATGTACATCTGAAAACGGCATTCGAGACATAGTAGTAACATGTTGACACACAACGAGGCTTCTAAATTTGGACAGACTTTGAGATCGAAACTATTTAATGTTGAAGAGAGTAGGCAGTTTTCGATAAAGGGAGGTACAATACATGCAGCCCGTATGAGAACTTCAAAGCGTTTGAGTGAGCTGATGGAGGTAAGACCTTTTCTGAAGCTACACTGCAGGATCAAACAGAAAGTCGTGCTTCCATGTGAGGTGGGTCAAAGTGCTCTCCTCTAGCTGCCACGTGTACACTCCCAGTGTGCCTGGCACTGACGGACCCTGAGTCACTGCAGCTGTCACGTGCCCGATGGTGGCGCCGTCTGTAGATGGTGTGCGCGTGAACAATAAGACAAAGTTCATGACCGCTCTTTATACCATCTGCACAGTAAAACAGTCTGCGGTGGACGACAATTCACTTGCTGATGGCGATGACTATTTGCCAGGAATAAGTTTTATTGTGCAGGTGGCTTACAGCACGGTCATTAACATTAATGTCTGCACATTTCAGACTATACCGAAAAGGTACTGCATCCTAGACTACGGGCTTCTTCACATTATAGACAAACCGAGAAATAAATGCTAAATTTTATGAATGTTGTGTTCCACCTGTGGTTGCCTTGGCAAAGCCAGACCAGACCTTTCCAGCCACTTTTCTCGAAAGCTTGGTCAAGTGTGCCGTTCGTGTTACTTGAAAATGATCTGTCATTTAAGCAAGCGAACGGACACACACACACAAGTTGAAATTATTTATAATTGAACTAGAGCTAAACAGCTTTTAGCTCCATGAACGTTCAGTTGACCTTCTCTAGAGACTAGGGCTGACAATAATTATTGAAAAGGAAAATGCAAAACAAATGTTTAATAGCTGCAGTAATCTTTCTTTGATACATGAAAAAATAAAATAAAACATTGTACGCTCCATACTCTTTGATATTACATCTGCATTTATAAGTGCCTAATTCTTTATTATTGCGTGAAAACGTTTTGAATAGGTTTTTTTTAGAACAACCAACAGTTTGAGATTATTTTTCTCACAAAATTACTGAGAAGAGCGATAGAAACAGGGCTCTACTTTTAAAATAAAATAGCAGCAACAACCTTGTAGAAAAGCTTCTTTAAATATTTAAGAATCAAAACCACTGCAAAAGTCATTTATGTTTGTGTCAAACGGACTGAAAGACTTGGTCGAGCTGTCCTATGATCAAATCGACCAATAACCTCATTTAAACAAGCCGAGTCACTTGACCCTTTTATATGAGTCAAAATTTTAAAGGGAATATTTTGATTGCCACAATTAACTTTTTTATATTTCTTATTATCCAAAAAAATCAAACTTAAACATTATGTATTAGACTATTTTAAGGTGGGTGGAGGGGGAATGGGGAGTGTCAACAACACTAAAGCATACTAATTATACCACAGTGATTTCGCTGCCAGCAGTTTCTCCCCCTTGATGTACAAATTTCCTCATAATTCATATAAATTACACTTGTCTAAAGTCTGTTATTAGTTTCACACTTTTCAAATGTAGAAAGATTAACTTAAAGAAACAGAATACTTATAATCACTGCCATAAACTTCTCCAACTATCAAAGGTTTTATTGCTAAATTTTCAATCACAAACCATCTGGAAAAAAATCATTGATATCATAAGCGATATCTATTGATGGGGTTTATTATAATGGTAATTTGAACTATTGATGTGAAGACAGCTGGTACCATCGAAGATAATTATCCAAATGCTTGTATAGCGGGATACACACCACGTGGTTAGGCTCTCCGCGCATAACATTCTCAGGCCATGACTACGGACTGCACGTGATAGACTGAGAGTAAGAAAAAAAAACCAAAACAAAACAAACTGAAACACACACACACACACTTTTTCGTTATATCTCTCTCTCTTTTCAAAGTCACATCAACACACACATCTTAAACGTGGACAAGAGAAGACAAAGGTGAAAATTAAGTTGTTTAAATTCTTGTCCTTTCTTTCTCTTTTAAAAAGTCGTTATGTAGACAGATGGTTCAATTGAAGATGGAAACTTCTTTTTTCCCCTCGCTCTCGTTTAAACTATTGCTGTGAAGGCAGCCAGCACTATTCAAGATGGGAACGACTATCTCTTTATCTTTCTTTTCATTTTGAATAAAATAAAAAAAGTCAGTGGTATAATTACTGGTTCGAACGCTTATCTCAATGCTATTTTTCTGCTATAACGTCAGCTGATACCATTTGAGATGAAAACGACTGTCTTTATCGATATATATATAATTTTGTCATCTGCTTTAAAGTCAGCTGGTACCATTACAGTTGGGAATGTTTATATATATATATCGTTCTCGTTTTAACATCTGATTTATGGTCAACTGGGTATTACTCAAGACGGGAAATACTATCTTCATATTTCTCTCCTTTTGTCTCTCATTTTAAATGCTATAAAATCAGCTGCTGCCATTACATATGAGAATGCTTATCTACATATTATCCGGTACAGCCGGTACCATCCAAGATGAGAACGACTATCTTTCTCTCTCATTTTAAATATCTGCTATGAAGTTAGCTGCCACTACTCCAGATGGGAACGACTATCATCATATCTCTCTCCCACTTTCTATGTATATTATTTTGAAAATCTGCTATAAATTCAGCGTCTATTTTGAGGGACATGTAGTTGCATCTGTGGGATAGACATGATACATATAATTGCATGAGGCACAGATACATATACTTCTCGCTGAGACCTGAAGAAGATGTGAGAGAATGTTGCATGCATGTGAAAATGGGCTATAAAAGAATTAAGGTAGCACAGACACAAAATTAAATCCAGGAATATATAAAACTGCATAAGAAAGACAGAAAGATCATTATTACACACAAAGCTTCATGTCACGAAATCTGTTATTCTACATTCTTCACAGTTCCTTTTCCCCGAACTTTAAACATGTGAACAAGAAAGGTTTTAATGTGTCAGCGATGTTTACAGATTTATTTAGATAGGTTAACTGGACTTACGGCTTCTAAAGATTCTTCTTTTCTCCTGTACCTAATTGATTATAGAATCTTTTAAGAACTAGGACAGTTTTTAATTTCTCAGAAGTCACAGCAGTGCTGTCCTTTTGTTGCCAGGTTTAGACAAGAAAAGTTGAGGTAAAGTCTTTGATCTTATTTGTTGTCTGAGTCGCTTAGAACATCTTGGATGCATATTGAAATAAAGAAGCCGTTTATTATTTTAGAAAAAGTCCAGATATTTATGGAAGCAGTTTTTCTCTATCAAATCTAGTCTCTGGACGCTGTTGAGGATGACCAGCTATTTGGAAAAGCCCTACCCTCCAAAGCTGGACATCTCAA
>SRHC01003630.1:0-13452 GCA_004794325.1 Pomacea maculata | reverse complement strand
AGTTGTTTGGAGTAAAATGTCCCCCAGCACTTTGACTAGTAGTGTGAATTCTTGATAAGACAACGTAGAAGAAATCACACACTTTTGTGGGCTTTACTAAATACAGAGCAAAATGAAAAGGTTATCACTAGAGTACAACACTGCAGTATGATGAAAATTGAACAAAGTAGTACGCCCATAGTCCTCGTTGGAACTAGAAATGCAGTACTAAAGGGAAAAACAATACACATACATCTCTCCAAAGCTATTGCCGCGGATATTGCTGCGGTAACAAAACAAGAGGTCCAACCGGTTCCAGTGTAAAACCCATTTAAAACCACGATAGTTATTGCGAAATATTCTTCCCCTAAGCTTTTGTCATAAAATGTTATGGAAGATGTCACAGAAAACACCATAAAATAACACACCAAAAGTAAACAGTTTATTACTGCCAGCAAGAGCAGACATAAAATAATTCGGTCCTGCAGGCCCTGGCGCCAGAACACCAAGTTTGTTGGGAAACCAGTAAGACACAATACTGTAGTCACACCCCCACAGCAAACTGTTTCAACGAATTCTTTTATTTTATTAACGGCCACGTCCTGAAGGATATCACTTGCAGCAACTTTTATTGTAAAATTTTTTTACATCCTCCATTGTGGAGGACTTCCTGCAGGCGGTCAGGAATGAAAACACATTTGCAGGACGTAATGTTGTGAAATAAATAGTAACTAATTTAAATAAGTAATATTGAGGCTAAATATGTTTCTCTGTCGAAATGCCTATGCACTCTAAAGTATTTACATTGCAGCAATATTGTCTTATATATTCAACGTGTAACTAAAAGGTTTTCGTCTCAATAAATATCACGTAAAAACAGCTTCATTTTTTCTTCCTTTATTTAAATGCTTTTAGAAATATGCACTTATACAAGAACGAGAACATAATTAGCCAGGTAAGAAATGGAGTGTGTGTGTGTAAGTGAGTTCGTGTTTGTGGACTCTGCACAAAACAATAAGTGATGGATGCAAAATGAAGCGTAAATATGTTGGAAAATCTTTATTTAAATTCAACTACTAAACAAATTAATATCAAGCTGGTATAAGGGCGAATACAGAATATACGGTCTTCTGAAACTTTCTAACATGCCATCGCTCACCCTAAATTAGATTATGTCTTATGTCTGTTTGTGTACGTGACCATCAGTGAACTTCTATGGATTTCATGATAATTCTAGGGACAGTGAAAGGTAACTCAAAATCAAAACATGTATCTGGTATTATATTTTGACGAGAAACAGCTTATTAAAACATTCACTGAGAAGGTTTTGTACACAAGTAATCTCATTAGACAGATTCTTAGGGAGAAAAGAAAGGATAATACTGAAAGTGCTCACACAGAGCTACTGTACACAAAAACCCAAAATAGAAAGGCAGAAACTAAACGCAAAATCAGTAATAGTTTAATTTCAATCATGTTTCAGGTCCAATGGACTAATAAAAATCAGATAATACGCCATCAGAATCAATAACAGTAGCAACAGAATTCAATAACTTAAGTGCATCTACGCTTCTAGAAGCATAATAAACTTTCTGTTTGTCTCAAAGAAAGAAAAAATAGTATATCTCATTCCTAAACGCCTCACCCAATCGCTGACCCTGTGCACTTTGATCACTTGATATTTATTTGTTTGTAATGAGATGGGTTGACAGTTATACCTCTTACCGATGTCATCTGATAGGAATGTGTCGAATACTGGGGTGGGAACCCGGAGGTCGTCCGGCTTAATGTTTGTGTGATGCAACATTTTCGTCCAGTCGACCTATGTTTCTCACTCCAACAAGAGTTGGGAAAGGTAAGGTTCGGAGGTACGACCTTTCAATTTACTGTTTTGCTGTTTTGATTTTATTCTTATTGTTTTCGGTTTATCAATTACAGGTTTGTTTTTTTTTTCGCTTCAGTAAAGCAACTTATCTTCACATGTAAAGTAAAAAGAAAACATGATCAGAAGTCAAACCTAATTATAAAGTCTTTTAACGAAAAAGAAGCTTCCGCACTACAACCGCTAAACATTTATAATAATAAAACTTACCAAGCAAAACAATTTTGCGACATTGGAAAAGCTACTTTACAGTTTAGCAGTCTGTTACAACCAGGTAACAAAGCGGTAGCAAAACAAACATTTTTATGAGAAATAATCAAAAGCAACGATTCTATGTGTTAAGATCTATTTTTAGTCATTTCAACAAAAACTAAAACGAAATATTTAATATTAAGTCATTTTTTTAATAATTTGCTTTAATAACAATTCCAACTTACCAAACGGTTAACAGTGTCTTTATATTTATTACTCATGAACTATCATTGTATATCCTATATCAGTAATCTGTGTTGTTTAAACATAAAGTTCTAATGGACTACTGACCGATGTCGCGTAACATTAATGCCATCATCTAAAATTGTGTATAGAATGTAGATAAGGTGGTATATTTATAATGGATCTTTCATGATAACATGCATGTATTAAATTGGTTTGAGATCTGTTCCTCTTATGACAAATAGATTAAAGTTTTAAAAAATATATTTCAACTGTTTCATGTTTGTTTTATGCAATGCCGACGACCGATGTCACTGATAATGTGATAAATAAATAAAAGTATTGAAAGTATGTATGATGATGAAGATTGATGATGATGATTGATGATGATGATGATGATGATGATGATGATGATGATGATGATGATGATTTAAGCTAAGCATTGATAGAAGCTCTTGCTACATGATATCAAAATCTGGCTGCACTAGCACGCCAAAAAAAAAAGTTTCGTCACATCCCAATTTAGTGTTTCTCGACACTGACAACTCTACCTTCTGTCCTTTTATCAGTTTCTGAACTAAGTGCACAGTACAGTTCACCCCCGGGAGAGGGTTCCCGTGAGAGGATCCTGACTCAGCAACTCGCTTGTCGTCCACTATGATATACAGGTAAAAGCTCTTGGGTTCTTCAACTGCCATCGCTCTGGCCATAAAGAAGTAGATGCCTGTGACAGGGACGGTGAAAATGCCTGTTGTGTTGTCGTAGGCCTGCCCGACATTGCAGTCAACATCCCTCAAGATGACATCGTCTTCAAAACAGTTTTCACTGAAACTGGCGTTGAATGCCACCAAATTACTCGCTTTTTCTACGAAAAAAGAAACGTTGAGGTATCATCATCGTTGTCGTCGTCATCATCATCCGATTTCTCAGTAGTAAAAAATTCATCAAAGTTCCTGCTTTTTACATTATATCAACGGCTGAACACAACATTACTAAATTCTGTGTAAACACGTGAGTCCCGGCATTATTACCTTTATGTTTAGTAAGATGTGTGTTTGCAATAAAATATATTCAACAAAGGTGTACGAAAGGCTCAATCCAGTAAGTGGCTTACATGCGGTGATTAATCATCAGGATACACTTTTTTGTTATATGATTAATCCGTTAACCTCTGCATTTTGTTGGATTTTTTCCTGTCAACCGTCCGCTACAGCAAAGTCAAGAGCTTAAATCCAAATAAGGTTAACCACACAAACACACACATACATGCGGAGTCCAGAATATAATTTTTTTTTAGTAAAGGGTATGTTTCATTACAAGATACTTGGTTTCAGCGCATAAGATTTGTGTTGTTGTAACATGTACTGAACATTAGCGTAATAAATGGTATCTCACCTTTAAAGGTTTTGAAACCTTCACTCAGTTCCTCAGCGGCATCTTGGAGCTTCTTAGTTTCTGTTTTAATGAGCGAAGATTCCTGCTCAGAACTGTCAACATCATTCTGTAGTTTAAGGGTAATTGCCTTAATTGCTTGAAATTCATGTTCTATATAAGTTATGTCTTTTTGAAGATTTGAAAAGTCTCCTCTAATTTTCTCAAAATTTTGTTGAAAAGTGTCCATGTTCTCCTGCATCCTGGAGTCCGCTTCTCTCAAAGACAACACTTGTGATTGAAGATTAGAGTTCTCTTCCTTCAAAGCCTCCAACTCTAAAACTGTTGTCTGTTGTTTCTCTAAGCTGCTTGTAACTGTTTCCAACGCCGCCAGTTTGTCCTTCATGTCTGCAATGTCACGTGACAGTTTTGTCATGTCTGACGGCAGTGACGTAAGCGGTGTATCACTTACTTGCCTCTCTAGAGGACTTGTCTCACTGCAGGTAACCGCTGATAACAAACTGCTGCTGTCCTCCCCTGTACATTGTGTGCCACTGGACACTGTGCCGATGTAGGCTTCTATGACCTGCATGTTGATGGCGCTGTCGTCAAACTGGTGCAGCAGTGTCTGTAGTTGTCTGCCCCTTCTGCACTGCTGCTTATACATCTGAACATCATCGTCAGTGAGTAAAGCTGTTTGCTCGAGGCTTGGGACAGAAGTTAGTTGACCTTTTGTTCCTCCCTGTGAGGACAGCTGCCAAATCCTACAGTGCCTGTCACGTGCAGTGATTATTTTTTCTTGAATCTGTTTACCCAGACTCTCGGCTACTTCATCCAGCACTCTCTGGCTTTTCTCCTCCGCCTGCGTCACTAGCGCCCTCACGGCATCGGCCAGCCTGCTGATGACGTCAGCCACCGCCTGCCTCTCCCGCTGTAGCCTGTCCTCCTCCTCCCTCATCGTCACCAGCGCCTCCTCCAATACCGCGAGTTGTTCTGTCAATGTACCCTCGGTTATAGGTTGAAAGGAAAGTTGAGAATCTTTTTGATAACTACAGGTTAGAGGTTGCACATGGTGATTGGAGAAAAACTTGTTGTGACACTGCTGGCACTGGTCACACATATTGTGACCACACTCAGTACACGTGAACATGGCGTGCTCCCCTCTATCGCACACGTCACAGGTCACTGCCTCATTGTTCAAGTAAAAGTTAGTCTGGAAAAGAAACTAAGTAAAGACAATCGTAGAATGTGGTACTTTTTTAAAGTTTCGAGGCGTAAAATTTGACACTAAGACACACAATGTCATTTGTACAAAGTAGGCAGATAAATAATAATTTACAAAATAGATAAACTAAAAAAATGTCAAAGTGTGTATTCTTTGGATACTCGGAATTTAACACTTTCGAGTTTTGGTGTATATTTTTTTATGACGTAGTCAAAGTATAAGCTTCATTAAAATCTATAGTAAATGAATAATTAATAAAATCGATTAAATACGGTACGCTTCAAAGTATACAGCATTTCATAAATTTTATAAAGTATTACAAAAAATGGTAAGTTATACACAGGTGAGGTATTACCTATGGAAAATATGTAAAAAGTTGCATGTTGTAAACCTAATTATATTACTGTGGCAGGAGAATATTAATTTATGATCTGTTGTATACACTTACTGTATTTTAATCTTGTAAAAGTTAAATTAATTTTACTTTCGTCACTAGATATAATGAATGAGACAAATTGACAAAGATCTTCATTATACTCCATCCTATAATAGAGGCAGCTGTCTTGGGCAAGATTAAAGGTTTTTATGTCTGCCTAATTTTGTGAATGTTTTACCTTTGTTTATTTGATTTCACAGATGGGTTTACATTATCTTTCCACACCCGTACAAAAGACCTAGTGCAAATAAACTTATTTTAGTTAAGAGTGTAATGATATGCTTTATCGATATTTTATGAGTCCTATTATTGAGAGGCATTATTTGAGTAAGTCGTATCCAAACATCTCCTAATAATTTTTTTATACTTTATGTGCTTCAGCTTTATGCTACATGTTAATTTTTGTGCCACTTTACTTTTTTTATAATACCTCTGTTAGTAAAAGGTAACGGTCATCCCCTAACATTTTCAGGTCGTTGAGGGCTAAGATGTTACAGACCTCACTTTTCTTGGAACCAGTTCACGTGAGGGCAAACAAAGCTCGTCTCGATTCCTCTGCTGCCTTAAGCAGTGTTACCTACTAATATTCTTTTAATTAAGGATTTAAGTACAATGTTTTCCCTATCTGTGTGCTGATATAAGTAATTTGAAATCAGCTAACAGATTTAGGCACAAATCGTTTGCGTACTAGTCTTCAGACATTTATTTGGAATAAGCTAGGATGCTATATATTTCTAAACGACAATGTTCCTCACCTGGAACTGGGTGACACTACCTGCTGGCACTTGGATACCTGCTCTGCACGTTGGACACGGAAAAGTCAAAGGTTTATTTTCTGATCTGCCCTCCTCGCTAAATGATGTATCTGATGAAACCTAAGACGAAGAAATAGGGCTAAATTGTACATCACTTTACTTTCACACTTTATGACATTATATAAAAGTCAAGCCTCATAAAACAAAATTAAAAATACAGTATACACTAGAGTAGTAATGCCTAGATAAATCAGTATCGGACATTCAAAACGTGGTTGTGAAACTACTTTGTGCAATGGTTATCATTTTTACAAGAAGAGATCGAATACTGAAGGTAAAGTTTACTGGAAATGTTGCAAGTATGGACCGTTGAAATATCCAGCATGCATTAAAAAACTGGGGATTCGAATTGTGCAGATGTCAGAGCATAATCGTGAAGGAAATTCAGCAAGTAAAGCAAGAAAAGCAGTTTTTTCAAATGAATCGCAGAATGCAAGACACTACATCGACACAATGTGCTGTACCAAGCGCAGTTGCAAGAGACTTGGGTGAAGATGTTCTGATGGTGCTTCCGGATTGATCAGGGATTAACAAAAGTTTGATAAGCTTCAGGGCGAAGACTATGAACCAGGAAGCAGACGATATTCTACCACCTCCCCCCTCAGATATTATAATTGATATACCACAGCGTTTCAGTCATGTGGTTCTGTTCGATTCGTTTGATGAACAGCCTGACTTACGAGACGACGCACTTCCGAGAGGACTAGAGAAAAGCGACATTTGTTTGGCCAATGGGACATTCAAATAGGTGTCATCAATTTTTATAGCTTTTTTTTAACCATTTTGAGCAGATCAGTGGCATCAAGCAGCTCTTTACTGCGCAACAAGAGGCCACATACACACGTTTGCTAGACTACGTCAATCGTGTATTGCCACGTGCACAACCACTCATTTCGTTGTGGAGGGTCACATATTTTCAATTTTTTAAAAAGAAAGCTTTTCAGAAACTCATAGATAAAGAAAACGTAAGTACAGTTGTGACTGTAGTCAGAATGTCTGACGGGAATTCTTGTGTCTAGCAGTATTTTTGTTTTATTTTCTTTTAGGCGATCCCGGATAACCGAATACGCTGTTAATTGAAGATCGGATAATCGAAGTTCTACTGTGTTTGCTGTGACATGCGTGTAGCGTGGCCTCATTTTCAGCTAGTCACGACTTAGAGATATGGGTTACCTTGACCCCAGTGACACATTGACCCAGCATTCGATAACACTGTTGTCCCACTGTAGTCTGTGTGTTAGCGTTAGTCAGTGTCTCTTCGCGTGCGTGTGCCTGTGTGTCTGCAAGGAAGAGTTTGTTTGTTTTTTGGTGTTTTATGCCATGCCAGCAACTAAGGCTATATCATGGCAACTGCAAGGAAGAGAGTAGATAATGCACATTATGTATACTCACCGTAAGATGTTTTTCAATAGTTTGCAAACAAGGGAGGCAGAACGTGTGAAAACAAGGCAGCAGTTTGGGATTGCGTCCCCTGTACGGCTCTAAACACACGCTACAGACGGATGTGACTTGGTCAGGTACATTGCTACTTGCCATCGTTGTCGTGGTGTCGACTCTGATGGTAGTAAGTTAGGAAAACAAGAAACACCCAGTATACACGACAGTCTTTTCACAATGGCGCCTAGTCTTGCCACGTCAACACCACACACGTCTGTTCTCTTCTCGCAGGCTTGTCGGGCTGCACGCTGTAGCCAGTGTACCACAATGTTGCTTGAAAATATTTTCAAATCCGCAATACTACACTTATACTCTGGAGATTGATGTCTCATAAAATATAAAGACAATCTCAAACCTCTTGTCAGATGTTTTAATCCTTTTATTCCGTGGTTCTCTTAGCTACTGAAGGAAGTGCTTTAGGTTGTGATCATGCACAGCGAATGTATTTTTAGAACAAAGAGGAAAACGAAAGTAGACATTATTTCCGGGAAATGCAGACGACAATTATGTCACGACTGACGCAGCATTTTGCAATAAGGTTGTTTACAGGGAATCACTGGCCTGTCGTTGGGTGTGCACTAGCAGATGGGGATTGGTGGGGGGAATCAGGGGACAGTTCACCTCTTGCTTGTCTGACCCTGTCCGTCTCGCCAGCCCCACAGCCCTGACCCTAGGCTCTTGTCACGTGTTGATATATATATAAGGACACTTTTAGAAACGTTCAGAGTAAAAAATCTTTCTAAAATGTACCTTTCATTTTTTTTCTATTCTTGTCTCTTGTGTGTAAACTTCTGTGAATGGAACCACGAAGACACGATAGATGCATGCAGAGAAAATTAAATATAACCCTGAGTAGAGTGGGTGGACTGATGTCTGTCTGCCGAGACCATCGCTTAGCATCTTAACAATAAATGTGACTAAACAAGAAGCTGTTTGCTGGAGAGCCTCATTCTAGTAGTTAAGTAAATCGTCTGCAAGCAGTCCATTGTTACAAGTTCTTGATTTTGAATCCATTCTTTAAAGACTTAAAAGTATTGCAGGATTCTGATGAAAAGATTAGTACTAAAGTTTTAAATAAAGCGAGATTTTTTTAATCGTCAATATTGAGGCTGTTCCCGTGTTTTCTTTCTCCTTTTTTGTTCTTCAAACTCTTTGCGATAACAACCCGAAACCTGGGTTAACCGAAGGTAGTACATGGCGAGTATCGAACTAGACACCGCAGGCTCCGTAGACTGTGTACACCACCGCTCTTACCCTGATTCTCAAACTGTCACACTTAAACACATATTCTAGCTCCAACTTGACAAACTTTAAGAAAGACATTTGCAAACATTTATTGATATATTTCAATTATGAGGGTTTGTCAAAGCAATATAGAAACAAACAAAGTGCGATATATATTTATATCACTCATCGATGCACAGCTGATAATAATAATGATATAAACAAAAACAATAGCAATGTTGACTCTTCACAAAAGCTCTATTATCAGGTATACATTGCTTTATATAGCAGCCTATACAATAAGGCTAAGTCTTGTAAAAAAGGAATTGTAAATGTTGTAATCAAGGACGTATTTGCATTTACATCGGCATTTAGGATCAAGAAAATGCGAAAAAATTGTCTTTGCATTATCAATTACATTATGTAATATTAATAGTATGTTTCATATCAATAATAAGTTAAAAGTTTTAGGAAAACATTCGCTTTCTCGTCGTCTGAAACACGAGAATATGCAACTACATGCAACTACTAAATGTGCAACTACATTAAATTAATTACAATCAGGAAACAAAGTTGGTCTTTTTTTTTACTAGAGTTAACGTGCTGCGTTTATTTGCACTTTTATCTATTGAAACATTTATTATATGTCTCTGTAGTAAATAGTGATTTGAGTCTTTGACAAAATATTTCTTTGAAGACCTCACGAAATCGCTGGGAACGACTGTAATATACCAAAAAATAAAAACAGCTGTTAATGAGTGGACAGACGTAGACAGCTGAACTCACTGTCGTGTAAATGGGATAAAATTGATAATTGGCAGCAATGTATGGTAAAACAATGGTAGTTATTTGCCAAATGACTGATGGTAATGAAGTCAAAATGTAGATAACAGAGACAGCGATTAACATGGAAGTAAGAGCCATTTGCTGGCTGCTGATGTTACTGTAGGTCGAGGATGTCATCTGTCGCCATGTCGTTGCTTCTCTTAGTTTGTGTACGGTGACCACAGTACTGACACAAACTGTCACAAAGCTAACAATATGGACCACTGTTTGGAGTAAAATTTCTCCTAGTAATGTAACTATTATTCTATATTGGTTATAAAATCATGTATAAGAAAGTATCCATCTTTTACTAGAATGAAAGTTATAAGAAAACGTATAAACTAGACCACAACATTGAAATATTACAAAGCCTAAACATAGGAGCACACCTATGGTCCTGGTTCGAATGAATGTAGAAGCACTGAGTGGAAAAAACAACACACATGCATCTCTCCACAGCTATTGTCGCCGTGACAAAACTAGTTGTCGCTCTAATTCCATTGCAAAACCCACTTCTTCACCTGTACTTTCGTTATAAAATTTTATAACTGATGGTATAGAAATCATAGTAAATGAAGACATCAAGCACAAGCACTCGGCGACCGACAGAGAGAAGAGACACAAGTTCTATTCATGCGTGTGCATGTGTTTAAATCCATTTGTACTTATCAGTTTGCTCGCTGCACGTGCTTATTCAAATATACTCAAGCGCAGTGCCACTTATATTTCTATAGCTGTGTTTGGACAAGATGAAAAACAAAATCACATATATTAATTTAAGAAATTGTTAGGAACGTGGGTTATTACCCTTGTTTGCCATAAGAGGCATGGATTGTCGATCTCACTTGCATGCTATTAAGAATGAATAGTGGAAAACATTATTTCTGAATGATCGCATGACTGCTCGAAATGTTCTCGTGAACTCACTTTTGTGACTCAAAAATATGTCATCGATGTAAAAAGACACGGTTAAGATTTGTGTGTGTGTGTGTGAGAGAGAGAGACGGGATGAGAGTGATTCTTTGCCTAGACAAGGTATTGTATATAATTTATATATTTTTTCTTTATGATTATCATATGTCAAACGTTAGAAAGTAAAAAAAATATTTACACGATATAAACAAACATAAAGTACCAAACTAACATATATATATATATATATTATTAGAACATATATTATAATGTAAATATTACTGATTTCTTCATATTTTTTTGGTTGAGTACAAATCCATGTTGAATTAAGTAACCGGTACCCGACGAGCACCTATACTTCTAGAAGCATAATAAACTTTCCGTTTGCTTCAAAGAAAGAAAGAATAGTAAAGAGCAATAACTTTTGTAGTCTATTTTTGTCATGATTTATTTAAAGTTGTTGACAAATGTACAGGAAGTCACCGACAAAAAAATGTTTTATGATATCATGCCTAGTTTGTAGAAATTTGACTTAATAATAATTTATTCTGGTATTAGTAGCGCCTTCTTGGAAACATTAATGCCATCATCTAAAATTGTGCATAGAATGTAGATAAGGTGGTATATTTACAATGGATCTTTCATGATAGCATGTATGTATTAAATTGGCTTGAGATCTGTTCCTCTTATGATAAATAGATTAAAGTTTAAAAAATATATTTCAGCTGTTTCATGTTTGCTTTATGCAATGCCGACGACTGATGTCACTGATAATGTGATAAATAAATAAAAGTATTCAAAGTATGTATGATGATGATGATGATATTGATTGATGATGATGATGATGATGATTTAAGCCGAGCATCAATAGAAGCTCTTGCTACATGATATCAAAATCTGGCTGCACTAGCACGCCAGAAAAAGAAGTTTCTTTACATCGCAATTTAGTGTCGCTCGCCACTGACAACCTTACCTTCTGTCCTTTTATCAGTTTCTGAACTAAGTGCACAGTACAGTTGATCCCCCGGAGTGGTTCACCGTCACAGGATCGTGACTCAGCAGCTCGCTCGCCGCCCACTACGATATCCAGGCGAAACCTCTTGGGTTCTTCAGCTGCCATCGCTCTGGCCATAAAGAAGTAGATGCCTGTGACAGGGACGGTGAAAATGCCTGTTTCGTCGTCGTAGGCCTGCCCGACATTGCAGGTAACTTTCCTCAAGATGACTAAGTCTCCTGGACTGTCTTCATGGAGTCTGGCGTTGAATGCCACCAAATTACTCGCTTTTTCTAAGAAAAAAGAAACGTTAAGGCATCATCATCGTTGTCGTCGCCATCATCGTCGTCGTCATCATCATCAGATTTCTCAGTAGTGAAAAATTCTTTATTTTTACATCATAGCAACGGCTAAACGCAACATTACTAAATTCTGTTTAAACACATGAGTAACTGCATTATTACCTTTATGTTTAGTAAGATGTGTGTTTGCAATTAAATATATTCAACATAGCAGTATGAAAGTTTTATCCAGTACGTGCTTTACATGCGGTGATAAATTATAGGGATACATCTTTTTGTTGAATGATTTTCCGTTAACCACTGCCTTTTGTTGGGCTTTTTTTCTGTCAACCGTCCGTTATAGCAAAGTTAAGAGCTTAAATCCAAATAAAATTAACCACATGAAAACACACACACACACACACACACACACTGACACACGCGCGCGCGTGGAGTCCACAATATAATTTCTTTCGTAAAGAGAATGTTTCGTTATAAGATAATTGGTTTCAGCGCATAAGACGTGTGTTGTTATTGTAACATCTACTCATTCTACTGAACCGCAGCGTGATAATTAATATCTCACCTTTAAAGGTTTTGAAACCTTTACTCAGATCCTCAGTGGCATCTTGGAGCTTCTTAGTTTCTGTTTTAATGTTTGAAGACTCCTGATAAAAACTGTCTACATAATTCTGTAGTTTAAGGTTAATCGTCTTCATTGCTTGAAATTCGTGTTCTATATTAGTTATGTCCTTTTGGAGATTTGAAATGTCTCCTCTATTTTTCTCCACATTTTGTTGAAAAGTGTCCATGTTCTCCTGCATCCTGGAGTCCGCTTCTCTCAAAGAAACCACTTGTGATTGAAGATTAGAGTTCTCTTCCTTAAAAGCCTCCAACTGTAAAACTGCTGTCTGTTGTTTCTCAAAATTGCTTGTAATTGTTTCCAACGACAGCAGTTTGTCGTTAATGTCTGCAATGTCATGTGTCAGTTTCGTCATGTCTGTCGGCAGTGACGTAAGCAGTGTATCACTTACTTGCCTCTCTAGAGGACTTGTCTCACTGCAGGTAACCGCTGATAACAAACTGCTGCTGTCCTCCCCTGTACATTGTGTGCCACTGGACACTGTACCGATGTAGGCTTCTATGACCTGCATGTTGATGGCGCTGTCGTCAAACTGGTGCAGCAGTGTCTGTAGTTGTCTGCCCCTGCTGCACTGCTGCTTATACATCTGAACATCATCGTCAGTGAGTAAAGCTGTTTGCTCGTGGCTCGGGACAGAAGTTGATTGAACTTTTGTTCCTCCCTGTGAGGACAGGTGCCAGATCCTACAGTGTCTGTCACGTACAGTGATTATCTTTCGTTTAATCTGTTTACCTAGACTCTTTGCTACTTCCTCTAGCTTCATCTGGCTCCTTTCCTCCGCCTGCGTCACTAGCGCCCTCACGGCGTCAGCCCGCCTGCTGATGACGTCAGCCACCGTCTGTCTCTCCCGCTGCAACGTGTCCTCCTCCTCCCTCATCGTCACCAGCGCCTCCTCCAACACCGCGAGTTGTTCTGCGATGGTACCCTCGGTTATAGGTTCAAAGGAAAGTTGAGAATCTTTTTGATAATTACAGGTTAGAGGTTGCACATGGT
>SRHC01003629.1:0-13466 GCA_004794325.1 Pomacea maculata | reverse complement strand
ATTTGAAGCACCTCAGATGACTGATTTTCTTTAGTGTCTGCACAAATATGAAAATGTTTGCATGATGTAGAAAATAGAAACACTTGTCTGCTGGTTCTTCATTGTTTGTATTGTGTTGGCTTTATGGGACTGATAGTAGCAGACTGGTAATAACAATCTGCAACTACAGTTTTCTTGTTTACTTTGTTAGTGCTTGAAAAATAATTTTTGAATAGGATTCTTGATTGTCTTTTAAATTCGTTTGCCTGCTCCCTTCATCAAACTTTCCAGAAAAGCAGTTAAAATGATTAGAAGAATAGTAATGACGTTGTTTCATAAAGATTAAAAAAACCTTGACACATCTTTTCAGAACTACGTTTTCACTCTGACCCTGTCCTGACCATGAGTGTGTATAACATGTCTGTAATTTATTTTGTGAGTGAATTTAGAAGTGTTTCTGTTGTATGAGAATATAGGTGCATGGTTGTTGACGATATAGTCTATGTATTTTTTATGTAAATCGCTATGAGCAAATCTTTGGAAAGGCACTATATAAATCATCATCATTGTTATTATTATTTTAATGGTAAAATGACTATCTTGTGAGGAATTACGAGCATCATGAAGATAAAACCCATCCGTTCAAGAAGTGATGGTTTTCATGTTTGTATCTACTCCAAGGGTGCCAACTGGCCTAAACCCAATATGCCACCAAACATTTCTTGTCAAACTATTTTGCTCACAAAGCTGCAAGTTTCCTAATCTGTGGATGTGTGTATTTGTGCATTTTCATATTTTTTAATTCCAAGGTTCAAATGTCTTCTAAAACTCATCACCACCATTGTGAAGGGACTTGAAATTTCAAGACATGAAATCAGCAACACCAATATTAATGTGAAATTGCTAAGTAATTTGAAAATTTCATGATTGTCATGCCAATACACCATCGGGATATGCTATCTTTCCTCCCAATTGTTAATTTTGTGTAATTTTTGGCCTGCATAGATGTTTTGTGAAAAAAAAAAGACTTATGGAGTGATTTTTGATTTTGTTTTTATTTTTCTTTCTCTTGTAGTACTACTAATATGGTTATTTCTAGATAGCAGAATATGCAAGAGTGTTTGTACAACATATCATTGGAAACTGTAAACAGGATGAAGCACAATGCAGTAGTCAGCACACATATTGCAAAAAAAAAAAAAAAAAATTCACTTTGGAATGTTTCCAGAGAAGACAAAGGGTGGCCTTGAGCCCATTCATTTTGTACCCATCTATTGAGACCTGTGTTTGTTTGTTTTTTTTCTTTCTCTCTCACACACACAGATGCTGGATGGCACAGATAAATATATTTTTTCACATGAAGATTGTGTTCATGTTTGGAGCAAATTTTGATTTTGGTTGATTACATGTTATGCTAAACTGTCCCACTTCAAACTTTGTCAAATGTTAATAGCAAGGGGGAACAGGTTTTTTTTACACAGAGCCAGCAACTAAGGCTATGTCATAGCAAGGCGATCAGCCCTGTAAACAGATGCAACATGCAGAGAAAGAACAGAGTGACAAAGATGAGCTGAACCCAGGACAGCCAACCTCACTGTACTGGTGACAGGTGCTAAATGTTAATCCCAAAGATTTTCCCCAGTTCCCCCAGGTGTTTCCACATATATCATTTTGTAGATAATCATGATTTTGTTAACTATAAATGCTACCACAAACAAAGTGACAATTATTTAATGACTTGACAGACTTGGTCATGCCTCTGTTGCTGGCTGTTTTTATAGGGGTAGAGTTGTTATGGTTTGCTGGGTTGTAATTATATTTTTATGTATTTTTCTGAATTTCTGTCAGCATTGAACATAATTTATGATCTCAAAATATCATACAAATTGTTTTCTTACAATACAAGGAAGGAATGTGCCATTCCGGTGTTAATTTAATTCTTTAAACATCTACTAAGTGTTACTAAGTGATGTTATTACCTTTGTAACATTGACCAGGCAAACTGACCATTGTGTTTTCAAAGTCAGAACAAACTACAAGCATTAAAGATGATTTGGACTGTTGTGGCTACTTTGCACAGAATAAAGACCATTCTGGAAGTGGGAAGTGTTTTTCATATGTTTTAAATTTAGTGATATGTAATGAATTCATTTCGTTTGTGCCTTGACTGGTTCCAGTTGTTGGGGGGAACACATAGGTGTGTACCAGTGGCCCCTCTTTTGACATCTTGTAAACTGCAGGTTCACTGGTTTTTGTCTGGTTGTTTTGAAGGATATTAATGTCCATCTTCAGGTGAATGCCATAATTGTCTTTTATTTAGTCCATCAGTTGAGTAGTGCTTTGTGTAAGAAGGCAGCCACTGATGCCCTAAACTGTAGTCTTGTGTGAGGATCTTCAATTGGTAATTGGTAGGTCATTTTGCTTATCAGCATATGAATGCTTTTGCTTTAATAATATTTTGTGCATTTCCCCATGTGGAAGCTTTACAAGAGAAAGGGTGGAAGGTAGTGATGCCACATGACATCACATAATGGGCATCACAATCAGGCAAACATACAGACAAATGCACAGTGAACATTACAAGGAACAAAGAAACTCAGAGATAGGAGTATGGTGAAGAAAGAACAGGGAAGATCAATTACAGAAGGTATATATACATACCACATAAGTCATTATTGTTTTATATCTCTATTGCACATGTACACACATTTTTACATATTGTAAATACATGTACAGTGAAATTAACAATAAATGGAACTGCTTATTTCTGGAAAGTGCACTACTTGGACCACAAACAATTTCAATCATGCTTAATGGTATCAATGTGTGTCTCAATAACGCGATGAAGATGACTCACTTTATTGTAACATCCACATGTATACTGAACAATATGCATAAAAAATGATACAGTTTGTGCTTTTTTTTCAATGGATAAGACAAATGAAACTCCTGGTTCACAACATGGGTACTGTATTACAGGAATTAAATATGAACTCTCACCTCAACATTCTATATTCAGATATATTTATGTAAGCTTGCCACCAAGTTTGAGAATTTCTGCAGCAAGTGTAGATAAGGCCATGTCTGCATGTGAACTGTTAAGAAAAAAAAAGTTACACAGTCAAAAATCTCATTTGAGGTTCATTCTGACAAAAGCATTAGAGTAACCAAGAAATGAAAAAAACTCACATTATTCCTTTGTTCTTTATAATTCATTTGATACTAATAACAGTCAAAAATATACTTTATAGACTAAAGGTCATGGAAATTTATAAAGTTTATAAAGTCTCTAAAGAATCTTTCAAACCAGAAAAATTCTATTGAAGATAAGATGTTATCATCCCAGAGGGCAATCAAACATGGAATCATGAAAGGGTTACAGTAAAACCTTGATTTTGCAATCCCCAATATAACAATTTTCTCAGTATAATGTTCATTTTTGCAGTCCTGACAAAAAATCACATGTACCCAATGCTTTTCAATCCTTGAATTATAGTTTTCCTCAGTATAACGTTCATTTTTCCTGGTCCCTTCAATGCATGTAATTTAAACTAAGAAAATGCCCCAGCACCGCTCATGCCGCATTTTATTAAAGTATACTGTATATGTACCACCACTCCAATTATATACAGCGAATGTATTGCCATCATGCCGGCAACAATCCCCATCCCAACACGGATTCCCACTCGAGACCTGTCTTCGTGTGTAATCGCATGCATTTTCTAATTTGTGGTGTACAGCCCTATAACCATGGCAACAAAAAGGAAAGGGTTTTTGCTTGCAGAAAAGGTGGACATAATTATCAAGGTTAACAATAACCCAAACAAAAATCAAGGTTTGATTGTATTCTGAAGGAAATGAAAGTGTTTCCTTGATGTAATGTTTTCATCAATTTAACATTTATTTTTGGCGGTCCTTTGAGAAACGTAAAATTGAGGTTTTACTGTAATATAAATAAATTAACAATCACTGAAGGCATTGTTTTCTATACTGCTTAGGTACGCATGCACACACCTACACAGACCTACAATACATGTCACACATACACTGCACATTTTAATTAAAAGCATATGTGCTTCACACAGAAATTCACACAAAGGTTGAAGAGCGGAAAACTGAAAACATCTTTGCCTTTAATCAGATCCACTGCTTACCTGGCAGTGTGCACCAAAGAGTGGATGGTACCAAGCAATGGTGTTCCATACTGCTTAAGGCTCTCAGTGTGATGTTGGGCTGTAGTCAGCTGCAATCATTAATCGCAATGTTCGTCTTCACCTTTGTGCTCAACAGATGACATATTTTTAGGTCAAACTGATGACAATAATAATTATAATAAATATGATTTGTATAATACTTGACCTCACCATCAACGAACTTTATAAATATATATAAACACAGAGATATAATATTATTAGAAGCTGATCTAAAAGCAGAGTTTGCTGAATGTCCTGATAATGTAGCAATTCACGTTGAGAAGAATGTCATCTGCATAGATTTTGTCTGCAACCTTGCCATTGCATTGAATCTTAAATGTTAATCAAGTTCAGATTTGAAAAGTTGCTGAAAGTTATTATGACCTTTATATGGATGGTACATCTGGGCAACTCACAATCTTTGGGGCAGTGGATTAACTTTCACTAACAGAAATATTGTTCCATTAACACAACTCTTGTTTGAACATCACGTTATCAGTCACTGTAAGTTTGGCTTCCTGGAGATGCACACTGTCAGTCATATCAGACCTACTTTTATCCACACAAAGCTTACTTCTACAGCTCAAAACCTTCTGGAGTAGTTGCAACAAAAAAAAAAAATCAGTCTAAAATCTAAGTAATGGCAAGATGGTGCAGATATGACAGTAGAGATAAAATGGTCCAGAAACAGAAGAAAAGTGGTGCAGACAGAAATTAATCCACGAACGTATTAAATGGCAAAACAGATGCACAGATTATCAGTATTAGACACAAAACTTGATGAAGTTCAACAGGCAATGATGTAGGGCAGTCACCTTCTAGCCAGTTAGACAAAGGGACATCACTCTCCTGATTTCCATGTTATAAACTGCCCATGATAAACACATTTCGTATTCTTTGTGTACTACTGCAGGTGTATGTGTGTGAGAGAGAGTACCCACACACATGTGACTGGTTTTTGTCCATGTGCTGTTTAAATACGTATATCAAAACTACATACCAGTCTCTTGATTACTCTCAGAAGAACTTTCTGCTTTCGGGGTGGAGCTGCAGATAATGCTTTGTTGTAGTAGTTCTAGAAGATTATAAAAAAAACATACAAGGTGACTCACAAGTATCATACTATATTAGCAGAATTACAAATGGTTATAAAAACAGATACACTAACATGTTAAATTTAGCTTTTTGAGCAGATGTTATATACATTCACAAGTAGCTAAAATTGTCTTGCATTTTGGACATGATGGACACAGAGGAAACGAACTGAGAAAGGTAATGTGGCAGAACAATTATATAGCTAGAAGCTGGGATAGAGTAATCAACATTGATGGTATTCACAAAAAATACAGACAGTAATACAATCCAATGATAAGTGAACAATGTGTAACAAGGTGTAAAGCAACCAACAGACCTGACTGTCTTGTGATAATGAATCTCTGCTCTCACCACCAAAAAGCTGAACCAAGAGTGACAAGTCCTTTAAGGCAAGCTCCTGAATATCTGAATCCTCATGGCACAACTAAAAGAGAAATCTTGAAAAACTTAGATTTTGTTCTTAAAAAGTTCAACAAATTAAGTATAAATTAAAAATAATAATCAACATCTACCAGCAGATTGTCCTTGGCACAGCAAGAAAATTACCTGGTTATGGTACTGTCAATGCAACATATAGATATATATCTGTACTGGAAAAGCTGAATATGTTAAATGTTTTTAAAAGCCCACTTCAGACAAACCAATCATATCTGTGTAAGAAAAGAAGCCAGCGCACTGTGGTTTATCATCAAGTAAAGTGTCAGAGAAACCAACCAGCTGTGTCAAAAGAGGAGTTAACTCTGTTAAAGGTTTGTTTGTCAGCAGCAGCTGCTCCGCTTCTTCTGCTTCCTTGTTTCCCTCTCCTGAGCCTCCTCCCCCTTTTTTGAGCTGTTCGTGAAAAAAAAGAAACACAAGGCTGAACGAACGAATGATTTGTTTCCCTGTGATCATTTAATGCATAATAAGAAGGATTCAAGTAAGTCATGTGTTATAAGTTGGATACAGATCGAATTCAAGAACAAACTGCCTGCTCAATGCAGATTTGTGTGATGAACAACATAAGGCAACTGAAAATAGTTTGTTATCTGCGATGATAGAAATATCACAAATATACATCTTACATAGAATCCACACAGCATTTAGCATCTCAAGCTCCTTGCAATGGCAAGTACAGTATAAGGATATGTATGCTCAAAAATCCAAACCAAGTGACATATATTTATTCCTTGAATCTTGCTATAAGTTTTATACCAACTCAGAATGTTATAAGAATCATAAAATTACCTGTAAAGCTTTGCGGACAACCTCAGACACTTGACGCAAAAGATTATGCATGAGTTCCAGTGCAGATTGCAGAATGCTAATCTTCTGTCCAGATTCCCTGGTTCCATGAGAACCACTTGCATCACCAGCTTCAGCCCAGCAATTGTGCCCCATCTCCTGCATGACCAGAGTCAGCTCATCAATCAAACCTGAAATAGAGGAAGAGAAGTTTCAATGGACCAGCAGAAGTAAAGAGCATGTTGAGGGATTCTGGTTCTTAAAAAAAAATATGAAAAAAAGTTTTAATAAATATTAACATGTGAATTTTAAAAATGAAACTTTCTCTTTAGAAAATCTAAAATTCAGCTGCTTTGTTTTTACTTCTGTTCGTTTTTTACAGTTTTTGTTTTTGTTTCTTTTTTAGGTTTTTTTTGTTTTTTAAGTGCAGATAACTTCAAACCATATGTTCACCTAATTCATACAACTCCTTCATGGGTGCATCTCGCTGGTTCATCAAACAGTTGAGGATCCCCAGGATGCTATGAACACTGCGTCCTAGAGATTTACTGTGATGATCCTGTCAAGAGACAGTTTACCAATCACATTTTAAGCAGTAAGAGATAGCTTAATGCTAACAGAATAGTGATGATAAAAAGTCATGGCTGTATAGGAGGGTCTTATACTGGCGCACACACATAAAATAATTACAGTCAAGATGATGAAAGTAAAAGGACTCAAGAAATCACTATAAACAAATAAACAAGACTGGCTCATATGGAGTGATGGATCATGTAGTGTACTAACTTATCTGAAAATGACGAAAATTCTACTTACTGTAATGATCTGAAACAGCACAGGAAGGAGTCCCAGGGAGCACATGTTGCGGGACAAAGCTGGCCTGTGTTCCAGCAGGGAGAGAAGCAGGGCAAGAGCAGCACTAGGCAGGGGTTCAGGATCTAACAGCAGACTCTCATACCTGCCACACAAACAACATAAAGGGAATTAGCAGAACCAAATAAAGACACTTTCAAGACAAATCTGCAAAGAGTGTGATGGCACCACTTTGGAAAAACATAAGAAGAAAAGCTCAGCAAGTGACCCTAGCATCTGACATGTGCATCATAGCAAGGACATGAACAAGGAAAAAAATAAGATACATGTTTTGAGAGGATTTTTTGATAGAGGAACAAAAGTCAATGACTGAACTGATAAGATAACTCAATATTTTCCAGATGAGATGCTAATACTAGACTTTCAAAACAATAATAGGCATCTCTTCCTATTTCTTTGTTTAAATGTTTCTTCAACAGAACTATTTAATGTGATACAAAACAGAATATCTCCATTTTTCTTTGCTCCTTCCATGAATGCACATGTGGATGCACACACACACCACAAACTTGTATTACTGGACTGCTGGCAGACAATTTTTTTCCAGTTCACTACTAAAACAAGGCTGGTGTATACAAAGCTTCTGGTTTAGTAACATTCATTGTTTAGGATTGCCGAGACTAACAGCGAAGAACTTCACAAGAGGCAAAGCGTTGGTCTCGGCAGACAGACAGCAATCCATCTATACACATCCGTGCACACATAATATGCATACCCACCAATTCACATATCTACACTTACATGGGAAGAAGCTTGTCTGTAATGAGACATAGAAGGCTGTCTGTGTTGTCTTGAATTCCAGGAGAAATGAACTGGGCCTGGCTCAGAAGAACTGAAGAGATCTCACTCAAAAGATTCAACGCTCGGGCACGTACTTCCACTGTCAGCAATTACATATCTTCAGCTTTATTACATGATATGATATCTTAAGTCTTGCTACATTACACAGTATCTTTATATTTAGTCTTATTACATCATAGCTCAAATGCCAATACTGAACACATATCCTGTACTTAATACATTGAGTTCTGCAATATAACATTAACATAGTCAACCCCAACATTTGGAACTTAAGAACAAAATGATCTAAAGCAGGTCTGCCTAATCTACGGCCCATGCAGCCTGCTCATTTTAACCGGACACAGGGCAACATCACCCTGACACCACCCCAAAATTATGATTTCTTTCTTTCTAACTGAATCTTTCACTTTGGTATATCGCTGCATAATTTAAATCTTAACATCAGCATGATTATGCCAAAACCACCATATTCTGGCCCACGAGATTTTATATCATATCAAATGCAGCCCTTGGGCAAGAAAAGATTGAGCACCACTGATCAGAATACAGAATGTGAGATTCTGGTAGGCATCTATTTCATGTCTGTTTCACAAGGCACAAAAACAAGAGGAAACACAAAAAAATAAAGTGGAACATGCTGTGGTCATCAACTCACCATTCTGACTCCCAGTTAGTGCCACTAGTTCTGGTAGGATGGTCTCAATGATTTTCCCTTGATGTTCCATTAGTAGGGTGGGATGCTGTGCAATGCCTTCAAGGATGGAGACAGCAGAGCCCACAAACTCACTGACACTCAATGACACTGGTTCAGACAAAGCAATCAAGAGGTTCAGTTTTCCATTAAGTTCATTGAAATCTATATATATAAATCTGTAAAATATCTTTTCCTTACTGCTAAACATAGTGGTTCCTTTCATCCTAACTATGATTATAAGAACTGACATGAATCAACAGGTTAAGCATTCTTTTCTGCAGTTATTGTAAAGCCGCCAAGACTTATTCCTACTTTCTCACATCGCTCATTAAACGCAAAAAAAAAAAAAAAAAAAAAAAAAAAAAAAANNNAAAAACCTACCCAAAAAAAAGTTTATAGGAGGCTGATCTGTCATATTTTCATTTCACTAAAAAAATTAACAGAAGTCTGACTGCCTCACAAACGAAAAGCTAGGTATCAAAAGCCATATAGCATATGTGTAACTGGAAAAAAAAAAAAGAATTTCCATATATGTCAACATTATGGTGAATCAATGGCAAGTCCAGAAGATGCCTATACACAGAAGCCAAAATAGTACAGACAGGCTCATAAACAAAACAACGCCCAACAATAAAAGCCAAACTAATCACACAAAAATATGTGATAGATAAATTATAAGTTATTTCTATTCTTATTAGACTTTGCAAATTTCTTATTACTAGTTTCTTGTTTGTTTGATGGAACTGTAAAAATTAATGTACACATTTACATTAGGATCAAAACATTATCTGCATTACACAGTCTAATATATAATTCTTTAACTTGAAAGATGGATATATAATTATAAATATATGAAAACTAAATGATTATTTTAACTATATTCTTCATGTACTATTCCACACACAAAAAAGTATTTTGTGCTTTTCAGAGGAAAATGAAAAATGGTGAGCAAACCAAGCAAGCAACACTCTTATTCAGCTCAATTGCAGCAAGCTCTTTGGGTGATAATGGGAGAAAACGTAGGATCAAGGAGAATACGGCTATTAGAAAATAAACAGCTGTCTGTTAAACACAGGCAAACAAAGAAAATGCAATCCTAAGATATGATATGAAAGAAACTGTATACCCGGTACCTTTGAGTTTTTCTGAAAATAAAAGTTCAGACAGGAAAGGTAACAATAATTAACAGAGTATCCTCTTGGTGATTATATGAATTACATTCTGATGCAAAAGAATTTAATAAGAAAAATCAACAAATCTTCACACTCTCCACTTTCTAACCTTGTCTGTGTGGCATTCTGTGACAATGTCCCTGTCTGACTGGTGTTTATTAGTCATTTTATGAGTATCAAACCACACCAAAATTATAAGCAATCTGATGCACACAATAGCTATAAAGGTTGCTTGCATTGTAAAAGGAACAAAAATGTCAGACATTGAAAAAAATGTGTTCTACAGTACTGTGAGAACCTGTTACACTGATAACTATAGCAACAACTATATTGTCACTCTTCCAGTAACTGGATAATTTGTTTTTAATATGATGTGAATGTCATGTTAATCTGACAGATTGTTACGACTGCAGTTTCTTAATGTGATATATATATAAATATGATTGTTATTATGTGACATATTTCTAGTCTGGATGTATCATGGCTACAACTGCCTCTCTGGGCTTATCGCTGAATAAAGAAAAGAAATCAAGCTGACCATTAAAACCTGTCATCAACCTTTTTTCATGCCCTTTTTTTACATGCCAAAGAAAATGTACAAACATTCCCAATAGGCTTGCATGTATGCCAACAATTTTTTTATCCACACAAAATCTAATGTCTACTTTCAAAGTCTTGTTTATAAAGCTAACTGATCCTAATGATTGCCGGTGCAGACTAAAATAAGACTGGTTTTAAGTGCACAGAATAATAGAAATCATGAGACAGACAATTTTCATGGCATTCTAACTCTTGTGATGAAAAAAAAGTTACAGAGATGTCTGTGAATCTTGTCTCTGTTCATGTCTCACCTGATGCAGACTCAATGTTGGTTTCCCCACTCTCAATGCATCGCACGTGTACCATTAGCTGACCGTAGCTCTTTATAAACTCCTCCGTCACGACGTGACCCCTAAACACCTATTTCAGAAAATGTACCAGAGTCAAGAAAAATATCTACTGATTTGTAAAATTTTGATATCTTGAATTTAAAATAATTGCACAATAATGGTTTCTCCAGATGTATGTCTGGTCTGGCCATTCCATTCCATCTGGTTTTTCCTAACATGAGAACCCTGATGTATTTTTCTCATTTCGCTTGCCACTTGAGCTAACTTGCCACTTTCGTAGAGGGTTCTGATGTTCCAGGTCCCTTTCCTGGTTGTTGCCTTGGTCATCAAAAGATGAGTCGGCGAGCTGGCTTCCCTAAGGCTTTCACCAGCTTGTGTTATAAGCTTTTCTTGAGAGGAATCTTACCCACCAGGCCCTTGTTGTGGAACTTTTGCAGTTTCCGTAACAACTTTTCTTTTACATGAGTGGGTTGTTAGCCCAAAGCAAAACCCCCCAACATGGAGGGCCAGGGTGCAACATTTTAGTCTGATGTCTCCCCTGACAACCTGAAAAACCTGTTTGGTTTGGTTAGACCTGCCACAAGCACAAGGCTCCTCCCAACATAGCTGCTGTCCATCCCCAGCAAAGTCCTAACAAGGGTAATTCTAGAGAGACTGAAGAAGGCACTAGACAAGCTGGGTTTTTCCAGGATATGTCATGCACTAACCACATTGGGTTCACAAATAAATGTACACCAAATTACTGGTAATACTAAGTATGAATGTATGATGAACCATTCAGATGCATCTACACCTGCTCATTTAAGTCATGTAAGAAAACATGACCACATAACATCATTACCTGCCAAACTGTTAAGAATATCAATCCTCAGTCAGAACCACTTCCATAAGTAACACTACACAACTTTCACCAACATTCTTCATGAAAAACAGCATAGCCTACAATCTGCCACAATTGCTGCCTTACCTGACTAGTGACCAGGTGTGTGAATACTGCCAGCAGGGGCAAAGTGGACTTTAGCTGCCTCACCTGTGCTGCTGATGGATGCCTGCGTCCAGCCACAGCATCCAAACTACCAAGCATCTCACCTGTCCAATAGAGCAGAAAAAAAACCTGACCAAATCGATGATACTCACCTAGACAATAATGTAGTTGTTTTGACAAGCCTTAACAACTTCGGATGGTTGGTATTTGGATCAGAGATTGTTTTAAAAAAAAAACACACACAAAATGGGGAAGGATGGCACAAAAAGTGTCAAATAAAAAAAAAAGTGAAGGGGAAAAAAAAAAGAGGGAAGAGATAAGGAAAGCAATCACATAAAGATTATAAATACATAATTACACACAACCTATATAAATATTGTATTTACTTAATTATACACAACTTATATAAATATTCTATATGTGACCCACCACCACAGAATGAGTCTTGTTGGAAATTTGAGATTTTGAAATTCTATATTTTTAAAATGTACAGGTGTGACCTTTCTTTTGATACTTAAGTTGTTCTTCTAGTCCTAAAAGTGAGTTATAAAGGTTTGAAGTGTGCAAGTCTGGTGGCACAAAGTTGACCCTCATCACCTCTCGGGGCCTCTACTACGAAACTGCTTTGCGACTTAAGACTAATTTTGTGGTGGCAGATCACATATGCATAACTACACACAACATACATAAAGATTACACACAATCTGTATAAAGACTGCGTGGAGCTAAAAATGGGGTAGGAGTCATGGAAACCTACGTGTTATGATGGGAACTTGGACCAAAATGCCAGAAATGAGCAGGTGCAGACAGCTGCCTAGATACTCCACTACATCATGCTCCTGACCAGACGCCAGAGTGCNCATGTGGTGTAGTGTGACGACTGTCCCTCTCCACATACATCACAAGCCTAACAACAGTAACAGAATAAGCAGTTACACCTTCTTCACTTTCTCCTGTGCTTTGATTGGAGTAGAATAAAATCAATATATTTTTTCACTAGGAGATAATCAGATTATATTACATTCATGTTGGATAGGATGATGTCATCCCATGTAGTGAAGAATAAAAGACATTACACATTTGTAAACTCCTGAATTTTTTTGAATAGATAAGAATATGTACATAATGACTTTCATATCCTTTTGACTAAATCACTATCTTGTTTATTTTTTTTAATAAAGTTTAAAAATTGATCTAGCTCACAAATACTATAAGCATCTATGGTAATCATATCTACTCTGTAAAAGGAATACCATTTACAGTAATAAAATTACCAGATGACATGACTATATGGAGATCACTATAGGGTAACAAATTTATGATGTTACCTGTTCTGACATGCGTGCAACAGCATCTCAGTGTTGCGACATACAAGCTGGTGTATCACCACGAGTGCCTTGCCTCGGATTATTGTTGATGGGCTGTCAAGCAGTCGGATTATTTTCAGTAGAAAGTCCTAGAAAAATTAGATTCCCTTTGTTTATAAAATTGTAACCTTTCCCACCATAAAGTTAGTATGACTATCCAAACATTGATGAAAAGATTCAGAAAAACACACAACCT
>SRHC01003628.1:2131-13464 GCA_004794325.1 Pomacea maculata | reverse complement strand
AGTTTCAATACAACTGGCACAAATTTTCCGGACGCAAATAGGAGGTCCCTGTATTTTCATGGGCGAATCCAACATTTTGCTTTAGAAAATGTTGCCACGCTATGGCAACTGAATGTCCTTCCACAAAAACCGCTCATCATTGAGTATTTCGGCGAGTTTGGTCATGAAGGGCTGGTAAAACTCGTCCAATATAGCTGCAGTCTCTGGCAGCATGGGGCCGATCTTCTCGTACATGTCTCCGACGTTGACCTTCACTCGCTCTATGATGGGGGCCATTTCTCTGGCAGACAGTGGGGCTGGAATATCAAGAGACGCACGAACACGATCAACTCACGCGTGCAAAGAGGTCATAGCTCATAGACAACTTTCACCTAATGCATCTAGACTTTCGTTTGCTGACAAAAGCTATGATTATAGCCGAATTACAGTTGTCAATAAATTATTAGATTGTTATCAGCTGTTATATTACATAAATCAAGCGTCGCCTGTGTTGCATGATGTAGACAAATTATAATTCCTACAAATTTGAAAGAAAACCCACAGGAATGGCTGTTAAAATAATAAGATGCTAGTTTTTAATCCTCGTTAGCTTTTGGCACAAGGAATTAACGCATTTATTCAGTCATAAATTTAAAGACAAACGCTTATTCCATCAGTTAGCACCATTCTGTTCATACTGTGAAGAACTATTCATTACTGAGCCAAGGTAGAATAATCACATGAAAAATAGTTTGTGATAAAAGCTAAGGCTTTAATACAAACGTCTATACCTAAATCGAGAAACTTGAAAACTTTCGTTATTTCTCCTTCCAAATCCTTGGCGTAGTCCTCGTACCGTATGATGTGCATCTGCTGCCTGGGGAAGATCCTCAGCCAGTCGGCCATGAAGACCGGATACATGCCTTCCATCAGTCGTGTCTATCAAATACAACTTCAGTTTTAGTTCGAAGTTTGTCACCTGTCAGCGTGTGCTTATTTGATGACATTTTACTTCTTCCAACAGCAGGTGACAGGGTTTCATTATATCACAAGCTGTGTACACTAACGATCCATATGTATTGCTCATCAAGAAGAAGTTTGATTGTCTGATTTATTAATTATCACTGGTCTGATTGACGGAAAGCGAATTTAGTTCAGAGAGCGACAGTGACACTTGTCCCCACGCGCCAAACGTCAGAAAAGATGAATTAGTGGAGGAACAAATCCCACAGTCAGTGATGTGTCGGTGCCATGTCAATAGAAACCCTCACGGCCGGCCTTGATGGTTCAATAACCAACAAACCTCATTAGCTAGTAATGACCAATTGATGACAGTTTTGAATTCTCAGTGGTGTCCCCTTAGGCAGTTGTGAAGAAGAGGGTTTGCTCCCTTCTCGATCTCCTTGCTCTCTAGCTGCTTCCTTACATCTACCCAAGCGGCAATTGAATAAAATCCGTTGAGACCGAGGAGAAAGCTATTTTCTTACATATGTGTTATTTCTATTATCTTTCAACTGTAGACAGCTACCTTGAGCTCCATGTTTTCTACTTTTTTGTCGTGACGAGTCTTCAACAAAGACAAAACGTTGATCTCGTGTTCACAAACTTTGATGAGAAGCTGAGTATGGTAAAAAGTATTTCAATAGGTTATATCTGCTCAGGACTATTGAATGGTATCTAAATATTGGTATGTAACTAAAGTATGTTCCCTCTTAACTGTTGTGCCGATTCGTCATGATTCCTGGCGTTAATGTGTGCACTGTGTTCTGCTCATGGTGTAAGAACCACCTTCAGCAAGACCATGAGTATTTATCTGATAATTGTTAAACAATGACACACATCTATATGAGGTTCTGCTTGATTAAAAAATCAAAACTGAAATTAAAAAAATTGCTTTCCTCTGTGTTCGTGTTTCTTGTAGTAACATATAGTTAATTGTTCCATGCTGGTGTTCAGCCGCAAGTTGGAGAAAACTTTCGTACATTGAACCTCATCGACTATGATGTCTATACTCTTTACGGTACCATCAAAGAGGTGCTCTTGAACTCGGCCGAAAATGTTCTCGGTCATCACGAGGCAAAGAAGCAGCACTGGATCACAAAGTAAGTTCTCGACTTTTGCCGCTGGACTTCCCTTACGACTGAGAAACTGAAAAACCTTGAGGCAGCCTTGCTCATTTGGGCCCAGGTGGTCCCCACGTCCTTTGCCTCGCTGTCTTCTGTTGTTTTCAAAGTCTGCTTTGGTCTCCCAACTCTCCTCTTCCCCTGAGAGTTCTAGTCAAGTGCCTGCCTGGCCATGGTGTCAGTTGGTTTGCCCAGGGTGTGTCCTATCCAGCCCATTGGCGCTTTTTGATGTCTTGGCTAGTGGCATTCTGGCTGGTTCTTTTCCCCAGTTTGTACATTATTTAGAGTCAATTGCACTTAAAAATAACAGTATAACGCCAAAACAGAATGTAGAGGGCTGGTAGTCCAGCGCTTGTTAGGTTTTGGCGGAAGTGCTGAAACATGCGAAAAAAAGTGCTGATGCTAAGGGTGGGAATTGGTGTTTTACACCGTGCCAGCAACTGAGGTTATATTACGGCATGGCAGCCAGCCCTGTAAACAGATGCCACATGCAGAGAAAGAACAGCGTGCCCGAGACGAGAAATGAACTCTGGGCAGCCAACCTTCACTGTATTGGTGACAGGCGCTAACCGTTGCGCCACCGGACCGCTCCGTGCTGATGCATGAGAAAAAAGTGCTGATGCATGCGATCGCCAAGGATTGCAAAAAGTACCCGCCCGATAGGTATGTAAGGGCAGAGCTGAGACGTAAGGAGAAAGGGGGAGAAAACGGAAACAGAGACAGCGCTGACTTCTTGAGCCTCGGACGATACGACGCAGCCGTGACCATTGTACCAGCATTACAGGGTCACACACCTGCTGACTGTTCCTGCCTTTTTGGTTTCAGTGCTGGACGTGTGTTGTCGTCATCATACAACCCCCCCCCCACCACCACAACTCGGTTACACAGAAAATACATTGTTTTAGTGCATGTTTTTGCTCTACAGAAATACGCGTGTAATAACCATACTTAAAAAAATAATCATTGATTTTAAATGCGTATAAACAATTAACACATCATTACTGTTTAACCTCACGCCATCGTAATTCCTGCTTATGTATTTATGTAACTTATGTATTTGTGTACGATCAATCGTCAAGGACTAGTCTGTTTTAAACTGTTGTTTGTCCCTGTAAATCATTAATCAGTCTGCAACCCCACCCAGTTCTTAACACCTTATACGCACACCTTATTTAAATAGATATACAGAATAAGTATGTTGTGAGAAAATAAATTAGAGGGTTATCAGGAGGTCAAGGCATATTCGAGTTGCACAGAAAGGTAGATGCTACCGCCCATCAAGAACGTTACTTTTGTGTTGGCAGGAAAAAAGTGGGAGAGAAAACGAGGATAATGAACATCATATTTTCTAATCCTACCTACTGAAATAGAATATAAAAGTGGCAATAGCATATTTGCAGTGCTTGCAAAATGTTTTTATTAAAGTTTTTATGCAAGTGTTGCTTGAATTGTAAACACGGATAAATAGTTCTACATATTGCTTACTCTGTGACCCTCTCCCTAACGACATACCTCCTATAGAAACCATAATTACATTTACCAATAGTTATTCTGTATCGATTGTTTCAGGGAAAAAAATAAACAACAGCAGTGATTTTGTTTCGCTCTCTTTATTTTGTGTTACTTTGCTTTTATTTGTGGTATATTTGTATTTTCCTTAGTTTGGTTGTTGTTGTTGCTTTGCACATAAATCTAGTATTTAACCAGTTCCTGTGTTTACATTTACACATTATACTTATATTACTGCATCATATTGATTAGTGTACTGTGACTCTCATTTTTAATCAAGGGAAGTCACATGTGCATGAAACCCCCATGGAACTACACGAGACAGCACGAGGAAAATGTCAGGAGGTAGTCTACCAGAACAGCGACATTTCCTAGACTGGCTACTTTACAGCTTTTGGTTTATTGGTGTCAAATACATTGTCTGCGACCGTTGAGCAGCAGCACCGGGAACTGACTTGAGTTTCACACAATCATATTTTCTCTACTCTTCGAAGCAGACGATTCCATGCAATGAACTTCCCGCTGACCCCGTCAATGTTGATGGAGTTCACCATCTTTGCTTGAGTAGCTACACCACAGGGGCACGCAGTGATGTCTTTTTTTCTGAGACCAGAGTCCATGACTATTGTTATGTTTAAGTTGTTCTGTTTTTCTTTTGGTTTGTTTTTTTTTGTGGGGCGCTTTGACCTTATCTTTGATGGTGGGAAAAGCGTCATTCTCACAATCAACGCTATTTATTTTTTGCATGTATTAGCTCTAGAAATGCCACAGCTATCCAAGTAGAAATGGATCATCTAAGGAACCTCGACTGATTTAATGAGCCATTCGCAGTTTCACCGTACGAGGGTGTGAACTTAGACATGCATGGCTTAATCTTTGAGACAAGCATATGACAATATGACTAAAGCCATTTGTTAAAGTGTCTTTTAATGTTTAGGAGTAACTTCGTCAGTACTTTACAGTAATTAAAATGGAATGAAAATTATGCTTGTATTCTTTATGCTTCTCACTCATTTCTATGAGACTAAACTGTTTGGGCAGGTATGTAGACATTTTATTACCCAACATAGGGTATTTTATAGCTGTGTATTTGGTTTCAGCAAAATGATGAAGTTTCCTTAAAGGAACTTGATATTATTCAGCACCTTCAAGTATAGCCTAGTCTTGTATAATTGTATACTTGCCCATGTTTTTTTTTTTTCGTTTCCTTCGCTAATATTTTTCACTGTTGGCATCTTTTAACATTGCACCTTGCAACAAACTTAATTTCTTATCTTTATTTCTAACTTTTACTTTTGTGACTAGAGCATCTTCCCACTTTCAAAATGCCCACTGGGACAAATAAAGCTGGTAATTAGTCATTAAGCATAACTTTATGACTTCGGAATAAAACAATTTTTTGTCATGAATTTTTCGCTTATCATCTCTGCATAATTACGGCCCCATGCTGTGGTGCAGGCGCTAACAACCTAGGCAAAGGGAGGTAAGAAGCAGTTGCCGCAAGTGTCGACGTTATGTGGATTCAAAGCGGAAACACATAAGACAACCAACAACCAACAAATTGAATACACTTTGAGTGTGAACAGCAGCTCTTTTTCATTTAAATTTGTACATAGTACACATGAAACTTCGATAAACAACATTAACGAATAAAGAAGCAAAATCTAAAGAAAAAAGATATCTTGAGAAAACTATGGGAATAGATATTTCTTTGTAGGTTCTTAATGGTCTAAGTGAGTAGATATTACAGCCTGATTTAAACAAAAATACTCGTGAATAATTTTATGGTCAAGGATGTCTATATACAATCGTGTATTCAAAACTCTTCCCCATGCGACAGGGTCCAAAACTGCAAGTCATTTATGTGGTTGCTATTCATTTTTTAAGCGCTTTCTTGCTTTAGTTGGTAAATGACAAAAACACCAGTTTTCTCAGGAGAAGATTATACAACATAATTGCATACACATACACAATGTAGATTTGGGGCTCTAATTGTTTGTCTCACAAGTACTTTTTTTTTTTTTTTTTTTTTGTCTTTTGGGTGCCCCTTCACTATGAAGAGAACCTACTTTTTTTCTGTTATTATTTAGTAAACCCGGTTATGATGAGAGCGCATGAGTAATCCATTCACCTCAAACAACCAATAATAAGAATAAAGCAGTAAGTCATATTTAAATTCGTATGTATACTGAAATAAAATATGTTTGTTTAACACTTTACAATTGTATATATTATGTAAATAATTTTAAAATAAAATGGCCAAAATTTTATTCGCCGTCACGTCAATAACGAGTAAGACAGCATTTACGGCGAGAATAACTCCGACGACCTTATTGTGCGGTTCTAACTTGTGTTATCTCCCTTGTGAATGTTTCATTTAGTTTGTGGTGTAGTGACATATTTATGTTGAGAATAAGAGAGAGAAACAAATGTCTGCGGAAATGTATATTTGGGGTACTGTAATTTTTTTGTCCTTTGTGTGCCCTTCACTATAAAGAGAACCTACTTTTTTCTGTTATCATTTAGTAAATAACGAGTTTGTAAAACATCGTTTACGGCGAGAATAACTCCGGCAACCTTAATGCGCGGTTCTAACTTGTGTTATCTCCCTTGTTATAACATGTACATGATATTCCGTGACCCCTTAAAACAAATTTTGCTGTCACCTTCAGTCTGCTCATTTAAGCAGCGACAAACCAAGATGACAAAGAGTTTCCAGGTAGACCTCTTGTTACTAGTGGATATGTAAGAGAAATATAAGTGTATTTGTCGCATGTAGTCAAGTAAACACAACAGTCAAGTAAACACTTTCCCTCTAGCCGGTCAGAGAAACCCTACCATAACTATGTAGGCTTTAGTAAAATGTCTATGTTGTGTGCGCTGTAACTTGCTTTCACTTTCTCTCTTGACATGAGTGTGTCTGTGTAAATTATTAAAATAACGGAAAGAAAAATTTTGTTGCGCGTATTGCAGTTATCTTTGTGGCTACAGCAGACAAGGCAATGACTGTATAGCAAGCCTTCCTTGGCTTAGAGAGACAGTAATACAGGATAAAAACATTGAATGACTCTTGATAAGAGCACAATGTTTGATGCATGAGGGTACATTTGCAAAAATTCAGTCGCTCCCTTGGTCTTCTAATAAATATGTCTACTATAAAGTTAACAAAAGTTTTTTTGTTTGTTTTAATCACTTTACCTTTCATCGCACAATTATTATTGCTCGGCCTGACAAACGTAAGACCTTCTCATCGCAGGGTTGGAGTGTCATCAATCCTGCTACTACAGTATCACAGAAAAGCGCCACTGCTGGGGTGCTAGCGAGGGGATGGGCCAAAGCGTGAGTAGCAATCACTGTCCACCTTAATAAATTTTAAAAGAAATGGGATTATATTATTAAAAACCTTAAGTTAATCACGAATCACTATCAGTAATCGAAAATTGGCGTATAAACAAATCATAATGATCATTTTTTAATATATCGTGTAACCAGGGTGTAACCAACAAACACTAAGATACAGCCAGTGTTTATCACAAATGTATGATTGTCTAGATAAACGCACAGACCTATCTTACCCTCCTAAACTACAACAAGTCGCAAGTATTGTTCCCATCAAGACACTGCCACAGAGGAGAGTAATGCAAGGAACATAATCGCACGATTTGATTTTCTATCTTCCAGCAAGGGTGGTGTCCCTTATATAGTTGTCGGGCAGCTACTAAAGAAATAAAATCGAAAAGGTTTTTGCTGACGCTGCTTGTGTCGATGTTACAGTGAGCCATGGGGATGCGTGTCACCCTTCCTGCGAGCGCCGCTGATTCAGCAAACCCCCCAACCAGTGCTGCTATCAGGAGTGTGCGGGGGGTTGTAACGGACCAGAGAATACGGACTGTTTTGTAAGAGCGCAAGATTTTTCTATGTGATTTGGTTGTAATTATTAGCATTCAATGTGCCTTTTTTCTTTGTTTTCCATTGGTTCGTTTTCTAAAGAGCTTGTTATTTGTCCAGTGTTATTATGTTTGGCGCAGTCAGTGATGATAACGATACTGACAATGATTTGGTGTTGATATATCTTTAGTCATCAATATCCTAATAAGTAAAACTAATAATTGCATTTTCTCTCTACTCACCATGTTTACTTTGTAGGTCACATTCTTAGGTACATCGCCTGCAGTTTATTGTTTATTGTTTATGTACGCGTGCTGCACAGATTAAAACATTGTTTTCTGTGCTGTTCACTATGTTCACCATGTTCACTACCTCTCGGGGACTGGATTTTCTGCACACAAAATGTCTGGGTGAGACTCTGGTCCTCGATATCAAGATGCAGTGCACACGAGAGAGCGTGTCAAATATATTTACACGATATTTTACACAGAGGACAACATGTTTTTTAATTTTCTGTTGGATGGGTCTGGCTTAGGGAGTGAAATAAGTCTGACCACCCTTGACTGCTGGCAGACGATTTTTTCCAGTTGACTGCTAAAATGAGGCATTAGATGACAGCTTCCGGTTTATTCAATCCTCAGTTTTGTCTGCAAGCAAATGTCTCCATCCCGCAGACTGGTTTGTGGAAGACCGGGAGTTTCGCCCTTTCAGATTGCATTCCTTTTTGTATATATATATAAAATAATAAGTTTTCGGGACCTACCTTATCTCCGCCCTCCTCAACACCGGGAGACAGTTAATCACCGCCGTGTGTCGCTGTGATGCAGCAAATGTTCAGCTTTTTGTGAGAGATGTTGATATAGCAGCTAACAAACGGCGCCGTGCGTAGATATTCATTTACACGTCTTTCTAAATCATCCTCTCATGTTCACCGCCAGGTGCCAGCAACTTGTACTTGTTTGATGTAGTCCTGTAGAAGTTATAGAGTGGTGAGTAAGGATGCTTTCTGTACTTCTGTATGTAGACGACTATAACAGCGACTCCGGCATCGCTTGTCTGCCCCTGGTGGTGGGTAGTCATCTTCATCATCACAGGATCATACTGTCTACTTAAATGAGTAGACAATGTCTGTCTGTCTGTCTGTGTGTTACATCTCTCCTTTTCTTTATTTTTCTTTTTTCTCATTCTTTGTCTCCTCTTCTGTGACTGTGTGTTAGTCTGTGTGTCTGAGTAAGACAATGTCGACATGTCTGTCTGTCTGTCTCTTCTGTCTCAGAAAGAAATACTCTAAAACAATGGAAGGACCAATACAAGAAACAAAAGACCGAGAGACAACCTCGCGACAAAAGTCATTAAAGACTTCTGTGAGCGATGACAATAGTCACCGGTGATTACCACGACTTTCACTTGCTTCATCTCACTTCTGCAATCCCTGTATTTCCACACACACACAACAAAAACAAAAACAAACAACCCCCAACACATTAATCAGGTCTGAATGTTGAAATGTCGAGCTGTCGCTGATTTATTACACCACCCTAGCCTTATAACCACACATTGATTTGTGGAGACTTCGACTGTCGGGTGTCTGGCGTGTGGCACTCGGCTCTGACTCAGCAACTGAACACCGGAGGTGTGGGAGGATGCTGTGTTTGTAATAACTGGAGGAAGCTAAGTGCAAGATACAATTTCACAAAATGTGGTCTTCGGTTCTCGAGATACCTTCACAGACGCCAGGCTGGGCTTTGGATGCCTTTATCTTGTGAGGATCCAGTGAATGGGATGAGAGGGATCGTGTTCATGTCTACACGTGAGGTCCGGAGTGGAACCGTTTTAGGAGGAAGTACTTACCCCAATTGAGATGAAATAACAAGTATCGTATTTTAATGAGACATATCTACAAACAAGATGTCACGAGTTTAATTTTTTGCAGGAGGAGGTATTTATCCGAGATTTGGAGCAGTAGCATCGAGTACCGAGCTTTACCCAGTCCACACAGAATGTGATTGTCATAAACTTTAAGTGGCTTGAGGTGATTGCTCTCTCTCTCTCATTGCCCTTGTTTCTACCTCCTCTTTAGTTGTCTTGTCCGTGGTAGATGTTGTGTCTGCGCCCTGTCCACCGTTAGACCACATCTTCATTTAAAAGTCGTTTCAGCCAATCGTTCAACTTGAATATTTTTACTCAAGTTTTTTTAATCTTGATTGATAATTTGTCTTTATTTCCCTGCAGATAAAACATTTTTTTTGTTTCTCATCTAGCAACATTTTCTCTTATGGGCTTTGTGCTTCCTTGGTATTTGTCGCTTACAGTTCAGGCACTACATCGGTGCATGTACAGGACACCGACTCCTCTCCTGATGACAAATGTCCTCGTTCTTCCTCAAGCTCGGTTCCAGAATTTACTACCATGTGCTCTGGTGAATTATTGTTGTTGTTTTGTATGTGCGTTGTTCTTTTGTTGCAAAACGTTTAGAATCCGAGATAAAGATGAAGCCAGGAATAATGAAAATCCTCACCATCAATTAAAATTAAAATTAAGCTAGATTATACTCTGTTTGCGGTATTGACTTTCAGGTATTGATTTTAAAGATTCTTCAGGAAAAAAAAAATTCAGGAACGGGACAATGAAAAAAAAAATTAAATGAGTGGAAGTAAGTCAAGCAGCAGGGAAGGGATGCTACTCTCCGATAGTTGAGCCCCTTCCCTTTTTGCTGCCTCCCTTCCCCTTCAAGTGGCATCCCAACTCCTCAAGGATGCGTTTCCGCCAATTGAGTACAAACGACAGCAGGGGTCAGTGACCCCCTCGACATCCTGGGCCAGCCGCTCATCTGGACAGAAGAGCAACTTCCGCATTCGCCCGAAGCCACGTGCCACACCATTCATTTGGTAGTTGTGTCCAGCCTGTAGCTATCGGCCCGACAGGTGTCGCTCCACACGCAGGCGGAGGGACGAGACCACAAGTCAATCCGCGGCGGCGGGAGGAAAAGGTGGGCTTGGCGTTGTTCAGCCGGAATCTTGACAAGATAAACCACTTAATTACTACTTTAAGCCTCCAGCACTAAGATAATACCATCATTATATCAATGGTTCCGTTGTGGATGGTGTGATGGGTGTGGCGCATGTGTGTTTGTCCGTGTGTACGTGTCAGTGCAGGAGCACGCGCTCGCGCGATACATTTTGTGCTTGGTTTTTAATTTTCGGCAAATTTTGTGAAACAAGTATCAAAACTCGCCTCTTTATTGCGACTGGATTCCTATTTCACAAGTTTTTCATCGCAAGTAATAAAAAAAATGCACAAAGTGAAGTTTAGGCAGTAAATCTGCTTTAATGGTGTTTCGATATTTCTTGCCCAGCAGCCTGTGTGGCGGCCATGTGTGCAGTTTTATGTTGCACTCTCATGAATACAAAGATGAGGGTGATCTTATGTCGTGAGTGTGTGATAGGACAGGAGCCACATGTCACAGACATATTGATAGCTGAGTCATGTTCACGTGTGAGCTTTCTTCCTCACTGGTACAGAGACCGCAGGCTGTGTGCTTATTTCTTGGTTCAAGTAACCTTTGTGGTAAAGCCACACAGACACACAAAGGTTCTGCGCGCGCACCCGGGAACTAGGAGGGTTCTTGACCCGGCATCCCTCCCCCCTACAAACGTCTTGGTCTATACTCTAGAGTTTCTGTGTCGTTGTGGGGTGGGTGCTGATGGAGGCGAGGTTGTGGGAGCTTGGTAGTGGAGCATGTTGTTAAGTCTGACCTGATCATACAACACGTGGCTGGTGCCCATGGCGGGGTGTGCACTGAGTGCACAGTAAAACACAGTGTAACACGTATGT
>SRHC01003626.1:0-13566 GCA_004794325.1 Pomacea maculata | reverse complement strand
CCTCGGCGGTAAAATCGCCAAGAGGTCCGAACTGTGCGGTTCCTCCCAAGCCTCCAGCGATGGCCGCAGGATCCCCCTGGGACACGGGGTTTCCGCCGCTGCCGCAGCTGCTGTTGCAGTGACCATCCGAAGTGTTGGTCAGTCTGCTGCTGTAGCCGGAACTGACCAGCTGGCTGTGGGGGTCAGAGTTCAGCCCCTGACACGTGACCTCGCTCCCGGTGACCTCCGACACCTTCAGGCGCTTGTAAGGACTGACGAGGCCATCGCCGCACGTGTTTCCACTGTTGACATCATTCTCGTCACTCGTTTGATTCAGCAACTCGCGGCGTTTCAAGCAGAGCTCCATTTATTTTTATTTTAAGCCTCACCTGTGAAGAAAGAAAGGAGCATGCAGGTGATTACACTTTTGGCTTTGATACTCGTATAGACATATTTTCAAAACTGTCAGTCATCCCATTATCAATCTTTTACAGCAATACAGCTGACACACATAAGTATTTCGTGAACTACTGAGTTTTGTTCTTATTCTGTTCACCGAATTGTGATTTGAATTTTTTTAAGGTCGTTTCATGTTTGCTGACCGAATGAATCGTCAGTGACTCACGCGATGAGCGAGCGAGCATCCGTCTGAAAAGCTTGAAGGGTGGTGATGGAATGACACTAAGAACAGTAATCTCTCTCTCTCTCACTCACTCACACACACACACATATATATATATCCAAGAATACAGAGAAACGAAAGGTGGAGCTACTCATCCAAGTCAGATATAACAAGACAAGCCGATGCAATATCTTTAAATTTTTTTAACGGGTTTCAAGTATTTAAAACTGTTCGTTGTTTGTTTTTTGTTGGGGGGTGGGGGCTTGCTTGGTTGATCTTTCTTTTTCTAAAAAGTCACTAATGCCCATTCAAATCTTTCTAAACAGTTGATAACACATATTATCAAAGTCTGAAGCGACGAGTTCAGAGCCCGAGTTTCTTGACTATAAAATGTCAGCATCTGTCCTTTGTCTGGCTCTGTAGTAGCGACCCTTGTTGCTGCCCTTTGGCCAGGATGACCCCTCAACACGGCTACCAAGCTGATTCTTTGTTTTGAGGCTGCGGATGTTCATGGTGGTTGTACCATTATGACCTCACCTGGACGGTCTTGTAGTGTGACCGATCCCAACTATCCCTTGAATGAAGAGAGCGTAGACAGTGCAACACACGCACTGATCGAAAACAGCTTCGGAACTTCCTACTGTTTATCCCTCCCTGTCTCCCAACCAAGATAAAAGGGACTCGACATACCATTGCCAGCGAGACTAGAAGCATCCTTCAAGTTTCTTTTTCTCCTCTCTTCTCTGCCGTTAAATTCTTACTAAAAATAGACACAGTCGTGACCAGTCGGGGCTCGTCTCAACGGGACACAAATGTGTTAAACTGTAGTCACGTGACTCTTGAACGCAGATGCCAGAACACACGCGCCTACTTGCTATGCCCTCCTGAGCTTCTGGCATCTGCGCTCAAATGTCACGTGGTTAGAGAACGGACAAGACTGATGCTCGTGGAAAAGACAAAGAAGACAAATGATGATAAAGACGATGTCGAATGATGTCACATCCGCCTGTGACATGTCGAATCTGAACTTCCAGTTGTATAGTTTCAGGACACGATCAAGTCAATGAAAGCAAAGTCCATGGCCAAAACGAGGCTGTGGTTTAATGTTGTTAATTTATCCAGAAAACATCTTGTGTCTACAAAAGCAAGCTGCACTCGAGCGTGTATCGAACACAGTACTGTACATAATGACTGGCGGGCTGTTGAGGACATGGCAATAGTTATCTTTATTTATGCTTATTACATACAGTAATAAATAAGTTTTGTCACTTGTTAACGATTGTCTCCATTAAGAGTTTATCTCGGAAACTGAATAAATTAGAACTTTTCGAGCGGCGAATGTCCATCCCTTATGTCAGGAACACCATGTGATCAAGACTGGGAGTACCACACACACAAACACACTTCCCACCTGTCCCGGACATGAATAACCACGAGTGCTACACGTCTGTTTTAGATGATTCTGGACAGTAAAACAAACTTTCTATATTTTTGTTTCTCTCCATAGTTTTAAGCAGCTGAAACCCATTTCATTAGCGGCCAAAGACAGTCTGGCTGCTCCCCTGGCGTGGTCGCCGCGCTGTCTACTAACAACCTACTGAGAGGGGGAGCCAAGGCTTTTCAGGAAAAATATGGCTTGATCTCCTGACCGGCAGAATTCATTTTCTCCTACCCCCATCTCTCTGAGATGAGCATCCCACCCCCCTCTGAGCTGAGAACGGCAGGGGCCGTGAACTCTTCGAAGTATGCCCGACCCCAAGTAGTGCTGGTGAGAGGGGAAGATGAGTTGTGGGGTGGGCATCTGGACATGTCAGTCAAAGCCCTGTATCCTTCTAGAATCGTATGCCTCCCGTGCAGTCACTTCTGTCCGTGTAGTGGCTACTTCTATCAGTTAAATCAAAAACATTACCAGTATTAATTTTTAAAGTCTTTGGTTAAATGAGTTTGAACTCCATTGAAATCCAAGAGAAAGCTAAAAATATGACGCTTCCGATCTGTTCTTACTTTTTACTTTCCATCTCATTGCTGAAAGAGTAAAGACAAAATAAACATTAGAAAGCGATTGTCTAGGTTACTGATAGTGAAGGTTGTTGAACTGTCTCACATCTTTCTTTTGCAGTGAGAGGGGGATTAAAAATAATATCAATGCTGACAGAGATGGATGAATATCGTGGCGGAAATTTTAAACTAGTGACATGTCATTACCAGTATGGCGCCATAGCCTGTATGTCAGTCATCAGTGGTTCCTCACCCCACCACCACAACACACACACACATATAAATATATATACACTGCCCATTCTGTGAAGTCTGTCTATGCTTCATGGGATCCAATCAGACTGGCTACAATAAAGACTCTGGCCTGGCCAGCGAGCCATCATAAACTATCTGACGTCCCGCTGGTATCTCTGGCGTCCTGAAAGACTGACGTTCGCCCCGAGAATGCCTGTCAGCCTACATGATAATGACATCCACCCAGCCGGCCATAAGCTCATCACGGTTTGCACCACTCAAGCACCATGCACTAATAGAACAGACTGGCAGACTCCCGTTCACTAGAGATGCTTCCCATCATCAGGTCCCTTGTACATATGTTATAACTACTTTTGTACATGTACACCATCCACTCTCTTTTGACTTTCGGTTATGTTTATTACTATTTTTTTTTTTTTTTAGTTAATGACTTAGGTTATTCTTACCTAGGGCGAGGGATAAATGGCACAAAAAAAAATGTCTTGCTTACTTCTCGTTTATAAAGAATTATCATTGGCAAAGAATTGTTATTATTACTTTCAAGTGTCTTCATTAAACACGGTATTAATCCTCGACTGTTAAACTACGTCAGCGCCAGTCATCAAAGTCGTATGAGCATGAACGCACAAACACACACACACACAGCCCTAATCTAATCGGATTCACTTCAAACCTTCCTGACTATTGCAATGGTAACCCTCGTCATGCGCCATGACAAACACTCGTTTCACTTTACGCATCAGTAGAAATAACTCAATCTAGTCGGGGGAAAAACCTCAGAATGCAGTAAATTAGTCTAAACGTGAGGTTGGAGTGGCAGAAGCTCGGTAAATCGTGTCACAGTTCACAGTTCGTCTGCTTAGCTCGGCAGCCAGCCTCCCTTTTCCCATCCCTCAGTCGCAGGCCACGTGGTCTCTCACTTCCAACACCGCGGACGAAATCAAAGGAAACGTACCCCAGCGTCGAGTACGTTATACGAGTACCGCCGAAAGCAGGACCGATAACCGAGGGGGGAAAGGCCGGCAAGGGCCGGCTACCGTCGAGGAGGGGCTTTGGCTGACCCCTGACCCCGCCGCTGTGGGAACTCGCGCAAAGCCTCCGCCATGACCGATGGGCAGACGGGCATTCCTGTGATTATCAAGCCTGGTTGCATGGTTTATTGCCCCGCCAGACAGCCGACTAATCGAAGACATGCCAGATGTAAGGACCCAGAAAACGGAGATAAATGGCGATTGCTTCAGGGTCGGAGTGACCAGGAAGGAATGAAAGTCAGAGAACGCGAATGAATAAAGGTACTGAGAGTAACAAACTGACTTCCTTGCCAGTGAAGGTGTTAACTGACAGGGTGTTCGCTTCATGAATATTCGTGTTTGGTCCGTACCCATGTGAATGGCTGTCTTTGTTTCTAAAAACAAATCTCTTCAGTTGTTGATCTCGAGGAGAGGTGAGCACAGAGTACTGTCGCCTTCTGTCTTCAGCAATAACAATATTTTTAAAAAGCAGAATAAAAACGACCCTCGGGCCACTGCTGTACTATACTTGTGTACTGTTGGGTCAGGAAGTTTGTTTATTAACGCCGTACAATATATAATCTTTACCTGTAATGTGTGTGTGTGTGTTTTTGTAACTGCAGTCGAATGAGTATGTTTACATGTGTATGCATTGTGTTTGTGTGTGTGTGAGCGCGCGTGCGTGTGGATATGTTTGTCTATGTCTTTAAAACAACCTGACAACCAAGACTACGTAACCACAGAATTCTAGTTTCTCTTAATTATTTACCCATCTACTTATTGCCAGTAAGCAATGCGCCTACCCAGACAAGACTTGAGCTTGAGACTTCCCACTCACCTCTTCCTCACCATTGACATGGACAGGGTTCAAAGCCCGAGTGCTGCAGGGCGATTTGGGGGGTTAAAACAACAGCAACAGTACAGTGAAGTTTGTTTGGATACTCCTCCCAAAGAACCCAGTACCCGTGGTTTCAAGACTAAACAGACCAGAAAAGTATATAAGTAAATAGGAGAGTGGACTGGCCGCCAATGTCATTGTTGGTGGACCATCCTCCTCTCCCGATAACTGCCACAGTTTTGTCTAGCATCCACACGGGTCGGTAAACACGGACAAAGGACAGTCGACAGGTAATGGACACCTACGACACTAAATCCAAAGGAAACCGAGTTACACTGTGTGTTGGTGTTGGGAGGGAGGAGAAGGGGGGTGGTTTGCTTTTAAATAGTTGTCACATCTTCAACAGTCGGCGACCCATCGTGCCACGCTCTGACAACTCTCATGGTTCGACGAACAATAAAAGTCACAGAGTCATGCTGGGATTGCGAGGTCAAGGGCCAACAATAGCCTTGATCCTGTAATTGAGAGACGAGAAAAGGGAGGGGACTGCCATTACAGGATCGTCTCTCAATCCTAGTTGTGGACGGTAGAAAATATATTAAACTCAAGACCCTTAGGTAGTAGTACATCCTGAGTCATGTAGACTATATGTAAGTAGAACTTGAATAGTTTGGTGAGTAAGAGCTGGTGTGTGAGTGAGTGAAAGTATCAGAGTATAAATAAAGAAGAATGAGTGTGTTTTGTTCACAAGGATGCTTGTAAGATGATCGGCAAATTCGAACACAGACAAGTTTCCTCGACATCACATGTGAACAAAGTTGCAGACAAAAGTCAGAGCCACGCACGGTAAATTCCTACGCATGCTCACAAAGTGTTCACAGCTGGTTGCCAAGCGCCACAGAGTCTGACCTCCGAGCTTTGCACGAGTCTCCTCCGCTCGATATGCTGTTGCTACGAACACAAACTATCTCCCTGCGCCGATAATATGGATCTGACCTCCTCAACATACAGGCCACACACATCTCTCTCTTATTCTTCTTTTCATTCGACTGGCCACTGAAATGCTTGTTTTTCGTGCTTTCCCAACAACCTGACCTTACAACTCTCGCTAGCTCCACTTGTAAACAAGACTCGCGACATGAACGAAAGAATAAAACAAGAAACTTACCGTCAGACAAACAAAAGCGAATCCTCACTCTTGTAATATTTTTTAAAAAAAATCCTTTGAAGTCAAGCAGAAGGTTTTCTTGTCCAGGTCACACACTGACCCATGGTTGCAAAGTACATGTACTCCAGTGTCGTGATGGGAGGAAATGTTTCACACGAAACAGCAGTGCTGCTACTCACTACACACACAGGTTGCGGCTGTTCTCTCGCTTGAATACGCCGCCCTTTGTGTGACGTCACCAGCCCCAGAACGAGGCTGCGCTCGGCAGATGTTCGCGTGCCGCGGGCGTGCTGCCTCCCTCCCCTCCCTTCCAGTCCCTCCCCACCACCTCCATTCATCCACCTCGCTTCGCCCTCTCTCTCTTCGCTCCGGTCGTTCAACGACCCACAAGCGCTGAGGTTGGGCAGGAAAGGGAGGCGACTCTTGATCTCTGCGAGCTTCAATTACCGAGTGATCTGTCCCTTAGTTTTTTTTTTTGGAAATTTTGTTTTTGAAAGCTGGAAGGGTGAAGACATTCAAGCATTCAAATTTATCGAGTGGCTGCACTCTCGCATGTTGCATCTGTTTCTTTTATCGACGACAGCATGTCAGTTTCAGTCCTCGCCGTTGGAGTTTTGAACAGACGCGTCGGCACGTCACGTAATCGTTTTACGTTGCAGATACGTTGTCAGCCGGGGAACAGCGTGGCGTGCACTGTCAAGCAGTTTTAATTCGCATCGTGTAATAGCCCGGCACATTACACTCATCGCCTTTTCTGATTTGAAGGCAGGGGGCGCTACACGTTTCCGAAGTCCCTCCATCCTTTTTCTTGCTGTTTTCTTCCATCCTTTTTCTTATTCTTGCTTTTTCAGCGAAGAGGTCGAAGATTCGAGAGTCGGTCGTATGGTTGACTGGAACGCCCTCGAGTCCAACCTACTGTGGCTGATTTATGAGGAAAGAGCGGTGGAATGAAAAAGTGGACTCCTCTGCCTTTCACGTGTCATTAGACACAGTAAACCACTCGCGTTTCAAGGTTCCATACAGTCTTAACTTTTTTTTTCATGTTTGTATGCCAGTGGTGTGGTTGTCGCTAGAAATAAGGGAAATACCATTTTGAGTGTTGATCTGATTTGTTTAATTAGTATTAGTATTAATATCAAATCGATTAACAACTTAGCTGTTTAGCTACATATAAATTTCTGGCCTATTGACTGATTTTAGTTTTCGCTATTTTTTTCTGTCGAAGGTAGGAAGAAATCGACGTACTATTTTTCATCTTCAATATGATGAAATAATTGTTTTTCGTTTTCTAAAAATATGTAGACACAGACGAGACAGGCAGGAATGTGCGCTTTGTTTGAAATGTTCTTATCTGTTAAAAAAAATGTAACACAGACGATGTGGTAACGGACCTAAAAAAACAGCTGAGAACACAAGGGGCACAGATACTTTCATCATCTTCAGAAGTAATGATGTTCAGGACATGCAACAATGTTAAAACACTGTAGAAATCAGCATCGTAATGGCGGCTCTGAAGTCACGTGATCATGACCTGCGCTCGGAGAGGCAGAGGGAACTTGACAGGTGCATTATAACACCTGCATCTGCTCGACAACAGCCGGATGTCACAAAAATGAGCAGGAACTTGAGGTTGGGACAAGGTGGAGGCAATAAAGATGTGTTTTATTATTATTGTCTTTCAAATCTGTCGGGGTGAGCACGAAAAGCTGTTACGCGGGGCGGCACGTGCACCTCGTTGGTCTTGACTCTTGACCTTCTTGGTTAGGAAACTGCAATGGATACTGTCGTGGTGTCTGCAGCTTTGAGCAAGTAGAAGGTCGGAGAAAATAAGGCTGCGAGGGGGTGGAGATGAGCACCACCCTGAAAACAAAATTGACTTTTCATGCCTGCATGTGTCATGAGGTGTGTGTGTGCGTGAGCGCGTGCAAGGCACGTTACAAAAGATGAGAATAATGAAGGTGAATAACAATAATCATAATTAATGATGGTGGACTCAAATAACCAACCAGGCTGAATATATGTTCATCCTCTGCTATTATTTCAGGCGCGAAGCTTCAGCAGTGCCATCACAACCAGGTATGGTTAGGGTTGAGCTCGTTTGAAGCCAGGGCGACCATCCCCTCGACACATGCTATCAACCCTTGTACTCGGTAATTCCACTCAACGAACAAAAAAAAAAAAAAGAAAGAAAGAAAAGAAAAAGACAAACTCGCGCTTCCTCAACACCAATTATCTGGCAGTCAGGGCAAAGTTGTCGATGTATCAGCCACATGAGCTTTTATCTCCATCTCCGCCCCACAACCTCCACAGACCCTCCCCCTCTCCCAACCCAACGCCGTGTTCCGATAGTTTCGAACTGCTTCCTTCACCTGTGAGATAAGAATAATTGAGTCAAGCAAGTAGTTTCCGCTGTCTGGTGCAAACCTATCGTCGTGGTTCAAGACTAAGGGTGGATGCCAGTCGGTCACGTGCAAGTCGCCTCGTGGGTGGTAGTGGGGTTAGCTCGCGCTGATCTCGACTCACTCTCGTTATCACACATCCTTTGTGAGTTCTACCAACGAAGATTTCCACACCTTCTTCTCCAGAATTGGTTGTAAAGTGTAAAATATTCACCATTACAGAACGATGTGGTTTGTCAAAGCTTTGCCATATCAGTAGTTTGCTTTTTTTTACAAAACTTCCAAGTTTTGACTCAACGTTTGTTTCTATTTATTTATTATCTGTGAAGAGTGGAGGGTGAGGGCAGGGGAATACAGAATGTCAACATGCCTTTACCGTGGATCGTTCGTGTTGATGATAACAGAGAGAAGGAAGTAAAAAAAAAATATGCAAAGGTAGAGTTACAACGAGTGCCATACAGCAGTCGAGATGATTACATCAAAACATGGTGCGAGCTGGTAGAGAGCTTTTTAATGAAGCCCTCCCCCGACTACCCCAACAACGGGACACAGATGATGATGATGATGATGATGATGATGATGATCATTAGGAAACTATTATACTAATGAACTGAAAATCCCAAACTCCATCAATAAAATATTAAATTAAAAAAAATCAGGACAGAAATTTTTAAAAGATTGTGACATGAACAAACCTCACCGAATACGGATTAATTCTATTACTTTTTGATTATGTTTGACATTTGATGTAATGATGATGAAAATACTTCCTTTCAAATTATTTTGTTTATTTGTATTTTTATTTAAAGGATGCTGACCAGTGACCACCAGACAGCGGGTGAGACACCACAGGGCGCATGTCACTGCGGCTGCCAACTCGAGAAGTTAACGGACATCTGCTTCAGTTTCAAATATTTTGACATGCGTGTCGTTACATCCGGGGCGTTCCCTACGCTCGGCGTGTTCATGTTTGCGAAGACTTGATGGACTTGGCCACTGGAGCTAGGCGGCTCGGATGTGTTACGTCATTTCCACAGCACGACGCATGCGCAAAAGACCCCAACGAGTCTCGCTCGTTTCTGGGTCGCGTCGTCGTGTGTCGGCCACCATCGGCGGCGCGATTAGGTTTCATCAATATTTGTGTTTTCGCAGTCATCGACCCAGCACGCCCAACCAGGAGCTGTGTTGATGTGTTTGAAATTCACGGTGATGGCCCTTGTGTTGAGTAGTAGCTACTCGGTCGCACCAACGCCAGGTGTTTGAATAAATAAAGCTTTGTCACCATCCCATTCTCACATCAGGAAAAAATGGGTAGCGGTTCCATTGATGTCGCTGTGGTCTCTTTTTCTCTACCTGATTTCATCGTCCGCAAGATTTTTCTTTGAAGAAGTGTCTCTTTCTTTCACTCAGTTTATCAATGTATAATAAAATGAAAATTTGCCTTAGATGGCGTTTTCCCTAAGTCTTCGTATTCTCTAATGTCATTCCAGATTTTTTTTTTGCATGTTCAAATTGTTCTTACATTGTTAATTTCTTCCACGCGCCGGCTCTTTCGTGCCTCCCATCAACTCTAGCGATAAGCAGATACAAGGTTGACGACACTGCCCCAAAGGGCTGCAACTGTGTCGACATCCGGTGACAGCTGAAGAAAGTGTGTCAAGGCACTCGCACCGAAAGCTTCACGATGTGAAGGAATCACAGATGCGATTTGCGCTTCACCGGAAGTATGCAACAACACTTGTCTCACTCAGCCCTCCACCTTTGTGGTCGTCGATCAGCGACTTAGACCACTTGACCTTCGACCTTAGAGATATCTCGCTCGTAGCACAGAGACTGGAGGATACATGAGCTGAGGCCAGGGATCAAGTAGAGGGGAGGGTGGATGACTTCTCGCACAGTGTTTCCACGCGCGTGTTTCAGTTCAAACGTCAAGGAAGAGAACCCAGCCTCAACATCGCTTCTCCTTCCCAACCCAATCTTTGCCAGGCTAAATAATTGTCAAGAAACTGTTCTTGATCAGCAGTGTGGGTACAACACTTTTGAAACTTTTTTCTTTTTTTTTACTAAAGTTTGGAGGATTTCATCGAGCTCGGCTGTAATTTTTTTCCCATGATCAACAGCAGAATCTCTACGTACACCGAATACACACACACACAAGTAAACAAGATCGGTAAATAGATGGACAGACAAAATATTGAGATAAAAGGGTATTATTTATAGAGTGCTAGACAAATGTATAGACCGCTAAACAGGTATATCCACATAAATAAAGAGAACTGTGAGGTAGATGGGTATACGGTGGACAAATATAAAGATAGACATAAGTATACAAAGATAAGCGCAATTATTTCAATAAGTAGACAGACTTTCTTAGATAATTGTGACAGAACGAGTTTTTCATATTGATTACATTCATAGACATTATTTTTCATGTAATAAATACTTGACCTTTGGCGTGAACCCAGTGATGTAAGCGAGAAGATGGTCACGCTCTCCCTCTCGACAACATTCTGTTATATGTACTACAGAAAACGAAAACTACCCGGGGTTAATCACGGGTACTATTTACTACTTTCCAGCTGGCCTTGATTACCCACAGCAAACATCGTCTTCAGCTAAACTCTATGTTACATGCCATCTCATCAGGTGGGAAAAATCCTCGATTTTCACACCTCACCCATCCACATCTGTTCCTGCTCAAGATGGCTGAGGATGCCTCTGTTATATCAGTCTTGTTTGTTAAAAATAAACGTTTTAAGCTGATTGGGAAGGACTGTTTAGTCAGTGAACAGGGCCTGGGGGCTACATCCTCGTAAAGTACAGTGGTTCTTTGATGTCACTATTAGCATCCTTCCGTGAGTGAACGATCCGTCTCATCAGACAGGTGGAAATGGAGATTTTAGCCGGAGGGTTTTTTGTCGGACAGGTATGAAGACTAAGTTTTTACTTGCCAGGCTGGCTGGTAGCGCAGGCCGCCACACTTCAGTGGCTTTTAGACCGTGTCTACAGAGGTCAGGGGTTGTGGGATGGAAATAAATTATCATTCGTGTCTTAGATGTATATATGTGTGTCTGCCGTGTTTCGGACCATTTTTATTGTTATTTACATAAATCATGGCATTCTGCCAAAAGTCTACTGTTTATTCGTACTTCCCAAATATTATTGTTGTGGCTTTACACGCTGGAGTTGGTGTGTGTGTTTGTGTGAGTGTGTGTGTGTGAGAGAGATTCCTACTTCTGAGGACAAGTCAGCTCACTCCAAAACGGATTCACCACGAGCAAGTGGTGGTGGGTGGATGAGTTGTCTCTTCAACGTTCTCTCCCCTTAGGCTAGGGCGAGGAATGGAAGGAGCACTCATAGCTGCTCTACATTTTTGTCAGGGGCCAGCTTCTCCAAAATGTCGGACAAAACCGGACAAAAAGAAAAAAAAAGGCTAATCTTTGACCAAATTTAGAGAAATTTTTATACATCCGTCAAGACGTTTCTTAAAATTTTGTCGAACATTAACCATTTTTGTCTCTGTTTAAAAGGGGCTTAAAACACTTTCACCGACTTGGGGATATTTCTCGACAAATCATCCACTGATCATCAAAGCTCTCAAAGTGTTTACCGCCTCGAAGTGTTTTACAGGACCAGGATTAGTTCGCTATACAGGTCCCTTAGTATTATTAGCGCTCTCGGCAATGTAGTTTCCTTCAACCCCAAGCCGCCACCACAGAGGCGAGTGGGCGGGGCAAGGACAGCGAGTGGTTACGAGGATGGTGAAAAAAAAAAAAAGAAAAAAGAAAAAGTATCCGCGGACACCTGCACGCGATAACCCCCTTCTCTGCTCCCAGCAGGTCCTGAAGCGACTGGCCATCTGGAAATGTCTCATATAGCATCTTTGAAAAAAGTAAGAATATTTCAGAAATTATTTCTTTTTGGCCTTTGCCAGAAGCTGAACTGTTGAACACGAGTGAATAGAAAATATTCTGGTATAGCTGTCCCTTGTGAAGCAGGGGACATAAGCAGTGTTTCAAAGACAAAAACAAAACAAAATGAAAAAAACCCGCAACAAACAAACAACAACAAACAGAAAAAACAAAACAAAAAAAGAAAAAAAAAACAAACAAAAAAAAAGACAGGAACAAAAAACAGAAACAAAAACAAACAAAAAACAAATGTCGTAACTGCTGTTAACAAGCTTTATTTCCTGCAGTATCAACCGTCATTCAACAAGACTATAAATATATAAAATATATACAAGGATCTGTAAAAATATAAAAATATTAAATGTATATTTACAAGGTCGTCATGATGTAATAAAAGACTATAATTCAGTTTTATGACAATGTTGTCGCTATGCATTGTTCATAATTACCAGCAGTCCGGTTTGAAAAGTGAAGCTATTCTGCTGATGGTGGTGTAGAGCATATGCTGTAATATACAATACTGTAAATACAGTCGACAAGTGGAAAATTGTGTTGAAATTGTGGGAAAGTCTGTACAATATTGATTACAGGTAAAATGAGAAGTCAAAACAGCCAAACATTTTATCATCATCATCATCATCATCCACAACAACAACAACCGAAATGGTGAAAAAGAAAACTAACCCACCACGTGGTACATGTGTGTATCTCAGCAACAGTAGACAATAGGTGAAAACTATTGGAGTCTTATAAACGGTGTGGATGTCCTAAGTATTTATTTGCACCAGCGTGTGTTCATTCAAATAATAATTTTGATTTTTCGTCGCAAAATTTCCCTTCTTGTTCAAGGTACGTAATCACACTCAATGCAAAACAAAGATTGTCTCCCTTTACCTGAGCCTCGAGAAGCTATGTAAGCTTCATATTTCTTTTAAAAATATAAATGAAACGAGAATGTTTTATAATCTATTGAATTATCAATTTCATTTTTAGAAGATATTTTATTTTATGTCGTGATATATAAATCTGTACTATGAGGGTTTGGCAGATAGGATATGATAGCATTTATTGTTAAATGCAAAACTGATCTTTGAGCACTCTCCTCCTGCCAGAGCTTTAGCCACCAGACAAAAGAAATACAGACTGACAAAAGCCTGGTTGTTATAACGATTTAAATATCTCATATATATATATAGGTAAACATTCATAAAATAACTAAGAGAAAAACGACTTACAGCTAACCATCTTTAGTTTTCTCTCATTTTCATCCCGCAAGAAAGCAGAATCATTGATGGTGGAGCTCTAATTTAAAAAAAAAATGCAGAAAATCATATGGTCAGTATTTCAGAATGCAATCTTTTTATATTATTTTTCATTTCGATTTTT